>BMAU01019823.1:0-432500 GCA_019973935.1 Trichonephila clavipes
ATATTACATTATAGTAAACAATCTAATTTGACTCCTTATTTGACTTTCTACTACTATAACCCTTTAGTACAATGAAATTATTTACGAACAAAGACGAAAATGTTGATGTTGGTATACAAATTCACTGGATTGAGATTTGAAGGGGAAGTACGTTGAACACAATTAATTAAAATGTTCTTACACTTGATATTAAGCAGAAATCAATAGGTACAAAATAAAAATTTATCAGATTTATTATTTCTATTTATTTTATAACAAATATAAGTATAATACAGTATAATACAGTAAATAACATGTGACGCTTAAACTCATAAATGAGGTATGCAAGGCAGACAGTCTTAAACTTTTAAACATTAATATCTATTTTTTGAATTATAAATACTTTCAATTTCAATTTAATTTAACACCAATCGGTGCACAATGTTTTTGGTTAACCTGTCTTTAGCTAACACAAATAGATTCGACGGTTTCCCAACACGTGAACACGCAACATATAGTTGCCCATGAGAAAAACATGGATTTTCCAAATCTAAACCACAAAGGGACATTGTTTGACCTTGAGATTAGTTATAGACATGGCGAAAGCTAAACGAATTGGAAACTGTAGCCTTTTGAAGGGTATGGTAGAATCTGATGGTATCATCGGAATACGTGGCAGCAGGACCACTTTTCCTTTAAACTTCCCAGCCAAAATGGTTGCTTCAAGAATGTTTCCGGTGATCTTTTTGATTACCAAACGCGTACCGTTACATAATTGAGGTGGATTCAAATTACGGAGGAGAATAATAGGGGAACCAATCTTTAATCGAAGATTATGTGGTGGCATTCTAGGGATATCTAATGAATTTAAAAATTCAATCGGAAAATTTACACTTTCATTTTCATCAACAACAGTATCGATTGATTTAAAAGACATCAGATCGCCTGGTAACAACTGTTGTATCTGGAAGTTAATTTCATCAACATCAACGTTTTTGGCTGCCAAAATCGCCCGTTGACTAAGCCATTCATGATTCAAATAATTATTCTGTATATCCGGGAAAATACTCTGAATCAATTCATTTTTATCCTGAACAACAGTGCAAAAATTGTCTGGTAGTTTAATGCATTGCGTATTTAGTTGCAGTTCTATTTTAACGTTCCCAATATGTAGTAGTTGTTCGGAAAATATTTGTGCTGATGGATCATTTTGCAATTGTACTCGCATATTTATGGTCAATCGAAGTGTTTCAACACTTCGCCATAAGAATGATTGTTTCAAACATGCATTAATCTCATCCGCGAAAGTAGAGCGAGGTATAACCGGTAAGGTCTGCCGGAAGTCACCAGACAAAAGTAAGATAGCACCACCGAAAAGTTTATTATTGCTGTTTAAATCTTGCATAGTTCTGTTTAATGCTTCAAGTGAATATTTGTGTGCCATTGTGTACTCATCCCAAATTATTATAGAACTCTTCCGCAACACTGCAGCTATTCCACTATTCTTTTTGATGTTACACATTGCATCTGGTTTATTATGAACGTCCAATGGCAGCTTGAATGTTGAATGTGCTGTTCGCCCACCATCCAGTAAAGTAGCCGCAATGCCTGACGATGCTACTGCTAATGCGATTTTTTGTTGCGACCGTATTTTGGCAAGAATCAACGATATTAAAATGTCTTACCGGTTCCACCGGGTGCATCCAAGAAAAAAAAAACCGCCTTGTTCAGCAGCAACAGCCAGCATAATCCGATCATAAATAATTTTTGTTCTGCTGTCAGTAACGGTTCACTGTTCATGATAATTGTTGCTAAACTTCCATGGTCATATTGATTTTCTCGTTGTAAATCGGTATTGACTAAGTCGGTGGCTGGACGATTAGGTGATGGCATACCATAATGATTAAGTGGTAAATTTGAAATAAGAACACATAAATCCTCGATTAAGACCAATGCTTCATTGTACATCTCTGGTGTATAATCTATGTTTTGGGATTGATTTGTTTGTCTAATTCGGTGCAAGATGTCTTCTGTCATACAATTTTTATATTTTTCCCACAAAGTTTGTGCTTGCGAGGGATAACATGTCGTCAAAATAATTGCAAACAACTGACGAATGTTATTCGGTGTAGATGTCAACGCAGCATCAGAAAGCGTTAAGTCCCAATGGTTATCGTCTTCTAGCAATTGCAGTTCACGACATGCATCCTGGTATGTATTGAATACTCGACCATTAACTGTTCGTAAAAATTCAAAAGACGTTGGTCCGGGAACATTCACCAATAACAAACGTAAATAGAAGCACTCACGTTGCTTTGGATGTACCGTGTAAAGTCTCCCAATGTCTTAGCTTTGAATATGCCTGTAATGGAATGATGTGGTTTTCCTTGTTTCCGTGGCTCCCATTTTTTACTGGATTTGTTCCATGTGAAATAACGTGGAACATCACCATACACCAATGTCTTCGCGAATTGGCCAAAAACATCAGGTTTTTGATACAATGTAAAAATTCAGTTAGAGTCGTTTTCGGAGCTTCGAACGCTCTTTGGAGAACATTTTCTTCAGTGAAGTATACACGTTGACCGTTTTCAAGATGTATTGCCAGATGTTCGACAGCAGGATCTCTTTCGTGGATGGGAAAGCTGAGAATATGCCAAATAGCTTCATTGCTGCTAATGTATCTGCCCATTTGGTATCGTGCTATTTCGTCATTTTTATTAATGTTTTGTACTTCAAATATGGCCAAATCACTGCCTTTGTTTACATAATTACAAATATACTTAATTGATTTAACAGAACTGCAAAGCTCAACATTGATATGAGCTTTGTAAGTTTTTGAAAGTAGTGGTGAGTATGGTACCACCCACTCATTATCAAACTCAACTTGATTTGGAAAGTTCGGCAGTCGCATTGTAAATGTGTGGCCACCATTCTCAGTACTTCTGCGGCGATACTTTGGATAACCATCAATATCCGTGATCGTGTCATTCGTATGCGGCTTTGGGAAGTTTTTTTTTACATTTTCCATTTTCCATGCACGGTGACGTCATGTTGAAAGCACCGCATGGCCCATGGATCATGTGTTTGGTGACAATATCAAATAATTCTTGATCAATTAATGGGTCTGGAATTTCGGCTGAAATTATTTGATCGATTTCTTCAGGACGGATTCTATCTTTAAGCCAAACCAAAATGTGGGCATGAGGCAAACCTCGCTTTTGCCACTCTATCGTATACAGCCAACAACGTGTGATACCAAAAATTGAATATTTAACAATAAAATCAATTAAGGATTTCAATTTTTGTTTAAACACACGTGCAGTTAAATCATGACGATGAATGGCTTGTTGTCCTGGCAATAGTAAAGTTTGTATCTCTTCCCAATTCGGATTACATGTGAATGTAATAAATAAATCCGGTCGGCCGTAATGACGTACGTAAGTCATCGCATCTTGCATGTATTCCTGCATGTTCCGTAGACTGCCGATGTAGCTTGAAGGTAAAATGAAAGCATTACCGATGTCATTGGGATTTAAATTTCCATCGATGTTTCCAGCAACAGCATCTCGTAAGTGAATATATTCTTCCGATCGTAGTTTTGCCTGATTAAATCGAAGGAATCGCAAGCGTTCGCTTTCGACCTTAGCATACATATCAACAATGTATTGATGGAACAGCTGACGATATCGAAGGATATAATTGTCTTGATGTTGTCTAACCATTATTCGGTGTGCGTAGTAGTTCATTGAGCTAACTTTATTATTTCTGTAATCACCTAAAAAAATAAAAAAATAAAATGCAATACGAAATTAAATCAATACATATAGTAAGAAAGTAAACAGATAATTGTCAAATTTACCGGTATTTGGATCATACTGTTTGATATTAAGGTGATATTCATCTTGTCCTTGCCAAAATATCAATGGATATTGTAGTGCGTCATATGAACGGTGTAGATCCGAAATCGTATTGATAGTGTTGTCTCGCCGTGTAATTTTTATAGATCTTTTGTCAACTGGATCACCAACCATGATAACAGCAACCTCATCAACAGTTGGAGCGTTGAATCTACCAGCATGTTCACCTAATGGTACTTTGTCGGCTTTTATGACGATTTGATAATTGTCATTTTGCAGTCGTGGCGAAACTCTTTTGATCAATTGAATTAGTTGATTGTGATCTTCTAAAAAAATTTTCCAATAATATCACAATTGCTCTTTCCTCTGCTTGTTCAATAAAATTATACAGGCACCGAGTCGTCACGCGCTCTTCACAATCGCCCATAAAATAAATTTGAAGAAATTTCGGATTGTTATCAGGCATTGGCATCAGTGATCCGATTTTATGGTACACCTGGCCTTGAATTTTGAATGTAGTTTCAAAATTACGTCCATCGGATGCACGATCGCAAATTTTAGTTGCCCCAAATGACGTCATTTGGAAGCAAGAATTAAATTTGCGTATCTTACGCAAAATAATTTGGAATCATCTGAATTGCCAGTAAGAAGGGATAATAAAGGCTCCGGCGGAGCGGGTAGAGGTGACAGCACAACTTTTCCTGATGCGCAGCACATGCCGGCTGCTTCATTCCGAAATTTCAATGCATGACAATATTGACATACTTTATCCATTCCACCGATAGCAATTTTTGAATGCGCTGAGTAGTTAATATCTGGTGCATATTCAAAAGCAAGCCGAACGAATGATGCACGTGTTAATGAGCGGCTGATCCGTTGCCTTTGTCGATCTAGTGCTCGTACTGTAGCTATGTTTCGTTCTCGTGCCACTCTTGTTCTCGTAATATTCTGTTGCAGACGTTCGTCACGCTGTTCTTGAGATTCTCGTGCACGACTTTCTGCAGTCCTGATTCTTTGAGCTGCATTTCTTGTTTCGATTTGTTCTGGTAATTGCTGAGCTCTTTCAACACGTTTGCGTCGCGACCCTTTGCTGCTCGCGTTGTTGAGGTTAGATTTTTTCGGTGGCATTTGACTGAAAATAATAATTTAACATTGAAATAATAAGTGCAAAATAATTTTCAATAGAGATTAAATAAAAATAATATAAAAATTTTTGTACAATTATTGAAAAAGTGTGGGGAGTTTTGTGCCATTTTCTCATTGATATATTAATTAACTTTTATAAAACTATGTGATATTACTTACATGTGTAAATTGAAATTATTGTTCCTGTGCTCCTACTGTGGCTATGTCTCGTTCTCCTGCTGCTCTTGTTCTTATGATATTCTCTTGAAGACGTTCGTTACACTGTTCTTGAGATTCTTGTGCATGACCTTCTGCTGTACTGATTCTTTGTGCTAGATTTCTTGATTCAATTTGTTCTGCCAACTGATGGGCTCTTTTAATACGTTTGCGTCGTGCCTCTCTGGTGCTCGCGTTGTTGAGGTTAGATTTTTCCGTGGCATTTGACTGAAAATAATAAATTATCGTTTAAATATGAGAAAAAAAAAATTGAAAATCATTCTAATTAACTTTTATAATTATGTGATAATACTGACATGTACATATTTAAATTATAGAGTTTAAATAATAATTTCAATAAGAATTGAAATACTAATTTAATCGTTTAAATATAAGAAAAAAAAATCTGAAAAACTTGTTATCATAGCACATTGAAATAATAAGTGCTAAATATTTTTAATAGCGGTTAAATGAAAACAATAAAAAAAATATTTGTACAACTATTGAAAAAGTGTAGGAAATTGTGTATCATTTTTGCATTGACATTTTAATTAAATTTTATAATTATTTGATAATACTTACATCAGTCTAAGTAACACGTGGCCGGCTATGCTAACACCAAAAATTTAAAAGTGGAAATAATTGAATTATACGGTATTTCGTTCACTACAAAATAAATTTAATTAATTTTATAGCGTCAACAACACGTGGTAATTATGCTATTAAAATATAGCTTATATGACACGTTCGTAGATTTACCATAGCAGCGCCATCTATTGATTACTTACTCAACCCAGTCGAAAGGTATCGACATCTGTTAGAATCATTTGGAGTTAACAGATAATTGTGACTGTCAAATAATAACAGACAATAATTAGCAATAAATTAAAATTGCGACTATAATTTGAGATTTAAACTATCCTATCTCTCAAGTTAGATCGAACTGCACATGGTGTGCGAATTTTATTATAATCGGTTAAGTGGTTTAGAAGTCCATTGAGGACAAACATTGTGACACGAGATTTATATATATTAAGATATATATATATATATATATTAGATTGGGGAAAACGAGAAATCCAATATTTTAAGACTTTATTTAACTTTATATCTACTGCTTTATGATTTACTGCAGTTTTTTTCAAGCATTTTTTTGAATCATTGAAAAAATTAAGAAATATACATAAACAAAATACTCAACTTTGGGAAATTAAAACCGTTAGAGCTAATTAATTAATTGCAGATACTCAAATGTAAAAAATTAATTAAATATACTGTCGACTTTAAAATAAATAGTCAAATAGTTTTCTAAGGTCTTCATTAACATACAAAAAAAAGTAAGACACTTACCGTAAAATCCGGCGTATTACATGCACTTTTAACACAAAAAATAATATCGAAATTTACAGGTGCGAGTTATACATCGGGTATAAATATGATTGCATTAAAAAAAAAAGACGAGTATAGAAAAAAGTTAGACTTCTACATAGAGAGAGATCGAAATGCTGTTTATTTAAAAAAATGTCAATCCTTATGAACTCTACGGGATGTAGCTCTAGAAGTATACTATTTTTTCTTCTAAAGCTTGAAATAGTACCTCGAATAAATGACTTCAAAACATAACAGCATTGCGCATGTACGTTTCAGGTTTCTTTGTAAAAAAGGGAGTGCGTGTTATAAGGCGAATATAAATACAAATTATAAATATCTGCTTGAAAGTATGGGTGCGTGTTATACGAAGGTGTGAATTATATGCCGGATTTCACGGTACCTTTTGACATTAACTATTTTTTCTGAACAAAAATGACAATTTTCGCAATCCGTTGAAAACGCCGACAGCTGAGAACACAATTTCTGCTATAAAACTATTACTCTTCCCCGCTAAAATGCTCATCATAGAACCCGTGCTGCCATATATCTTGGCAAAGTGAATTTAAAGGAATATTTCTGCTAAGTATCGTCAGAGTATTCGCAAAGATGGTTATTGTATGTAATATTAATTTGAGTGTTTCGGATTACCAATTTTAATCAAATATTCATCGTTTTGTAGTATAATTTGTTTCCATTTCAAAAGTAGCTTTATAATGCCTCTTTCATGAAAGTCTTGGTCCCTATACGCGAGAAACTCTAGTAATTGATTTTCACAATTTTTCTTGATGCCAATTTCTTATCATTAAGGAGATACTGCAATGCAAGAAAAAAAACATGACAATCACTTCGTGCCTGGTTCGGACTATATAGTGAATGCATCAAAACTTCCCAAACAAGTTCCTGGAAGTTTTGGCGAGTTATTATAGATGAGTATGGCCTGGCGTTGTCCTACTGGGACACAACACATTTCCTGTTGGCCGATACTGGCCGGTTCTGGTCAAACGCTAGCTTCAAACGGTGCAATTGTTGACAATTGAGATAATATTTTAGTGTTCAGCCATATGGAAGTAACTCATAATAAACTATTTCTTTCCAGTTTCAACAAATGCATACTGGGACCTTTCTTATTTGGCCACCTTTAGAGCTGTTTCATCTTGCTTTGACCACAAACGTTTTGGCACACTTTTGTTGTATGGGACCCATTTCTCATCCACAGTCACCAAATGCTTAAGAAATGGGTCTATTTCATTCCATTTGGCCAAGGCTTCGCATATAAAAATTCGATCATTCATGTTTTTGTGTTAATTGGCGTAACATCCAAACATCAAGCTTCTTTTTGGATCCAGCTTTGCGTAAATGGTTTTAAACTGTTTTATGGTAAATCCTTAGCTTCTGGGTGATGCTACGGCTTCTAACATGTCGGTCAGCTTCGAATATTTTTGTGATTTTGTTGTCATTTTCTTCGACGGACATACCTGAACGGAATTGATTAAACCAAAATTGCACATTATTAGCTGTTACAGTATCGGAAGCATAAACACCATCCACAATTTCAGCCACCTGGCTTGTATTTTTATCTTTAACAGAAAAAAAATGTAAAATGTACCGAATTTTTTCTTTGTTAACTTCCTTTTTTAACATCCTGTTACTCAGAACTAAATGTACCAAACAAAAAACTACAAACGAATATTTTTAGTGCAAAATATCACTTTTCAAAGGAGCGTAAATCCGAAATTGTTTGATCGGTATTTTACAAGATAACAATCACTACAGCCATCTATTGAAAAAAAAAGAATGGATTTCCCCTTCCCCCAACCTAATATATATATGTGTGTATGTTTATATAATCAATAATCACATGCTAAAATACCATAAATCAATGCAAAGTAATTAAAAGAAATATAACAAGATAGTACAGATCAAAAATAAGATGGCCCCAGTAGCATGATAGCAAACTCTTAGCCTTAGGAAATAAGATTGTAAGATTAAACAGTTCTTAGGCCATCCAACATTTGTACGTATCATTGGGCTGCAATGAAAATATAACAATATATTGTAAATTTACCTATCCTAACACTAGAAGTATAATATTAAAAATACTAAAAGTAAATTAACAATGGCAAATATCAAATAAAGAAAACCAAGTAAAAAATAAATCTACTTACCTAAGCCAGAAAATTAAGCATCTAAAGATACAATATTTTTAAGAAGACAAATTAACAGCATATCAACACGTCAGGATCTTAACTTAGCGCCTAAACGAAACTGTTAACTGTGCAAAAACGCACAAAAGACAAAATTGTTAAATTATGAGCATTAAATAAAAATTATATCTAAAAAAAATGCTCGAAAAAGAAAAAAAAATTATAAAAAGATTTTTAGGAAGCAAAAGACCAAAGATGGCGTATTTTGGCATCATACGATTTATACAGAAATCTTTGATTTAATGGTTTTAATTTTTTTTGCTTATAGCCAATGTATATGGATTACGTAAAACAATTTTTGTGCTCAAAATACTACAAAAGATTAACCATTTAATTTTTTTAAAGGAAAGTTTTAGAATACATGAAAGGACTTTAAAATGCTACTCTTCCTATAATAAATGACGTACTCACATGAAATTTCATTTACAATTACATCAATCTGTGTAAAACAAAAGTTTGTATGGGGTTTTCTGCTAGCATGATTGATAATTGTAGTACACTTTTTTTTCAGATTGCTTAGAGGAACTTATTTAAAAATGTTTAAATTCTAAATCCAATTGTTTTTTTAAAAATAAGTGTCGCTTTGATTGATAATTGCACACCAGCTTTTGGTCTATGTACTAATAGCAACAGGTAAAAAAATTTCAGTAATTTTTGCACAATAGAAAAAAAGTCTTAGCATTTTAAATGAAGATAAATGAGTTAATTTTTCTTTCTGATATAAATGCGTTCAAATTTTATATTTGCCATTGGGATGCCAAGGTTATCACAATTATGAATTTTTTTTTAACTTAGAGCTTTCAAAATTTTGAGAGTTTATAGAAAATAATCTAAAAAATAATTTAGGGTAAAAAAAAATTTTATTTGAATTTTTGTCAGAATTTTGTCAATTGAATCATATTGTGTTCCAGATTTATATCGATTGATTGCAAAGAGAGAATTTTCATCATATTTAATGAATAAGAGTTTCCGTTTTCAAATAATACGTATTAATTATCTAATTTCTTTGAAAGTTTCTCCTTTAATTTATGTGGTAGTATAAAAATATATATTTCTATCTATTGTTTTTACATATGAGAGAGAGAGAGAGAGAGAGAGAGAGAGAGAGAGAAGATTTAAAAAAACTTAAAATTTAAAATATGCTATTATAATGTTGTGTTTTTTCTTCATTAATTATTATTATTAGTTATTCCATAATTTAAAAAATTTTATGATTAGTAATGTTGTAATGTTATGATTATTCATTTATGTAACGTATTTTTAATTGTACTTTTTGTATTCATTTAAGTAGACCATTATTTAATCACAGTTGCAGAATTATTTTCTTGAAATATATACTAATCAACAGCAATGAAATGCTTTTGATAGTAATAGTAAAAAGTTTTAATTAAGTAAATGTATATAATTGTGCATTTGGGGCTCATTAAAAATTTTTTAATAAGACAAAGATTATTAGATCTGAGATTTTATTTTATTTTTCTTCCAAAATTGTTTTTGCTTTTAGAGATACGTGAGTCTAAAAATTTCTAATTCTTTTAATCCTTTCTTCTCTTATCCAAAACATCATACAAAGAAATTAAAAAAACAATGTTATTTTTTAAAATATCAAAAGTCAAATTATGTCTAAATTTTAAAGACATTCACATAATAAGATTATCTTTAAAAATGTATCATTTTAATTTAATGGTTTGGCATTGAAAATTTTGATTGACTTTAATTAGTGTCCGTGGTAGCCGAGTGGTCATAGTCACGAGAAAGGAGGGACAACCCTAACGCCCTTGCGGGCCACTCCGGAAAAACATTATAATCCCGCGGATTCAAAATAAAAATATGTATCTTTATATTAGGTTTGAATTAGATTTATATTAGGTCCATTACAAACATTTATTGGAGTAAACCTTTAAAACAGAATAAACTGTTATTATTGTTTTCATTATTTTTCATGTATACGTAATGTATACGTCATGTTCTCGTAAAACCATAGGTAATATAATAATTATAAATTAAAATAATGCCTAATTTATTAAAATAAAGAAATATTTGCTTCTCAACTGTTTCACTTAGCTTTTGCAAGTCGATTTCAATCAATATCAACATCAAAATAATTGATGTTGCTAGTTTTTGTCGGATAAGTATGAGAGCGATTTATGCTTCATAAATTTCGTTTCCGAAAAGAACGATTCGTAGGTATAAGTTGAAAAAAACTTACTGGAATCAAGCGTGATGTTTCGGGTATCGCTGCAATTTTGTTGCGTTGTTGCTCATCTCCATGTCTAGTCAAGCTAGACCAATTCCATGATTTATTTCCCTCACCCTCAAAAAGTCCAACATCATTAGAGGGTCTTCATAAAGATCTCGTTTTGTAAGCCCTAAGTTGTGAAGAATGTGCTCTGGAGATACCTGGTAGGCAGAACACCTAACACAAGTCGAAAGAACTTTGTTTCCATCCTTAAAAGTCAAAGTTTGGAGGTGGCCACTCCGGAAACGAGTTAAAATAGTTTGTTCCTACCTGCTGCATGTAATATTGTCCACTTTGTACAAACCGAAGCAATGGGATAAAGTAGAAACAATTATGGGACTTATTTGATACAAAACACTACACTATTAAAATATTGCAATTACTCAAGGCAAGCCGCATGCGGCCCACGGGCAGGGGGATGGCCACCCCTGGGTATGAGCTTGTGATTGGTGCCTCATAAGACCGTCGAGTAGAAGGGGGCTGATGTACGTTAAATGTATCGAGGCTCCAAGTCCTCATATTGGTGTGTGATGGAAAATTGGAGATTGGGTTGGTAGTTCAGGTGCCCTCCTCGCCAAGTGACTGTAGTTTAAAAGCACAAAATCCATTACGAATAACCCTTACATTGGTTTAAAGTGTGATGTTAATAATATATTATCCAATTAATTTGATTTTATTTAATCATAACTCGATATTTCTTTTCTTTAACTAAAATCTTTTCAACGTTAATAAAAATGAATCAGAGAGAATGTTTTTATAACTAAAAAAAATGTTTGCTTTTTTTATATTCATTTATTAATATCGACTTTGTAGTTACTGGCATTGAAAATATTTATGAAAGTAATTCAAATGTAAAATGTTACCTGAAAGTAATTCAAATGCTTATTATAATTACAAAATAAGAAAACATAATCTTTTATCTTTATGAACTCAAAAAAAGAAAAAGAAAAAAAAAAGAAAAGAAAAGGAACAAAAACACTGCTTAGGCCATTACTACATTAGTATACAAATGAAGTACTTAAATTTACTGTATAGAATTTTAAAAACAAACTTGAATTTACTATTACATATTAAAAAATAATGATTTTTTTCATTAGAAAATATAATCATCTGCCAAAACATTATTTCATTGTAATGCAAAACCGTTATGCACATTAATACTCTCATAAGAATTTTTAATTTTAAAATCGGAACTACTTCATGCTAAACTGAAACGGGTCTGAAAAAATTCACATGTACAAGTGTATATTTATATAGTGATCGTTTTTCTTTCTTTCTCATCTGATGGCTCAAAGGATTATTGGCAAGATCCTTCGCCAGTAGCCTCAGCGATACTATCAAACAATATTCATATACACAAAAAACAACCTTCGAAATTTTTCAAACCTTTTTAGTTTGAACGAATGTCAAACTATAAATCAAAATATAAACCACTTTTTAAACTATAAAGTAATATTTCCAAAAAATCATTAAAAGATCATTTAATGTAAGAGCTTGGAAGTCTAAAAAAGACCTTTCCTTCGAACAATTAAAAACATTAATCTTTAAAAAATATCTAAACGATATTAAAAAAAAATGTGACATTTCGAATTTTTGTTCGAAATGAGCAGTATTATTTTCACTACTTAGTCTAAAACATTATTTCCGAAAGACCAGTACTTATAAAAACAACATTCATTTTTCTTTCTTATGTATCTTTTTAAAATAAAAATACACGTGTCATTATATCGAGTAAAAAAAGTAATTTATTTCAAATGGTGAGCTAGCCGGTAATAGAAAATTTGTAATTGTAAGTGCAAATTCGTGCCACTGCAAATTGAAAAATCCTTCTCCTTTTTTTTAAAAAAAATGGAGAAAATGATTAAAAAGAGCCATTTCATCAAAAGGAACCAAAAACCTCATCATCCGGGCAATTTCCATTTCCTTTCATTGGATTTAGGAAACATTTTCAGTTTGAATGGCCGTTTCTACTTTCGAGAACACAAAGGAGTAATAAGGCCGAAACACTTTGAAGAAGTTTTCAAGTATTTCCTCCAGGGTCTTGCTGAAGTTATTGTCTCATATTAGAGAAATATATTTTGTCACTTAGAAAAAGAAAAGATACTGTTGCCTTATAGTAACCGTTATAGTTTACGAAATTTGCTGACGCTCTTTTAAATTTACTTAAGTGTGGAATTTAAGTTTATTCGAAATAGCTTATAAGTAAATTGGAATAAAGCATTTGAGCTGGTTTTATAAAGTTTTTAAAACCTTATCTGAGAAAAGTTTAGTGAACGAGTTTTGAATTAAAATTTCTACGTGGAAGAAAATAATAATTTATTAAAACAATGCAGTTTCTCTTGTTATGTAAGTTTAAAAATGGCAGTTCAAATCTGTGTTTAAATACAGTTTTACTCATTGGGTTTGGGAAATTGCATCATTTCTTATTGTAACATTGTAAGCAAAATGATGTGATCCGTCCTTTTTTTAATAAATTTTATTCATACAATTTGACAGAGTAACAAAGAGTTCACGGAAGATAATTATGGAAACAAAACAGTATTATCTTTTAAATTTAAAATATAATCCTTTATTTAAATGACAACAAATTAATTAACAACAAACTAAGGCTACACAATAATACCCTACAAATTTCAAAAATATAAAAAATTTAACCCCCCTTTTGTCAGATATCATTGGGAAACATGCTACCACAAATTTCAGATCTGATAGCAAATTAATTTTAAGATATTTGAAGTTTTCTAAGCTTAGGTTTTGGTTTCGTTGATTTTAAAGCATTTTTCTACTCTTAAATTGAATTAATTAAAAATATTTTCGAGCACAATCAACTCTGTCAAAGTGAATGGTTATTAATATTAATTTTCGCTACTAAAACTATTTCTGCATGATTATGTTTTGAGTTCTCATAGGAGCTTAATTAAGATTGATTTCAAGGCCAAATTTTGTTTTAAAAAATCGTTTATATAACTTAGAAGCTTTATCATTAACATTTTTCTTTTGAGAAAATGCAATGGCCAAAATGTTCTCTGGTTGCTTTGAGAAACAATATTTCGAAGAGATGAAATACTACTGAAAATGATGTATCTAAAAATCAGCCCTCAGCTGATAGTGCAATTATACTTCCGAATACAAGTATTTTGAATTCAAGTATTGCAGGTAAAACTTAATATTTCCCTGATGTACCAAACTACATTACATAAACATATTGTAGTACTATATTTTAAACTTGCGCAACACAATCTCAAGCTTACTAAACTGCTTCAATTTAAAAATGAAAAAAAATTAAATTTTATATTCAAATCTGATGGATGACTTTTTTAGCTTTTTATTGTTTTGTACATAAATGCCTTGTCTTTCAAAACTTTTGTGAAAGTATTGTGTTAAGATTAGAGAGGCTGAATAACTTGTTCTTGAACCAAATGCTATCAATATTATACATAAATATATTTTGAATTAAAAAGATATTTTTAGCCATATTTATTGAAAGTAGTATTTTAATGTTGAACTGAAGTTGGTAAATAACATATAAAAATTTAGAGCTTTAAATGCATTATTAGATTTCCCTTTATGACTTTACAAACTTTAAATGGGTTTTTCTCAGACATTAAATTTTGAAGACATGTTTTCTAACCCCTGAGACTTTATTTCTGTACAAGATTGCCCTAAAATTTTTATATATACTCCCAAACGTATGTCCAATAAAAATTAGCATGGATGTAGATCTTTGGTTATTTTTTTAAAAAAATGCTTAAGTCAATACTTTAAAAATTTTCATGTTTTTTCCAGGTTTAGCTAGAAAAGTAATTATTAAAAATGAGCAAGGTATCAGATTTTCAAATCCATAATATAAATCTTGATCTTTATAATCTCAGAAACACAACTCACTTAAGGCATCCGACTACGTTCGGAGCCGTAATTAAAAAAAAAAGCGCATAAATAGATAATTTTCATGATATTTAGTGTCACTTACAAGGGGAGGCTACGATGCATGGATCACCGATTCGATCCATCTTTAGTACACGTGTAGGGCATAACCAGGAGTACAACGGGTGCAAGTAGTAAGGTGCGCTTCTCAGCCGTTTCCGAGAAATTAATTAATCGAAATTTGAGTTGCGTTCATATGCGTTTTACGTTAGCAAAAATTCAACGAGCGCGTAGCGCAGCGGTAAGAGCCCTGCTTCGTAAGCGCGGGATCGCTGGATCGAATCCCGCCGGTGAACTCGATTTTTCTTTCTAATATTTCATATTTTTTACAAATTTAGGTGTCCTGAATAATATTTATTTTGGAATCAATTGTATAATTTATTTTTTTAACGGAAAAAAGGATTCTGAAAAAATCATATACAGGAGATTGAAGAATTAATACTTTTATTCCCAGTATTTTGTACAACTATTTATTCTACACTATTTTCTATTCACTATCGTGCTGTTCGAGCGCCGAATTACTGCACGAAGTAGGATGATATCGGTCATAGAAGCAGAGAAAACAATAGTTATTGCGGCATCTTGCGCAAGTGCTAAATGCCGAATTTTTGCATTCGCAGGAATTTTTTAGCACATCTATCCGAAAGCAAACTTCGTTCAAGTTCATGAACGATGTCCGGTCATCGCACAATTTGGCGGCAAACCACGCGTATTTTAACATGCAACAGAAAATTGATGCCGACAATTGATGGTGTACGAGAGACTGAATTTTGATACAATCTTCTCTGGAAGATATTTCTCTATCCTATTCGATAATGTAAGCGCAGTTCTGTAGTCTCTTGATAAAGTTCTTCACTTGCCGGTAAAAATAAACATCACACGGCAACTCGAATTTCGATTAATTAATTTCTCGGAAACGGCTGAGAAGCGCACCTTACTACTTGCACCCGTTGTACTCCTGGTTATGCCCTACACGTGTACTAAAAATGGATCGAATCGGTGATCCATGCATCGTAGCCTCCCCTTGTTAGATTAGAATACATGTATAAATGTGCTTTAAGGATATTGTGACAAAAAAAATTTATTTAAATACAATATTTTGGCAAAAAATTATCTTAGAATTATCTTTTTTTCAAAATGTTCTCCTTTTGTGAAAAATGCTTCTATTATTTTAATGTCTTGCCTGTATATAGCTCAGACCTCTTTACAGAGGCCCAGCTAGAATTTTTGAAAAATTCAGATTATTTTCAGAATTACCTTTAATTGAAATAATTATCGGCGTTTTTTTTCTTAAAATTGTTCCCCTCTGTTATTGTAAAATATGGATAAACCCACTTCTAAGTTATATATCTCAAAAACTCTAGTCGAGCCTCTGTAGAAAGGTCTGAGCTATATACAGGCAAAGCAGTATTATAATAGAAGTATTTTTCACAAAAGGAGACATTTTGAAAAGTTAAAGTTTCTAAGTTAATTTTTTGCCAAAATATTGTATTTAAAATTTTTTTTTTGTCAAAATGGCCTTCAAACCATTTTATACATGTATTCTAATCCAAGTGACACTAAATACCATGAAAATTACCCACTTTTGCAAAATCACGGTAGTAGTCGGATACCTTAAAATGACTAAATTTTTTTTAAAAAAATTGAGCATTTTATAAAAATCTTAAAGAAACTTCAAAATGTTTTAATTTTTTAAAATTGTAAAATATAAAGGCTTGTCAAACTGACTTTTTACTTTAAAATCGACTTAATAATATAATCGGAACATAAAACATGAATTATTTTTATTCTTACCATCTCCAAAAAATATTTTTTGAAATAGGGTACCTGTAGCCTTAAATGAAACACAAAAGTAACATCACAAAAAAAGGTAAACGAACTACTGATTAGAAAACCCCATTGTTCTACAAAGCAATAATACGTTTCCAATATCAATACGCAATTTTAATTTTATCTTGTGAATTATTCTGTAACGGGAGTGAGAGTGAGTGTTTTCTCACTCTGGATGAACTTTCTCTCTCGATGGACCTCGTAATTTTGAACCATGGCCAAGTGTCTCAGGACAGCATCTGAGTTGACAGAGAATGACACCAACCAGACCAAAGGACGAAATAGTGCAGTCAATAATTTTTAAGCAAACAAATTAAGGTTTGTTGGAAAGCTAAAATCTTATTTTTTTGACAATTTGAGATTTTTACATTTTCACATTGTATAGATTTTAATCTTTCTAAAAATACCTTACTTTAACATTTAAAGTAATTAATGCAAAATAATAATTAAAGTAATTTAAGCAATTAGATGCCATTAAAGAATATTTTTAAATAATATTTAAAACAGGAAAACAGGGCCAATTTGAATGGCGAAAAATGTAAACAAAATACTTCGTTTCTGCTAAAAAGTTGAATGCCTGATATAAACCAAAACATGTATCTTTTATTGTAAATTGGGCCTTTTATTTTTTATTTCCTAGCCGTTTAGAAGTCTCACTGTATACATTAAAATCAATGTATTTCAAAATGTAAATTTTGATGTTCGGTGTACCTTTTGTGAAAAACTACTGTTCACAGGTATGTAAATTTTTTTTATGAATTATTTATAATGATGCCTAACATATACTGAAATGAGCCTTTTGTAAAAAACTCAAAAATGTATTTTTTACTAAATTTTTTATGTGAAAAATAGATAAAATTTCACTATGTATGATAAAATATTTTATAAATTATGAAAAAATTCAAAATTTTAGCTAAAAGCTCTTTTTAGTATAGTGAGAAAGGTGCACTTTAATTGTACGAAAAATTTCAAACATGTACATAAAACTGATTTTGAGAAAAGGTACATCGAAAACAGCCAATTTAACATTGTAGGTATAGAGGTTTCCTACTCCTCTTAATAAATCCAGTAAACTTTAAAAACCTCACTTTCTATGCGAGGACTATTCACTTGATTATCAGACACAAATTTTACAGCTTATTTTACATCCCATTCGCTGACATCCAGACCAAATTAATTAAGAAGAGAAACGAAAAAAGTTTTCAAACTAATTTTTAATGTTACAAATAGTGTATTTTGCAGTAATATCAATAAAAATACGTTAATTCAAAATAATGAATCTAGGCTTCTTTTCCGTGCATTTTGTATCCTTTGAAACAAACCAAAATGAGCTGCAAGAAATATTCTGAACAGGTCCTTCTGCTGATAGTTTTAATCAGTATGAGAAATAGAATAGATCCTTGACTAAAAATGTTTTTTTCTCTCTCTCTCCAACAATCCCGTGCATAGCTTTTGGCGGTGTTTTCAACCCCTCCAGTTTATTCTGCATTGTTACAAGGTAGCTAAAAAAATGGGAGGGAGATGCAGACAAATCTGCGGAGGGATTTCTTCCGATTTCTCCCCTCTGGTTTTCCCGTCATGCAGGAAATTAGATCGAACGCTCCGAATGAATTTTATATTATGCCCATAGGAATGTCTAATCCTGCTTGCTACATATCCTCGTAGAGAGGATACTGCAGGGGAAATGTGTTCAACTGAGCGTACCCCAGCATCAATTTCTGGAATATTTTCTACGAGTAGCGAAGAACTGCAAAATGGCGTCTGTACGCTTCCCGAAAAAGAAAGAACAAAAAATTTTCTCAAGAAAACCAATTTTTTATTTTTATAACTCATCATAAATAAGAATAAAATATTTAAATCATAATATAAATGAATACGATCTTACTATTAATGAGAATATTAAGCACACACACACACACAACTCGTGGTAATCTACGGACAGTGAGATTCATATTGCTTGGCTTGTGGTTCAATTCCAAATTTAGATTCTAATTAACCCCGCACTTCTCGCGCAGGGTATGTCATTCCCACCGTCAAACTTTTCTTTTCAACATTCCTTCTGAACCTTTTTTTTTTGGAAAATGAATAGTTTCTCGTATAGCTGACTTTTAGGTCATATTCTTTGAGGAGCCTTCGCTTGTAGGCGAATTCTAAATAAATATTTTTGGACATCGCCTTTTTGAGTATGCCATACTCTGCCGGCATGAATTATCGTTACAGTTCTGAATGCATGAGCACGTTTTAAATCTCATTTAGAAATACAGTATTTAATAGATATCGTACAACGGTATTTTCGGATGAAGAAATTATCTTCGCGGTTATGGTGAGGAAGAATCGAAAGATGAAGAGTATAACAACCAGTATGATTCCTCCACTGAAATCGATCGAAATTTAGAAGAGGGAGATACTGTTGAAAATAAATGTTTTATATGTAGAGATATACAAAAACATTTAGGAAGAACGTAGTTTTAATGGAGACAACTGGTACACACATATCCACTTTCAAATGAACTTTTGAAAAAAAAAACTATTACTGGGACAATAAGAGAAAATAAAAAAAGAAATTCCAAAATTTTTGCATTTAAAGAATAGAGAAGTTTACTCCTATATGTCTAGTTTTAAAAAGATACAGATTAAAAAAAAATTAACATCCAGTGAAAACATCGCATTCACTCACGACGAGATTAAAAGAGTGTATATACAATGTGAATGCCCTTATAAAAAGAACAGAACAACTAAATTTACGTGTGAAAAATGTAATAAAAATATTGTATTTCCTATACTTTCCTTCCTTTTTAACGTTTGTATACAAATGTTACAGTAAAAACAATGTAAACATCCTTGGGTATGAGATACCCTACGCGAGAACTTTCGGTCGTTTTTCTGCGCGAGTGATACCGGGTTTATCTATTGTTACTCGTTGAATGCATTGACTTCGAAGTTACCTCATGGTATATAATACAAAATTTCAAAATTGAAGTTCAGGGAACGAATTAATATAGTTTGTTTTGATGTCTTGTAAATACAGAGGTTGTATTTTTCCCCCGAAGTTGCAATTCAAGATGCATTTATCATGGATATATTTCAGCTCGTTACTAATAGGATATTATGTTTCAAAGATACTATAAATCCTTATTTCCTTAGATAAAATGTATTTAAAAATTAAAGAGAAAATTAAGATTTAAATCGTAGAATTTTGCAGATAAATGTTAATAATAGAATAAAAATAAACATTTGGACAATTTCCCTAGCAAAAATACTGCTTTTAAATGGGAGGTCTAAAAGTATAAATTTATTATTTATTTTTAAAATATATATAAAAAAAGGAAACAAAGAGTATACATTATGTCTTTTCATCCTTTAAATTTAAATGTGCCTTAAATGAAGATGTTCAATGTATCAATTTAAATATTATATTAGCATTCACCCTTCATCATTACCTTCCATATTCTTATATTCTGAGTCAAAAATAAAGTATACACGTACTTTTTGTAAACGTTCATACCGACGTATTACACTCATCTATAATGTTAAATTACAGTTTCAAAGTTTTAGGTATTTTCTCTGTATGGCAGGTACCTTTTTTATGAAGAAGTTTGAAATGTACTGGCGTAATGTTTTTATTTTTTGAAGTCTAGAAATAATGTGTGAGTGTGTGGATAACAAACAAAATCATCGACTGATATTAAACCTACAATAAATAAAAAAAACTCATTTAAAATATGTATGTGTGTGTAGTTTATGTAACAATTTATATGGAAAACGGAAAGTGGTTTATTTATACAAAGTAACAATGATGGTGCAAATGAAAAAATTTGATGATGCTCATGAAGATTTAACGGAAGACGAATAAGACGATTTTTTCATGTAATTTAATGATGGAAGTTCATAAGACATGTCATTTCTTTTAAATAACAGTATTTAGATACATGTAGAAATCTAATTTTTTCACATCATCAGTTTCTCTATTTTTAAAAATATCATTTTTGTACTCACCGTATAACTCTCACCCATAAATTTTTATTTTATTTTTTATTTTACAAGTGCTATCGTGTATACGCTGGAATACACGATTTTTTTTATTAATAAGCAATAATTAAGATGTAACAGATATTTTTATTTTTCCCTAAGGTTTTTGATATTATACGAGTATGTCTTAATGAGTGTTTGTTAATTTATTTTTAATTGACAAGAAAATTTTTCCATTAATTATCATTACAAAATTAACTCAAAAATATATCAGTGAAGTTTTGGTGCTCCAAGTTAGTAAATATGTACAAAATGTTTGATGTTAGCATTTAAAGAAAATTAAAAATAGTTAAAAATTAATAGTCATCTCAAAACTTCCTTTTGATTTGATTTTTTTTATTTTTTATCTATTAGAAAATAGATTTCCCCTTTTGATTGTGCTTTACCATTAAAATGAAATAAGCGCAATTATTTCATTAAAATAATGAAACAAACAATTATTCTGAGGAATTGATATAGTTGTAAAATATTATTCAAATTTTTGATGCATGTAATGTGTTTGGAAATGAACATTATAAAATTAAAATTTGCAGTTATGCCTATTTCAGAATGGTTCTAAAATTATTAAGCATTATCCAAATAGCTTAGCTTGCTCAGTCAGAGTTGAATGTTTCTTATATGTGAAAATGGAAACAAAGAAGTTTTTATAAGAATATTGAGATTTATGACAATGCATCTCAAACTTTCAATGTTTGCGACTAAATATAGAATCATAGTTTTCATGGCGCCCTCCTCCATTCAATAATAATGTACTTTGACGTATACGACTTTAATTAAACTGTACAAGATAAGTATAAATGGTATCAAGGTACATATTAAAGTTTGAATCTAATTTTGTATATGACAAACCCATTGTGGGTGTAAGTAATTATTGAACTTGTACTTAACTTATTATTGATGAATTTAGGATCAAATACATTGTGCAGTATTGATTCATTTATAAGTATATTATATCAGTGTAAATGTATATATATATATATTATCTCAGAATGTATTTTGTTTTTATTCCTTTCAGTAAAGTAATAATTATTTTAAGTCTTTTATTTTTGACTTTTTGATAAGCCCCGCACCCCTGGAAGGATTATCAAGCCCCCGTAGGGGGGGCCCACAATTTGAGAAACGCTGGTTTATAAGGCACATTTAAAAAAAATCTATGCTTTTCTTTATTTAAAAATCAATTTAATGTAATTTGCAATTTTTATTTATAATGAAACATATGAAAAAGGATCACTTTCCTTTTATATAAAATGCATAATACTATTTTTAACTCTATTACAAGACCCAAAACATTAAAAAAGCCTTAGAATTTTTTAAAAATTAAAACATTAAAACAATAAAATTTTCGTGGAAATATTTATGTCTTTATTTTACGGTATATTCCCACTTAAATATATTTCCATTTCCTTTCACAAACGATGAAAAAATAAAATCCGATGTATTGTATTTCTTTCACGTCTGCTCTTTCCCATCAAAATCATTCAATGAAATAAAAATCGCAATTCAGAGTTCTGGAAACCGTCAATTCCAGTTTTAGGTGTCCCTCTTCCAGCAATCTTCCTCACTTTGCGCCGATTAGAATCGTAATTTAAGAGCTCAGTTTAATGGTAGGCTGTAGAAAATAGTTCTGTAGACTGTCTCGGCTGGAGATATTAAGCCCTTTTTACTGCTATACGATACATCCCATTATTTTGCATTTGTCTCGTATCAATAACAATTGTACGTGCTGAAAACAGAATCACTCATGATTTCTATAATTGCTACCACTGGAAATGACTTTGAAATAGATCTTCATGAAATGTTTTGATATCTTCGAGGGAAACTCCTTTGATGTAATCGTTATCAATTTTCGTATCGACTGTCGTATCATTCCATTACGATTATTAACAATCTTTATCAAGTAATAATGTTCATAATAGTTTCAGCATATGTATTCATAATATTTCTAAGGATTCCAAGGGGTTTTAAATTACTTTCGGGTAGTATCATGTTACTATGCATTAGTAATAACGATACGGAAGCTGAAATAATATGCTTGGAAACTAATATATTTCTTGGATGCTTTTTTAAAAAGACGTATTTATGTGTTTTTCTAACAGTTCACAAAAAATAATCACGAGTAAAATTGAATTATCATTTTCAAAAACGTACGTAACGTAAAAAGAAAAAAAAAACCCGCAAAAAAAACCGTAAAAAAAATTCTACGTGAGTTTTGGAATAATTTTCTTTTTTTTTGTCTTGTAAGTAGTAACTTATCGTAAAATACGGCGTATAATGTGCACTTTTAACACAAAAATAAGGTAAAAATTTACGAGTGCGCGTTATACGCCAGGTATAAAAATGAGAGCCTTTGAGATAAAAAAGAAAAGATGAACATAGAAAAAAGTAGCCATACATATATCATATACTACATATATCAAAATACTGTTTCTTTAAAAAAATGACATTCATTCTAGAAGTTAATTTTTTTTAAAGCTTGGAATAATACTTCGAACAAATGATTTCTAAACTTAAGAGCAATGCGCACGCACATTTCAAGTTTCTTCGTAAAAAAAAGGGGGGCGTGCGTTATACAGTGAATGTACCTTAAAATTAAAAAGTGCAGCCTGAAAGTATAGGTGCGTGTTATACGCTGGATTTTACGGTATGTGAGTTTAAAAATAATGTCATTTATTTGTTTAATATGATCAAACATTAATTAGTAAATTACTGAAAAAAATGATTTTTTTAAACAATCTGTGACATTGAATGATATAAAAACAAACATTTAGGCAAAATTAGATTTTTCGCTCAATTATAACAAATCTAATTTTTTTTAATTGTGAAGAAGTGTAAAACTGCTATGAGTAGTGCTTATATTGTATTATTTCTGTATGTAGTTTCCTTTAATTATATTCCAGTTGTATTTATAGCTTGATTTTGTTCAGTTTCATTGGATATTAAATGGAGATTAGAAATATTGTATTCAATTACTATAAAACTCAAAGAAGAAATGAAAAATGTTTGATAAAAATATATAAATAAATTCAGTAAAAACGTAGCTACATTAGCATACAAAATTATATTTTTCTTTAAAAATTAAGAAAACAAAGCACGAACAATTTCCAGGTATAAGTGTGTTACTAGCTTTTTAGTTTTCTTTTCAATTAGAATATGTGACGGGCTCACGCGCCTTTTCATTAACATGTTTTCTTGGGTTCTTTGGGGCCAGAATGAATGGCAACTCTTTTCCAACCAACCCGAGAAGTAAAACGTGAAGGAAACATGCAAATTAGGAAGCTTTTATATAACAGAAGTTTAGAGTAAGCGGGGTGGCATTTGGGGAGTGTTATGTTAGTTCCTGGGGCAAGTGTGAAGAGTATTTCGCGAAGTTAAGTGACAGTCAAGAGAGGTTACCCGGTACAGAGAGCCCTTAGTCAAGGTGCATACCATTGCATGCCAGTGAACCGCAACTTCAGCTGGGATCAGATAGATGGATACTTCATTGGACATTAAAGTTAGGAGTGATCATTTAAATATTCGGATCTGAGTGTACATTGTAGTTGAGCTTAGGCGAGTTAGTTATTGATAGTGGTCCGGGTTACATTATTTCGGTGTTATATATTGTGTGTTTTGCCACCGTAGATTCTCTCACGTATCATATTATTATCTAATCTGTTATTGGTATAAGTTAAAATCTTAATAAAGTAATATTAAGATTATGGCAGCTTCTAGTTCTTCATTTATTCCTACACCTCTAGCTCACGCTGATAATTTAGGAGAAGGGCACTCGAGAGGGGCGACCTTACAAAGCTTTTGCAAAAATCTAATTACCAGTTATTCCCATACCGATGTCAAAATGACGCTTCCCAAGAAATCTCTGAGGAAAAAGAAAGTTTTTTAATGTGTCATGTATTTCTCTTTTTACTATGTTCGACAGTTAAAATATACATTTAAAAATTATTAAATGGTTGAAAGAAGCAACGCATAGTTTTCTGAAAATATACTCACCGAAATATATATATTCATCATCATTATGTGTAATAAAAACATTTAGTTAGAAAAAAGGGCCTTGAGTAGCCTAGTGGTTTGAGCATTGGACTCCAGACCGGAAGGCCTGGGTTCGATGCTCGAGGCCACCAAATATCCTCCGAGTACACACAGAGTACGTGCTTTTTAAATGAGTGGATCCGAAGGTCTTGTGGGCTGAAATCGCGACTACAGGGGACTGGAGAATATTTCCCTACCCTTCAGTTCCTGGCCTAAATATTGTGGAGGTGGAGATCAGTGGTGTCGCCGTCTATCGTACCTTCACGGAATTTCTCCAAGATAAATCGTACTATCACCTGCATGGCGCTCAAGGCTAAGGCCAATGAAAGGCGTACATCTAGCCCCTTGCCACGATGAATTTCGAGGGCTTCGATTTGACTTCGTCAGACACGTGTGATTATAAGCAAAGAACAACAACAGTAAGAAAAAAAAAGCTTATTTTGGTTCGATTGATTGCATATTACCTTTACACATAACGAAGTTAAACGAAGGCTATTGGTGGTGGACCACATAGTTCTGAACCAGGGTAAAGTGAGAAAGAAACCTGAGTTTCCGAATTTGCACACCAAGGATGTTGAACCTCGACATTAACTTGTATCAGCTCCTTTACGCAGTGGTTTTTCGGGGCACCAGGACTTAAATCCACCATTCGAAAAATAGAACGCTGCACTCGATTCCACACTTATGGAATCGAGTGAATGAACCTCGATGTGAAAGCCTTGAACTCACTCTTCAATCTTTCTTATTTCACTACCTAAGGAGTTTGCTTAAACATTCAAGCCTTCGATTTTACTTGAGAATCGGCCACCACAAAGTTCACTTGCTGTTTCCTCTTGAGTTCGAGAAACAACTGTCCTGTGAAATAGTGATAGTTATGTATTAAAGATCATTATAACTTGAGATATTTACGTGATGTGACATAGAGTTGGAGAGATAAGTTTAACATTTGAAGCTACATTTATTGTGAGACCATATTTGAAAAAATTACGAAATGTAAAAATCAATAATTCAAGTAAATGCATAGCATATTAAGTAACGAAATTTTAGGACATTTTAAAGCCCTAATTTCTCTTTATCATGGTTATTAATTAACAAAGTAACATAATCTTGTCTTCTGTTAAAATAAAAAAAAAATTAACCCCTTGCGTACCATGTAACAATTAGTGGATACATGCTATGTATAGGGCAAAATCCCATTGTAACCTCAAGTGGATACACGACTTATTTAGGTGTGCAACCAGTGTAACCAGCACATGAAGCATTATAAGGTAGATTTTCTTTTATTGGGATTGTATAAATTTACAAAAGTTAAGTTACAAAATGCCTGGGTTACAAAAATTCTAAAAAATAAGAAAATTAGAATTGAAATTACAAATCTTTGTGAAATTGCTCGAAATGTTCTTTGGAACAAAAAACTTTTCCACACAAGTTTCGTCACAAGTAGATAAATCCATATCAAAGTCACTGTCGTATTCATTGGTTTTTGGCAAATATCCTGATTTAGTATCACTTTCGTTGAAATCCAACGATGATGCTATCTTGACAAGAAAAAGAAAAAATAAAGAACAAAAATAGTTATATAAACTTTACAAAGCGAAACGAAACACTAACGGACGTGCAGCGTCAATAGAAAAAAGGAAATGTGCGTGTCGTAACGTTAAGGTGAGTATCCCCAAAAATCTGGGATTTGTATGTGCGCAGTCTGGTATGCAATGAGTTAAGGTCAATTTGAAAAGCGAGAAAGAATGTAAACGTTGTGGAAATAGAATATAGTAGGAGGGAATCACTCTTATATAGAGAATTGTCTTAAAAATTTAGGTTGCGAAAACTTGACGAGAACACACTGAAATATGGATTCCCAAATTTTTTCAATTTCTACTATTAGCTCACACTCTCCATATATTTATTTTTTTATCTTCGTGGAATTTTCAGTTGCTAATAAAATACAATCTAAAGCTCTCGGCATCATTTTTGGCAACTTGTGTCAAAACTTGAAAAGGTTTTTTTCTCATGTTTTAAAGCATTCAGTTGAACTTAAATTTTATATACACGATTGTTTTGGATGACAATACGATACTTTAATGATAATTAATAAAAATAAATAACCACTTAATGTTGTGATTCTGTCATATTTTTGTACATATTTATAGTAATTGAAACTATTTAATAAAAAGTAGCTAAAATAAAACTTTTCTTTGTTGATCTAAGTAGGAATTGACTAAAATTTTTTTATATTACTTGTTTCAGACTACATCCCTTTATCCCACTTTGTAAGTAAAAATACTTTGTTATCTCTTTATCCCGTTACAATAGCTTTTCTTTTATCTTCACTGTTTTAAATATAAGTAATAACTTTTGATGCATTACTACATTTTCCATTACATCATTTCAAAAAATAAAATAAAAGTCAGAGTAGGTTAAAAAAAACTTCTATTGCTATGCCGATTTTAACGAAATGGAACTCAAAAAGATTGAAAAGTGAATGTTGGAAAAACAAAAGAAAAATATAGTTTCTCCAAAATTAGTGTAACAATGCCAGACGATTTAGACATGAATATTGAGAAAGTATAGCAAATGATTGCTTTATGATTGTAAGAATCTTACTGCTATAATATAAATACTATCAAATATACAAGTAAAATATTTATTTCTGATATAATAAATAAAAGAACAAAAAGCACATAAACTAAACATTAATGTAAATGATGAGTCTCGAGTATTTTTAAATGTTCATTAATGAAAAATTTCAATGTAAGCAGTCGTAAAAAGACACGCTCAGTTATGAAGCAATTTTTTACTCAAAAATAAATTCCTTATAGTACTAAACCCATACTAAATAAAATAGCTTCTGCACAATTTTCCATAATTAAGGCCACAATGTTCTTATGAATTCCTGAAATGAATTTTTAGAATTTCTTTTCCAATTTTATTTTCAGCTCTCATAATTTGTTGTGCGTCCTTTAAGTTCCTATTCTAAATTTATAATTATTCTTTATTATTTTAATTTTATTATTAAAAACTGTTTGAAAACCCATCTTGGTATTTCGTCTTTACAAAATTTTTGAAGCGTTTAATATATCCCACAAAATGGGCTTTTTTGAAGTTGGGAATGGAAACCGTGATATTTTTTTTTGAATGTGAACCTCATGGATTACGATACTTACGATCAAAGCTTATTTCCTCCTGACAGCTGACCGTAGAGTCTTCTGGGAAAAACTCTGATATGTCCGAGGATATATTTGGCAATTAAACTGTGTGTGAAGGGGATCATCCTTCAATAAGTTTTTCATCCTCTTTCTACAGCTAAAAGCTTCATTATCTGGTATTGAGTGCTTCCTCAAATAAAGGCAGACAAATTTGACCAATTAGGTAGTATTTCTTAAAGGATTATTTCTCCTGCACCGCCATTGAATGCATTTTGCTAGAGATATTTATTTTATTACTAAGCATGTTTTTACAGTTAACTCTTTTAATATAAATGTAATTTGCTAAGAAATATTTTTGTCATAAAAAATGGGTTTTTGTTTCAAATGATAAATATTTTTTAAAATTTAATTTTTTATTTTGTTTTTAAATAATTGCTTTCTCGTCGAAGACATTGGTACACAAGCAGTTAGATATTGTCTTAAAAAATTGTAATAATGATTTAAATATTACATTTTTTAAGTAATATACTTATTTTTCTTCTTATTCCCACATTTTTTTTGAAATTCATTCCATCAATAGATTTGATAAAAAATTTAAAATACTAAATAATATTTTTTTACCATGAATATAAGATAAAATGTGTAATACAATTTTATAAATTTTTCATAAAAATATTTCGACGGTTGGTTTGAATTAACTTTGTCCAACAACATGACATAAAAATAATTATTCCGTTGTAATTTCATTTTCCAAATTTAAAATAATGCTATAAATATATTAAAAAATCAATAACATATTTATAAATCTTCACACTTTTAAAACTAACTAAAATATTTTTAAACAATAAAAAAAGCTGCCAAAAAATATTTTTTGAAACAATGTAAAAATGTTTAATTGTGAGGTAAAAAAAATATAAATGAAATGATAAATCCCATGAAAAATGTTTTCTTTCTCTCTCTCTCTCTCTCTCTATATATATATATATGCACACATGTGTGTGAGAGTACCGTGGTGTTAATATAAATTTCTTTTATAGCCCTTTTTACAAGGATTTGTTTCATTATTTATAAAATATTTATTCTTAACTATTTTACTGTAAATGCAATTATTTAAAAAAATCAAAAATTAATTTAGTTTATCATATAAATGTCTTTATTTATATTCTTTATATCATCAGCATTAAAATATTTTTTAAAAGAAGTATTCAAATACAACATACTGGGTGTTCATAATTTATGAATCGGATAAACACATGTTTTGAATAATAAATAAGATAAAGGAAAGTGACGGGCTGGATTTTTATTTAGTACTCCAACCTTTTGCAATAATACACTTCAAGATGTGTAATAAAAGTTGTTCGGAAAATATCAAGCCTGTTCTCGATTTCCCTCCAGACGATATTAAGCGTTTCCGGAGTCACTTTAGTTGGTTTTGTGGTGATTCGATTTTTTAATTTTTCCTTGCTGTGAATCTCTTTAGCATAAAACTCGGTTCTTCACGTATTCCCTGAAAATTAAATCAATTGGTGAGACATCCAGCCAAAAGAGTGGTTAGGCAATTTGTCAGCTTCACTAGGCCAAACATCTTGGAATGTTTCATCATGCAAATAGCATCCATGTGTAACTCAATGAATTGGGAGGTGGGGGGAGAAACAATTTATTGGAAGTAAGTATGTTTGTATTTTTGTGGTACAGCAAACAATCTCGACATATCAAAGAAAATGTCCAAATTAACTAATAGCTCCGAGATAAAAACATCACCTGAAACATTTACTTTTCCTTTAATCACTGAATATGATTTTCAGTAGAAATTGGTTCTCATTTCTGTACGATTAAGAAAACAGATTATTTTTCACTGCATGCCACCATTTTGTCAGTAAAAATAAATTCTACGCTATTATTTACAAAAATTAGAACAAATAATTTGACGTTGCTTATTCGGCAAAATAGGATGTGAATTTAAGGATTGTTTTCTTTCAGACTTTCGATTCGAATGAATTAGAAATAACTATTAATGTAACTAAATATATTTTCAAGAGGCTAACGATTGAATTTCAATTCATGCGTATAAAATCATGGCAACATTCAACATATGATCATTTGGTTATTTAAGTGTTTACATTCTGATTCAATACCGAATTTTTCCATTGATAAAAGCTTTTTGAGATTTTCCCCTCTGGATTTTTTTAGATATAATTTCTCGAACCAACTTGGCTTGATTAAGTGTAAATATTTCTGTTTTTGACACTTTCAGAACATGTTTGCTTATTACTATTATTATTATTTGAATTTGGTTCAAAATTTAATAAAAACCAAAAATAATATAACAGCTGATGAAAGTATTCGAATGCTAACAATATTAGAAAAGAAAACTCATTTTGAGTTTATTGAAGTTTTATCAAGAAGTTTTTCACTTTCGATATAAAAGCTAATAAGTATAAACACGCGTAAGGTGGTTGATTTTTTAAAATTTGGCTTAAATTTCAAAAATTGAAGCTAAATTTTATATATTTATACTAGTATTGTATATAAATTGAAAAACTAAGCTTTATACTTATACTGGTATAAGTATAGAGTTCTACATACTTTACAGAGCTATATATTTATATTATATAAATAATTATTAAGCTGTTATAAATTCGAGTTAAATATATACATTACGGAATATATATTAATAACTTACGAGAAAAGTTTCCTGTGAAGTTGTTTAGATTAAGAATAATAGTAGGGGTGACAAAAGCTGATCATATTGAACTGAATTTAGCTGTTAGCTTTGTTATAGTTGAATAGTGATAATTCATAAAATAAAAACATTGAAAAGTTGATATCTTCTTTTATTATAACTTATTTTGTCATTTAAATACAGCTAATCTTCTTTAATTTGTTTCTTTTTTATTGAAAAAATTGTTTTATTTTATTTTATTTTTATAACACCGAACTGGAATTAAAAGCATTATACGTTAAGTATTGCGCGATTAAGATTTTTTAAAAAAAACCTATATTGAAAGAATAATATTACAAAATTATTTAAAAGAGATTGAAAACAAAAATTTGTAAATAAAAAAAAAATGATGGACTGTAAATTTTATAATTTAATAAATTATATTCTAATTTTAATTATTTTGCTCTTTTTATTGCTTTTCATTTTATATATATATATATATATATATATATATATCTTTACTGCTTCGTCTTTTTATTCATCATGAATATGCAAATCAATTTGTTTTCAAGAAATATGAAACCAATTCTTTTAAAGCAAATATTATTTTAAACAATCAATATAAATAAACGTGAATAAATTATACGAACTCTAAAAAAATTATATGCTATTGAAACAAGTTTCAGAAACGCAGATAAAGATTTAATGCTAAATAATTGTCTTTATCCCCACTTTACCTAAAAATGAAAATAATGTACTGATATTTGAGAACTGCATAATTAAAGAGATTACTCGAAATCATATATTTTGTTTACTTATTATTTTACTATCCAAATTTTTTTTTGGTAATTTCATTTTTGCTACATGCGTAACGGATTTTATTAATTTTCTTTTTATATTTCTCTGACTTTTCGTTAGATTGTAGTACTATTTGAGTAAAAAGGAAAAAGAGACATGTATGTGTGAGTATTTTTAGCTACTACAAAGAGTTTAATATACACAAAAAAAGCAATGAAATTTACTTTATTTAGTTGTATAAATAAAAAATGCATGTTTTTAAGAAATTAAATTAACCATAAAACAGATACTATAACAACAAAACTCTTATTTGTCCATAAATGAACTTATACTTTTGAAAAGGTGTGTTTATATCACTTGTATACAAATGCCGGAAATTTGAAACCTATGGGATATCACAGTGACATGTCTCGTATAAAATTATTAATTATGAATTATCTACTTTTCAGTTACTTAAATTATAGCTTTTTTATTTTAAATTGATTTGTTTTTAAATTATTTTATTTCTCGAATTTTTCATAGAAGTTTTTTTTTTAAAAAAATGTAATATAGTTGTTTTAATATAATTTTATATAAATGTTGTATATATATGTCTCAATATAATTATATATATATATATATATATGTTTTGTATATATGTCTGAATATAATTTTCTTGAGAACTGTAATTTAGAAATTATTTTAGAGAATATGCGTGTTATGTTTTTTTTATACCAGTGCTTCTCAAAGTTTCAATATCTGCGACCCAATTTTCAATCATAATTTTCATCCCCCCCTACAATAACAATGTTTTGAATGCAATAATAATGTACTTTGACGCTAAATCTACAAAACTATCTTAATTATAAACCAGTCAAATTATCAAGATAAGTATTAAATTTTGTATATGTTACTTTCAAATAGTAGATATTTTAAAAGTAAGTTATTTTTAAGTAATAGATATTTTAAGTAAATTACATATACTTTTAAATAATAAGAAAAGTATTATGTTGCTTTTCTTTTCTAATTTTTAAATTGGAACAGATAAAAATAGAAGTGTAACGTATATTTTTCTTATGTCAGAATGTATTTTGTTTTGTTTCCTTTAAGTAAATTTTTATAATTTTTTAAAATGATTTTTTATTCTCTACTTTTTGATATGCTCGCACCCCCCTCGTAGGGTTACTACGCCCCCTAAGGGGGCGCGCCCCACAGTTTGAGAAACACTGTCTTATACAGATTTTTCTCAAAATTTAGTTATTTCAAACATAACGGATGATTACTTTCTTTGTTAAGATAAATTTATTTACCGCAGGTGACAACAGCTCTTCTAAAAAAATTATTTCTTTTTTCTCACGCAAAAAAAAAAAGTTTGAAATTTTATAAAGAACTATATTTTCAAGCACCTCTAGCAAAGTATTCTATTGTAGTTTTCCTTGCCCTGTTTTCTTAAACATTAAAAAACAGCACAGAATACTTGCTTTAAAAATATTATTTACACCATAACTTCTTTTGTTAGACTTTTAGCAAAAGAAGGCTGAAATAATTTCAAACTTCATGACTTCCTTTTATTTTCTCTTGACGCAGAAAATTCTTCTCCAAAAAAAAAAGGATAAAACCAAAGCACAATACATCGGTTTCCCCGATACCTTCAACTGATGTTTCACCTACCTTATCTTTGTGTCCAGCCAAACTCTTATCAGACAGTGAACTCATGGGCCATTTCGTCTAATACTCATGGCAGAAGATACTGACAACAACCGCCTGGGGGCAAACTGCTTTATAGAATGTTTTGCGTTCAAGAACCTCCATTTTGCTGCATCTATAACATTTTCTTTCTCCTCTGTCATATTGCTACACAGCTCAAAAAGTTTGAGAGATTTGTTCAGAATGGAACTTTTATGCTGCGCGTGAGCTTTTCCGTTTCTTCTATCTGTCTGTTAGAATACCTTTAAATTCTTTCTCGTTCATTTACAACTGCTTAACTTTATGCATTTGAACTCCAATTTGCATGTGTAAAACTTTTTGGTATTTTTGCAGTTTGTTTGAGGGGGAAATGAAATCGTAAACATTTTGGAATAAGATAAAAGTGCAGCTTTTAAGTTTTGGAAAAGTATTTATACACACAATCTTAAGCGAAACTATTTTTATCACAGCTTATGAAGTAAGTTTAAAAAATTGCAGTGAAGTCTTTTTAAAAAAAATATGCAGCAAGATTTAAGTATTCAAAATATGTAGAGATACAAAGGACTGCATTTGTAAATATGAAATAAAATGTGTATTTTACACTTTCTAGATACTTTTTTGCAAAACGAATTTTAAAAGTTATACTTTTTTTTCTTCTGCAACAACTTTATAAGATTTTGTCATCAAAATATGAACTAATACTGCTCTATTTATTGTTATAGAAGTATTTTATTTCTTCTGCTCCCTTAAATAGGCATTGAATAAATTTTCCAGCAGTATTGAAATAAGGCACATAAAATACCTTTAAGTATGAGTAATTAAGTAAGTTTCAAAAAATCCTAAATGTTACTAAATATTTTGTTATTTAAAAGCTATTACGAAGGATTTTAGTTTAGAGAACACGAGACTCTAAGATACATTTTTTGATTGAAAAATACTGTTAGAAAGTTAACTATCAATGATGAACAAATATTATTCTAACTGAACTAATTTTAACGCCTTTCCTATTTCAAATTACTTTATACTACTCATTGGGTATTTGTTTCAAATACATTCTTTTTTTTTCAAAATGTATTAATTTATTAAAAATGTTCCTTGCGAGATTAAATTTTATTTGAAATCCATGACATTTTAGAATTATAGTTTTATTTTGAAATAAAAAAACTATCCAACTAAAATTTTCCGTAAAATCTGGCGTATAAAGCGTACCGGTGTATAACGCGTACTTATACTTTCAAGTTGCATTCTTTAGTTTTTGGTTATATTCGCCTTTTAACGCACACCCCATTTTTTACGAAGGAACCTGAAATGTATGTGAGCAATGTCTTTATGTTTTGAAATCATTTACTCGAGGCATTATCCCAGGATTTTTAAAAAATAGTATACTTCATGAACTACAACCTTTAAATGGCATTCCCAGGGCCATTTAATGTAACACATCCACACCTCCCCCACTCCACACGCGCACACACACACACACACACACATACTACTAAAGATGCATAACAATAAGAACAATTAAAACAATTCAATGTAGAGAAAGTATCGAAAAAATAACCCCATGTGTGTTGTAACAACATCTATTATAATGATAGTTACTCGTATAAACCGTTTACCAGTAAATAATAAACAAACGTACAAAATCTAAATATTACGGGTGCGCGTTATACGACGGGTATATACATACGTATATATATATACTAGCCGTTACCCACCCGCTTCACTGGGTATTTCGCGATGTTGTATATATGTATACTGTTTACATATATATTAATTACTGATATCTAGCATTAAGAATTCGATTGTATTGAAAAATATATTTATAGCTGTTACACTCTGGCCCCTTGATATAAAAAGAACATAAATTATAATATCTGATTTCTATTTATATCTAAAATAAAAGGAGAAAGATTTTTTTCGCTCACTTAACCTAATAATCAAGTGGATTTCCACCAAAGCAACTTTCAGTGGATCTCTACTCCATAAAATAAACCTACATGCTAAATTTCAAGTCTAAATCTAACAGAGTAAAAACGGAATTTTTATCATCAATACCTCGTTGACGGCATTCTTAGCGGATTCCAATTCAACAAAACAAGCAAGCAAACCAAATTTTATTATTATAGTCTTTAGCAGTTCAAAAACGGGAATTTTGTCTATCAGTACGCCTCAATAACTCTCCGCGCTTCCCCCTGGAGTTGATTTCCGTAAAATCCATTCTTAGTGAAACTCTATTCAACAAAAGAAAAGTGCTCAACAAATTTCAAGTAAATGAGTTAATTTCAAAAACAGGAATTTTTCTATAACACGCCTTAATCCCTCGCAACCCCACTCCTTTGGGGGTCCGTTTTCGCAAAAATCTTCGTAAAAGGAACTTTATTCCATGAACGGAATTACTGCTTCTAATTTTCAAGCAGGTGGTTCTATTAGTTGAAAAGCGGAAGTATTTATCTATTACGCCCCTTAATCCCCCTCAGTGACAATTTTCCCCAAAACTATTTTGTAGCGGATCTCTACACCATGAAAGGAATTCGCTTACCAAATTTTAAGACTGTACGTCTAATAGTTTAAAAATGGAAATAATTATCTATAACGCCCCTTAAGCCCCCGCAACGCCACTTAGGAAACTATTTTCACAAAACCCATCTTATAGCGAATCTCTACTCAATGAATGGAATCAGCTCAATAAATTTCGAGATTTTACGTCTAATAGTTTAAAAAAGGAGTTAATTGCCTATAACGCCACCTAATACTCTACAACGCCACTTGGGAATCGATTTTGACAAACCCATTTTACAGCGGATCTGTACTCTATTAAAGGAATCTGCTTACCAAATTTCAAGACTGTACGTCTAATAGCTGAAAAATGGAAATAATTATCTATAACGCCCCTTAAGCCCCCGCAACGCCTCTTAGGAAACGATTTCATAAAGCCCATCATATGACAGATCTCTACTCAGTGAATGGAATCTGCTCACTAAATTTCGAGATTTTACGTCTAATAGTTTAAAAAAGGAGTTAATTGCCTGTATAACGCCACTTAATTCTCTACAACGCCACTTGGGAATCGATTTTGACAAACCCATTTTACAGCGGATCTGTACTCTATTAAAGGAATCTGCTTACCAAATTTCAAGACTGTACGTCTAATAGCTGAAAAATGGAAATAATTATCTATAACGCCCCTTAAGCCCCCGCAACGCCTCTTAGGAAACGATTTCATAAAGCCCATCGTATGACAGATCTCTACTCAGTGAATGGAATCTGCTCACTAAATTTCGAGATTTTACGTCTAATAGTTTAAAAAAGGAGTTAATTGCCTGTATAACGCCACTTAATTCTCTATAACGCCACTTGGGAGTCGATTTTCACAAAACCCATTCTGTAGGGGATCTGTACTCTATGAAAGGAATCCGCTTACCAAATTTTCAAGACGGTACGTCTAATAGTTTAAAAATGGAAATAATTATGTATAACGCCCCTTAAGCCCTCTCAACGCCCCTTGGAGGTCGATTTTTGTAAGAATCATTATGTAGGGAATCTCTACTTTACGAAAGAAATCTGTGTACCAAGTTTTTTTCACGACTGTACATCTAATAGTTTAATAATGGAAATAATTATCTATAACGTCCCTTAAAGCCCCGTAACGCCCCTTGGGGTTCGAACTTTGCAAAATTCGTTCTTAACTGACGTCTACTCTATGAAGGGCACCTACTTACCAAATTTCAAGTCTGTAGGTTTAATAGTTCTGGAGATATCGTGATTAGTCAGTGAGTGAGTGAGTCGCCTTTTCTCCTTTATATATATATATATATATATATATATATATATATATATATATATATATATATATATATATATATATATATATATATATATATACCCGGCGTGTAACACGCACCCCTAAATTTCGCTCTTATTTTTGTGTGCTGAAAATGCGCGTTATACGCCGAATTTTACGTTATATAATTATGGTAATAAATTTAGAAATTTCAAAAATGAAGCAAAAGTAAAAAAATTAAAAAAAATACGAAATTTTTCCTTTCTCTATCGATCAAAATTCGTATGAATTCTTCACTTAGATTTAAATATGAGAAGTAATTTTTTTAAAGGTTTTATTTTAAATTTTAAATGGAAAGATTGAATTTAAATATATTTATCAAAAAATGGAAAAAATATTTTAAAAAGTTAAAAGTTATAAATAATTTTAAAAATATCAGTATGATGTAGATGCATGTTAAAAATGCTCATGCTTATACTCATGACAATTGAACAAAAATTAGAAATTTTAGCATTCATTGTGCTAAGCCATCTTAAAGACTATTCAGATAATTATTTTCAGTAAATTAAATTAATATACGACGTAAAAAAGACACACGCACATTTTTTTTCTTCGACAATATGCGTATAATGGAAGAATGATGGTTTTGCAGTAAATAAATTCTACAACTCAAGGATACAAAATTCTGAAAATTAGATCCTGAAACAAAAGATTTATTAAAGCATATGAATGTCAATAGACTGAAAACGCATAATTATGTTTTCTAAAGCTTTCATAAACTTGAGACTGTGATATACGGTTCAGCATAAATAGGTATACATTTAAAATATTGAACAATAGGCTTATTAATTTTTAAATAATACATATCTCGAGCAGAAAAAGTCTTTTCTCAATAATCCAATGGTTAAAATCACGAAGCTCTTGTTTGTTAATAGTTACTGCAGTTTGAGATCGAATTCTCTGAATACCTATGTATTGTAGACAGCGATGTTAATTTTATTTATGTTTTCAAGACTTCACGTTGAGGTGCATAAATAAAAATATTTATATGCTAATCTAGATACAGATTTGATCTCTTTTAGTCATAGTAATTACTAGTTCGAGTAAATTACTGTAGATCGAGAATAACTCATAATGCTATTAATACATCAGAAAAAAATTTTAAGAACAACAAACAAAACAAGTAATATAAAATTTTTTTAAAGTCAATTCCTACTTAAAACAACAAAGAAAATTTTTATTTTAGCTACTTTTTATTAAATAGATAAAATTAATATAAATATGTATGTACATATGACATAATTATAACATTAAGTGGCAATTAATTTTATTAATTATCATTAAAGTATAGTATTGTCATCCAAAACAATCGTGTATATAAAATTTTGGTTCAACTGAATGCTTTAAAATGTGAGAAAAAAACCTTTTTAAGTTTCGACACAAGTCGCCAAAAAGGATGCCAACGTAGCTGCATTTGTAATTCTTTAAATAATTAGTTTTAATCAATTAATTTTTATTAATTATAATTAAATTATTAAATTGTCATCCAAAATAATCATATATATAAAATTTCAGCTCAATTGAAAGCCTTAAAATGTATCTTGTTAACGACTGAAAATTCCATGAAGATAAATAAATAAATATATAGTGAGTGTGAGCTTATAGTAGGAATTAAAAAAATACAAACTTATAACGGTTGCGTAGCAGTTATGTTGTTAAAGATATTTTCCTAAAATAAATAAATATATATATATATATATAGAGAGAGAGAGTGAGCTAATAGTAGGAATTGAAATGCAAACACACGCACACACGGATTTTTACACAAAAAGTTTTTTTTTCCATTGCTATGGCAACACACATTTTTGCTGTCATAATTTCAACATTGCAGCAAGACGTTTTCTTCATTTTCCTAAAATAATGATAAAAAATATATTGTTTGGTCTAAAATATACCTTTTTTTTTTTTTTAAAAAAAAAAAAAAGAAATATAAGCATTATTAATCCAAGATAATGTGAACTTTATTCTATATCTCGGTATTTTTTTTTCTCTATTTTTGAAATATTCAAGCAGAGAATTATTTCTGCGTGCTTTTTTACACTAATGATTTGCAATGAATATTCAGTTTCCTTAATTAGAGTTCATGCAATATTTGTAATAACTTTCACAGATTTCATTGTATTGATACTTTGCACTCGGAAAAATTTAAAACTTTTGAAACAGTTTAAAAGGCTAGGTACGCAATTTTTTTCACTCACTGAATTAAAATGACTGAGTAGAAATGATCGTATTTTGGTTGCAATACGGAATAACAACTTTCCCGATGGAAAACATTTCTTGTTAAAACCATTTATCTCAGAAAAGAAACTAATAAGAAAATTTTTCCATACATTAGTTGTATCATTTGTTTACTCAGCTGGTTGAAAAGAACAACAACCAATAACCTTATTTCTGTAATTATGGTTGAAGGAACAATTGTACCAATAAAAACACACTTCGTCTGATGAATACATGACTGTACATATATATATATATATATATATATATATATATATATATATATATATATATATATATATATATATATCTTCTTTTCACGAAAGATTAAACATTGATTAAGAAGCAATAAATGTCATTATTGAAATTATTTTTGTTAAAAGAAAATTAGAGTAATAAAAAGCAGTACTCTATGGAAAAAATACCATTTGCTGAATAATCCTTTTACACTTTATTTTCTATATATCAGTGAAGAAATTCTTTACTCAGATAATTAAGAGCAAAAGAAAATTAAGTAAAAAATAAAGAAGAAATTACAATTCAAAAGTATATTTAATGTTTGCTTCACTTAAAATCTCTGAAAAAATGCCCACAATTTCCCTTTAATGTGAATATATTTTTAAAGTAATCTCTTCATAACGATTTATTTGTGAATAGAATATTTTCTTCATATAATCCAATACATGGGGGAAAAAATCTGTAATTTCATCCCTGTGTATAAAAATATCGAAATATTAATGACCATGAAGATAAATTCCTTTCCACACAGCTCCTAACTACATATAAGTAGATTTAAAAATAGAATTTATGTCAGATTGGATACAAATTTATTGATAAGACTGAATGGGTCTTTTATTTGGAGCCGGTCTTCTTGTCGTCGCAAATATTTTCTCTTCAGTCGTTATAAATGCAAACGCCGAATCAAGTCTTCCAAATCATAACTCAGTTTCCTATTCTCCCATCTTGTTTTTTTATTTCCAGTTCAGAATTTACGAAGCTAAAAGATGAACAATTTTTTGGTATATAAATTCAATTTCACTTGCCAATACTCTGTGATTTACGATAAAGTTGTACGTGAATTATTCGTTAAGCTTAGATATTTTAACTCTAATTCTGTGCCTTGAGCATCCAGTTATAAAAACTTTTGTTTCGGAATGTTCTGATATTTTGTTTATTGATATAAAATTATAAATAAATAACAAACTAGTTAGTTTTCACTATTTTTTATTGAAAGGATGAATTTTATTCTGTAATTGAATTTAAGTCGGAAAAAAAAGAAAGTTCAAAAAACGGATACATTTAGTTTGAATTTTCTTGTGATCTATTTATTTATTTAATTAATACTTTAATTCTGAAACTAATTTTCAAAACAAAATTTAAGTACTTTTAGTTTAATTAATACATAAAATTTGCCATACAAAACTTTCATATTCTACGAACTCATTCTTTATTACATTATAATCAGGAGGTAAATAAGATCATTAAATTTCAATTGCCATATTCGATAGGAAAAGTCGAATTTTCGTGCCATCAATAAATGTGCCAAAACTTTATACACGCTGTATAGTAATTATGCTTTTAATGTTACTTTTCCATAATTTTTCTGTCACGTATAATTAAAATCACAGCATTTTTAATATTAATCTTTTCTTTTAAGTGCTAATATTTCTTAACGAGGTACCGTATAAGGTCATTTATAACTCATTCACAGTCATACCCTTGGATTGAATAATCCAAATCTCTAAGAACTTCTGTGATGATCAAGGGTAAATAACTTGTAAATCTGAATTTCGGTGACAACGGAACACCAAGAAAGAGTTATCAGAAAAGATACAAATCACAGTGTAGACGCAGTCCACCGTTACGCAAATAAAACAAAATGCGTAACTGTGTCATTCTCGGTGAGTATGAAATAAGGGAAAGAAATGGAAAATTCCTCAATTATCGGGTAGCTTTTATAGTGAGGAAAACAGAATAGTGGAGCTATTTATCTTTGTAGAGGAAACGTGTCTTAGCACAGATGCCAAGACATCGACAACAAAGGCAGTTTCGACTGACAGATAAATACATGAAGAATAAGAGTTATGTGATTAGACTCAGAAAATTAGATTGATTCATGAATTACCTGAGAGAGTTGATCTATTTCAAAGAGATTTAAATCTGTTACAAGATCATCATTCCGACAACAGCCTGTCCGCCGCCAAAAGCCCTCGTGCAGCTGAACAGTGCGACTTTAATATTCAATCAATCAACCGACAACAGCCTGCAGATAGGAATTTTTTTTAGCTTACCAAAATTTACAGATTGGACTTTTCATCGTCTCGCCAGTGGGTGGCCGCCGACATGCATTCACATTACGACCATTGTGGCAAAGGTATTTAAAAGTAGAGAATGTACCATTTTCGAGGAATGCTATTGCAGCCAGAAGGCCGTCACCACGAATGGACACACACATCTACTGGTAAGTGATAATTCTCTTCCTCTGTGCTGTTGTAGTATAAATAAGACATCCTACCTGCTCTGATTGATTAAAACCATTATCTACCGATTGGGTGCCAATGGGTTGCAATCGTGAAGTCCTGAACAAGATCACCATTAAATGACTTCATCAAAACTTGCTTTCGATATTGTACCTGGCTTTAATTGTGTGTACAACGGAATCGCACAAAGTCATGTCCTCCGACGAGTCATATTTCTGCTTCATCAGCGATTGTCACCAAGTACACATCTGGCATTGAGATGCAACATGTCCAATTTGATCGTGAATGCGGAACTGTACGATGCAAGATAACAAGATATCTTGTTTCGCGATGCTGTCGTGTAGGATTATCGGTTTTTACTGATTAATCAAAGCGCTGGTATTGGAGTCACTATGTCAAACGAATGATATATGGATGACATGTCGCTACCAGTAGCATTTCCCTTTCTTCGTTTACGAGCAGGATAAACCCTGTCCACACATGGTATACTATAACCAACACGTTTTTCAAGATTATTTCTCTGAAATTCTCGCAGATAATGAAAAAATTCCTTTATATTTAATATACAACTACTTTTAATATTCTACGTACCATTTTTAGAAGATCTCGAGCACTGGCGTAGCTAGTTCTGAATGCGCCCCGTATCAAAACTCCTTCGGGACGCTTTTTTAGAAATGAAAGTCCTGTTAGTGGTACTATAGTTACACATGTTGGGGCCCCTGTAGCTTTGGGGCCCCGTATCATTGATAAGGTTGATATAATGGTAGCTACGTCCTAGCCTCGAGTTTAGTACGGATCACAATAATAAATACACTTGATTCCTCTTTTAAAAAGTTGATTATATCTCCTTCATTTTTTAAGACAACTAATTGCAGTGATAATTTTAGTCTTAAAGAGTGACTAGAAGAAAATAGACAGCTTTTAATTAAAAAGTTAAATGAAATAATGATAGTTAATATTTAATTTAAGTTAAGTTGAATGATTTGTATATAATATATAAAGAAAAAAAACAATATTTAGTTTAGCTGAATAAGGTTTTCAAAATCTAATCATTTCTCAAGAGGAATATTCTATTAAGAGAGGTCTTTGAATTTATATATCATGAAAAGTACCGCTTGAAACTATTCGAAACCATTAACTAGTCAAACACCTTTTTCAAATAGTCAGTGACGTATCAAAAGTGCAATTGGAAGAAATTTATGTGATCAGCCTGTGAAGATGAATTTTTCTGCACAATACTATTTGGGAAGAATGACAGTGACTTAATAGAAAATTGTCCTTTTTTATATATAGGACCGAATTATCATTTGAAAAATACTATTTTTCCATTAAAAATTGAAATGAAATTAAAATATTCTTTTCATTTAAAATAAAATTTTAATTTTCAGAAGTTTGAAATGAAAAAAAAAATAACTTAATTATTTCTAATACTTGGTATTTAATGTTAATTAACTTAAAGAATATTTATATAAGCCTTAAACACGAAAAAATATTCACAAATTACCAGTATAATTAAATTTTTTAAAATTCCACACACACACACACGCATATGCACAATTTGTGTTAAACTTTATTACTAATTATTAAAAAATACGTATTATTTGTAAATTCACAAATACATTGCCTTAGATAAAAGAAATTCTTCTTTAAAAAAGTTAAAAAAACCTAAATTTTTTAAGACCAAGTTAAATAAGTTGAAACTAATCTGAGATAACATTTTTTATCATCAAAAAAAGTATTCTAATAACAGAATTGTTCAGTTGTTTGTGCAGTACCTTGCTACAATTGCATAGTAAATACTTAATTATTCTATTTAACACACATACACAAGCCTTGTTGCTCTAAGAATAACATCACCTAAAAAATTCTTGAGATAAAGTAACAAAATAACTCTTGGAAATAAATGAAAAACTTGAGATTCAGTTTTCCTGCTGGTATTTTCTTTCAGAAAATTTGACTTCCTCTTTTTTTTTTCGTATTTTTCCGGTGCATCTCATTCTTTCGTCTCTCCTAAGAATTTTTCTTTCTTTTTTCTCTTCATTGAAGATAGCTTGTAGCTCCGGAAGTCGAAATATAAAATTAGTATTTACATAACTTGTAATCCAGTGAGTTTTGGAGAAGAAAGACAATTCAATAAAAGTATTGTTTCAATATTTTTTGCCAAGTGCTAGTACTTGCATTATGCGTCATGCAATTTTTTATCATTTTTTTCGAAGACTTAAGAATTCAGTCAGGTTTAAATAATTTTATTTTTTTAAAGAAAGAAAACTTTGATTTTTAGATTGCCTGTAGCATAATTTTTTCTACTTGTATTTCTTAGATAGAAGCGTGGCCATTTTGTTAATAAATGTGATTAGTAATTTTTTATCATGCGCACACACACACACATTCATCAAAATAGTTTTTCTTGTATATTTTCAGCTTAACATAAATGCAATCGCACAGAAGTTTTAGCTCTTAATTAATTAAGTACAAATTAATCTGAATCATTATACAGGATACATAGGACCCTGGGAATATTTCCGAACGGAGAAAGCTACAGATAAGGGAGTAAGTTCAAAGTATAGTAAAGCGATTATGCCTGGCATAATGCAAACGATAGCACCACTTCTTGTGACGAAATTTGGAAAATAAGCATTGCAAATCGAAAACGAAAGAGAGAGCGAGCGAGCGAGCGAGAACAAAATTTCCAGTTAGAAAATTTTTCGAGCATCAATTAATTAGTCCGAAACAACATTTGGTTTCACGGAAAAAGTAAACTGTCACCAGCATATCCAAAAAACGTACAAAAATCAATGTTTTCCATTTTGTGTAGACATTAACCATAGGTGTAAGAAAAACGCCCTATTTCTTGCATAAAATACGTACTTACGTCAATATAGTTTGATGGCATAACACAAATAAAACGTGAAGGAAAACTTTCTTTAAGTGATAATAAGCTAATGTCGAATATCTTCGAAGATTCAGCATTGCTCACGATACATATAATGATACATAACCCCGATAATTTGTTGTCCAAAACAGTCTTTAAGAAAGCTTAAGAAACTGTAAGGCTGTTTTCGCCATATGTGCGAGAGCGTGAACTTGACGCAGATTATATTTTTGGACAGAAAAAATGCCTCAATTTTTATAAAAATTTGTGACCTTGTAACTCGCGCATTTGCTTACAATATAGTGTTTTTAAAATTTCAATATATTTCTTAAATAATTAGTTTTTCCAATTAACATGTGAATGGATAGCTCATTTAGCATTACGGTATAGGAAAAAATTCATAACACATTTTATAAAAGAAAAAATGTGTCAACTCGTATAAAAATGAGTAGTATGATAAAATAAGTGATTCTATACAAGATAGTGTGTAGTAAGAATATAATATTAATGTTTGAGTACTATTATATCTGAAGAAATATTCCGAATTTGGCCCCTATTCTTTAACATTAGCCGAATATAGCCTTAAGAAAGGACACCTGGGGTCTGGTGTTAAGGGACAGTCATGTTGGAACCACAAGGACCACAATGTGGACTGAGAAATATCATCAACAAAGTGAAATAAGATATTCTGTTATAGTTACATGAATCTCTGTCCGTTTGATGTACCTGTGTAGAACTGAGGTCCCAGTAAGTGATTCTTTCACATACTGCATTGCACTTTAATGAACCAGCACACTTGATGTCTGGTGGTTAGTCTTCACGAGGGATGTCCAGTGGTGAACATTACGTTAGTTTTGTAGTATAGTGCATTGAAATAGTACTCCGTCTGACCAAACAATGTTGCACAAAAAATTTCAATTGGATAAAAATCTGATCCTTTTTATGTATACTGATGATCATTTATCTTATCCGTTTGAATTAACTGTAGTTTTACTAATTAATTGATTCAAACTTTCTCCATCTAATTGGAATTATTTCTCTATCTCTTTCGACGGCAAGATCTATCTTCCAGATTTCTAGGAGCATTGCTGTCTTTTGTATTTGGTCCGGCGCAATCACTTTTCTATGTCGTAACCTCACTTGCATAGCGGCAGCTCTCTCTTATCGCAAGTATTTTCAGGTTAAAGTAAGGTAATCATATTTTAACATTGTTAAAGTAGGGCACCATTGACCGGTGAGGAGGCATGATTAAAAATTTGATCTAAAATTCGACTTCCGCAGTTTCATAAATTCTTTGAGCATTTCATCGAGCCCAGTGTACACATTTGGAAATAAAAATTTATTTTAATACGGGCAACAAGTCAGCAGCTGTTTGAATATTCTCGTGTATTATGTGTGCTGCAACACCAATAATGTTTTGATTAAGCTGTTTGCTTAATTTATAAAAAAATATTTGTACATCTTGCTTTTTCTCTTAAATTTGCGTTTGTGTTGGCTGTACAATATGCAATAATTTTATGTCTTAAATTATTTTTTTTTTCAAAATATTAATAAGGGAACTAAAAATTATTTTAGAAGTTTTGTCCGGCAAAGAGAAATAAAATCTAAAATTAAAGTTTTCATTCCAGTTTCCGAATTAGAAATATCCAATAATGGTTGGAAATAACTTTATATGATTTTATGGAAATTTTATTGAGCAGTATCGATAATCAGTTTTCAACAAATATTTGTTATTATTAAAGTTAATCATTACAAAATTAGCAAAATTAATATAAAAACTCATATCAGGCAAAACAGCCCCATGGCAGACAAAAATACATTCCATTCTTGTTCTCCCACCGTTCTCTAGCTTATCGTGCATTCTTTCCAAAAATCGGGACTTTTTTTAAGTGCCGCTGGTTGCGAAACAAATTCATAAAAATCAGAACTTTTCTGCCAAAAGCGAGCCCTCTGGTCACCTTAATAGTCCCTTTAACCGTAAAAGGGATTTTTCTATGCACCTTGTATAGTAAGTAGGTAAAAATATTTCTTTTTAAATTCAGTTATCTTTCAGAAAATTTCGCTATATAAAATAAGAAAGAAATTTAATTAAAGTTAAGGTATAAAATTAAAAATAAAATAAGACTGGAAGGGTAGTTAAATCTTCAATTACTTCCTTTAAAACGAAACGAAGCTGTAGTAGCCAAGTGCTCTTGGCAATCTTGTCATTTAATAATGGGGATGTAGGATGATGTTATATTACCGTGGAGGTTTTGACGGTTATCTTTAAGAACTCTTTCAGCTTAAACCTAATTTCACAAAACAGTCTTTTGAATTATAGGGGTCCCTGCACGTGAGCTGAGAAACTGTGTCTTAAAATAATTTTGTGCAGTGGTATCACGAGCGAAATGCTATTCTCGTCACGAAACAGTGGCTGAAAAATTACAGAGATGTCACCAAAAGTTTTGATTTCATGTAAAAGAATATGAAATAATCGTGATTGAAAATACTTTCCATATATTGCTAATTTTTATATTAAAGAAATTTTCGTTAAAAAATATAAGAGTATTGTATCAATTATGAATATCATGAATGTATTGTTAAGTATTGTAATTATAAAGATTGCATTTCTTATCTTATTTATTGAAACCTTTTTAGTACATAAAATTTAGTCTACAGAAATTACCATATGTTACACAAATAATCTTAATAAATTTACAGATTTTAGTAATTAAAATTGAAATATATACCTACCCAAATAATTGAGTTTTATAAAACTGTTTATTTTTTCAATTCCTACTATTAGGTCACACTCTCTATATGTTTATTTATTTATTTATCTTGGTGGAATTTTCAATCGCTAATAAAATATATTTTAAAGCGCAGCGCTCAATTGAGCTGAAATTTTATATACATGATTATTTTAGACGACAATACAGTAATTTATTTATAATTAATAAAAATTAATTGATTAAAACTAATTATTCAAAGAATTACAAATACAGGCATGTTGGAGACTTAGCGACGATTTTGGCGACTTGTGTCAAAACTAGAAAAGATATTTTCTCACGTTTTAAAGCATTCAGTTGAACTGAAATTTTATATACAGGATTATTTTGATTGACAATACGATACTTTAATGGTACTTAATAAAAATTAATTATCACTTAATGTTGTAATTCTGTCATATGTATATACATATTTATATTAATTGTAGCTATTTAGTAAATATAAATTAATTTTTGGAAAGAAAACTTTAAAGTCATATCTTTAATATGAAGAAAAATTCTTTGAAAAGTTAAAAGTTTGTTGAAAAGTGTAAATTATTTAATAGAAAGTGATTGAATATAGTGCCTTTCAAAGCTTGTATTTGTGAGGCTTCGAAATGTAAAAAAGCAATAAAATATAAAATTACTAAATGATAATTTCAATAAAACTTTCCTAGAGAAAGTTTCAGTTCTCACTCGTAATATTTCTGATTAGTTTTAGAAAAAATATATTATTTTATTTATAATACATATTAGGAAAAATTAACATACTTCATAACTGCTTTTTCTAACTCATATCATTCTAAATAAATCTTAGTTTAAAGAAATAAATTTCTTAATTTTTTTTAAAAAAATTTTGTTGCCCATATTTTTGTGTGAATACAACTGTGCCCCTTTCTACGTTAAAAAATTGCTTAGTTCTTGATAAATAAAAACGATTTTAGACCTAATATAAAGAAAAAAATGTATACCAATGAAAAAATCTTATACCGAAGTATTTAATTTAGTAGGAAATTTTATCATGTATATTTTGATGTCGAATGAACCTTCAATGCTCAGATTATTGTTGTCTGTCATATTTAAAATATCAATATACATTTTCAGTGGAATTAGGAATTCCATTATGAATTGATTAGGTTTTGTATTGAATAAACTGAATTTGAGCAATAATAAATACAAACTGAATATTGTTAAAATTACGTTAACTAAATTCACTTGAATATTTTTTAATAGAACTTTCATTCAATATTGTTCAAATTCCGTTCATTATATTGAATTCGTAATAAAATTACATAGAATAATGGTTCACAGTAGGATATAAAATCATATGAAGACTGTGAAGGCTGCTAGATCGACTACGATAACGTTCTAATTTGGTGGCTCTACCGTATTTCAAATCGGAAGCACATGTAACAGCACGTTAATGTCAATAGAAGACGAACATTTTCTAATTCTTTTTCTTTAATTAAAAACACCTCTTCTGATAATCTGTAAAATTGCAATACATTTGTTGAAGACACAATGAAATCAAATTTACAAATTATTCAATCTTAAAATTAATTTGATAGCTCTTTTCTTAATATTTAAAAAGAAAAACTCGCTATATATGGCTGTTGTAAATAATTTTTCTTTTATAAAACTTAAACCACACTCTAATATTCTTTCATAAAAAATTATGCGTAATTGTTAGTTTGAATGCCTTTTCAATTTCCAACGGACTGATTGTGCATTAACGTCTAACTACAAATCATTATGAGGGTTAAAGGTGACAGATCTTACTTTACTTCCTCCCTGTCCGAATTTTCCCGTCATGTCAACGTAATGACTTTGAATCTCGACAGATTTAACAGGCATCATCTTGTCTATACTTCGGGACATTAGTGCGAGCTCAACTCAAGACTCGATAGAAAAAATGCCGGTCACCAGTTCATGATGGTAACCACTCGGTATTCATGCCTAAATTTCATTGAAATCAAAGATGCTAAATTGAATTCTATGCAGTATATTTTTCCTTTGAACCTATCACATATTTATCTTTCTACTTTATAAAAACCAGTTAAATTACATTTATTCCCATCTAAAACAAATTAATGTTGTTTTATTGCTTAAATTTTTTTTATATTTCCAATGGCGGATTACAAGACAACTGCAAACAAAACAAGAAACAAAGAACAGGGACAAATAACAAGAAGCAAAAGAAATGCATGTCCGCTCAGTATATATAAATCACGAATTTTGTATCTAGCCTCATTATATCTGTTCCACATGGATCCAGAGTTAAGTGCCAAATGAATGGCATCCATTTCTTAATTGGAGTCGCAAAGTTTACACAGGGGACTCTGGGCAATGCCTATCGTGTTTAAATGCTTTGATAGGCAGTCGTGGCCAATGGTATCTTGAAAATTACAATCCCAATTCCAATATTAAGAGGCCCAGAAGGAATTTCTGGACTCGTATAATTCCCCCTAGTAGCTAATTGCGTCATTCCCCTCGTGGCGAATGACCATTTTCTAATTTGTCATTTTACTTTCATGTTTCCTCTCTTTCTTAATTTTAAGATATTCTCAATCTGCAACCCACACTGGCAAGCACTTTTTTTCCAATCAATTTCTGTTCCATAACTTCAAGGCAGCGAATAGAGTGTTAACTCACTGATTCTTTTAGTCCACTAATCAGGAAGCTCCCTCTTAATCCTGGCCTCTCCACTTTAAGGTCCAAATACATTTCGATACGGGATGGAGGAACGTTCGTTGGGAAATGGAACGGAGTCTCGCGTTCCATTTCCCAAAGATGTCAAGCTTTCAGTTCGTGGCCAGTGGCGATTCGAAAATCAGCCACAGCTCTATCTCGCAGCCATTTTGGAATATCAAGAAGCTTGCTAAACCAGACTTTTTGTTTATTCTTCTTGCTAAATTTCAACCAGAAATGCTCTCGGTAGTACTTTTTTTTATAATTCTTTTGGCGCTATAGAAATGAACTCTACTGCTAGATATTTGAATGATTTTTGTCACCATCTTTGCTAAGCAATTGGAATTTTCATTCCCATCAATGCCATAATGCGATGGAATCCATTGTATGGCAATGTCAATATGGCTTTGAAGTATACCTCGTAAATTAATTGCTGATTGCTTAATATTGATTCATGCGAAAAAAAAAGAAATTTGATCATTATATTTTATTTATTGAATGTATTTTAGTAAGTTTTAAAGAAAAAGAGTCCCTAAAATTATTTTACTTTTAAGGTAAATATATTGATCCCAACTACTGTTTTTGAGCTACCGGATTTGAAAGAAATATTTAAAAAGTTAAGTGGAAGCAAAGGACATATTTATAAAAATACATTTCTCCCGATGCGAAACAACTTTAAAATTGGAATGATTTTATTAGTATTTCAGTAAAGAGGGGAAGAAGCGGAAACCAAATACATGATCTTTAAAAAGGTACTTATGTTTCCACTTTGAAATCAACTCTTTTAAAACTGTACCGCGAACAGAATTGTAACTTGCATTTTGCAATATTAGGGAAGGCTGTTTATTCACTAAGCTGTTATGTCTTCTAATATTTTGCATTGAGTTATATTTCTGTTTATTCTTGAATGAGATCAAAGGAAACTTAGAAAGCTTCTTGAAGAGTTCAATTTATAAATACATTCTTCCAAACTAATGACTTAAAATTGTTTTGGCATTGCAGTGGCTTGAATTACTTTCATAAAAAACACTGCAGTTCAAAATATCCTCTTATAGAAATAACGGCCGTTAGATATTTGATTTAGAATAGCAGAAATGTGTGTGAAAAAAGGAAGTATTAAATGGTATACTAATTACAAGACTAATTATTTTTAAATAAAACCCAAAATGTTTGTTTATTTAATTATTATGACATTGGAATTGAAACAGAGTGATATTGAGATTGACATCTTAATTTCCTAGTTAGGTTGCTAATACGGTTGCGTATTTTCTTGATTTCTCCATACTTTAAGTAGTTTTTATGATTTATCTGCAATTCATATGCAATATACTGTTTATTATTTCTAGTTTTGGGGTGATATATCAGGAATAAAACTAACGAAATTATCTTTTTAAAATAGTAATAAATTAATGTAATAATTAATAAAATATTTGAGCTAGCTTAAAAGAAAAGTGGCTCATGAACATTATCTAATAATAAGAGGAGTTGCAATAAGGGTATTTTACTTAGTTATAATTCTGATTTATTTGTTACCTTTAGAATTATGAAGCTTGCGTTTGTGCAGAAGTGTACTTATTACTGTATAAATATAATTGCTCAAAGGCTTGTTAAATGTGTGATTTGCAAAAAAGGGAGTTCTTATTTTAAAATAAATAATGGTTGAAAAAGTTCATTGTGAAAAATAATTAAACTGCCAAAAGGAAACAGAGTAATAAAACCCCCAGCACGTCGCGTCACTAAAAAAATATTATGAATAAGATGAATGTATAAAAAAATGCTGTCTGATAAAAAAAAAAAAAAAAAAAGAAAACGTAAATGATGAATGCATGCCTGTATTAAAAATCAGATTTTAAGCAAAATTATTGTAACCACAATATACGTAAATAAAAAATAAATGAAATACTTTTCCCCTCTTTGATATATAAAATGAATTAAAATCAGGTAAAAACCTAAAAATAACAATGATTTTTTAAATTTAAATCTATACATTAAAGAATTGGAAAAAAACTCTTATAATTACTCTTAAATAATAATCATCTATATATATAAAAATGTTGTGTTGGTTTGTGTATGCGCGCATAACTCAAAAAGTTCTGCATGGATTAATCTGAAATATTGACACAACGTTGCATTTGTCTCTGGTCAGGATCTTATGTACTTTTTATTTCAAAATTCTCTCTAAATTTTTTAAAATTTAATTTTTAAGTGATTTTTTGGTGTTATGACGTCATACGACGTCACGATTCGCTCTGAATGCGAAAATTTAAACTTTACGCTTAGATTTTTCCAAATTATTGTATTACTCTTCTATGGTTATGTTTATGCGTTGTCATATTTATCCATTTATTGTCCTTTGATACGTAATTCGGATTATATTTCAAATAAATCTTTTTTTAAAAATTTTTCTTTCAAGAACTCAAATTTTGTGTTGTAGGTTTGGCAACAGTTGGATAGCATTATCGCGGGATGTTTACGACTTTGATTAAATTCTACATCGTGTTTTTTCTGTAATTTTAAGCTAAATTTATTTCTCTAATAAGTGAAAATGAAACTAACATAATTGACTTCTGTACGCTACTTATTTTTCTACCAAATAGTTTCCGTCAACCATTTACCTAAAATAAACAGACGTAGCCAAATGTCGCGATATAACATTCAATGTTTGGAAACAATATTTTTTTCCCACGTGGAGATATTTTAATGTGACGAAATTAATCGACGGAGTTTTTAATAGGAATGTTTTTTTTTTCTTTTTTAGGCAACTTTTTAAACTTCATTTGATTCTTACGTATTATCGCAACAATCGCCAACTTTAATGATAACTCGCAAAGTTGGCCATTCCATCTACGCAGATATTGTACGCGCGGAATTGGCAATCGTGCTTCGTTTTATACAATATCGCTAATAGGTTGCGATAATACGTAAGTACCTTTCATTTGATGTTAGTATTGAAATACAAATGTTAAAACTAAGATTTTCTGGTTTTGAGTCATCAAAATATTGCACCTTATTTTGTTTTTCATTGCCTTATAAGATTATTACCTTCTTAAACAGATTCCATTAATAATTTGTTAAAAAAAATACTGGAAGTTATTATGGTTTGTTTTTGTCAGGGACGTAGAGCTACCGCTGTATCAATGATGCAGGAGCCCCAACGAATGTTATTACAATTCCACTTACATGGTGCTCATATTTGAAAAAGGGCCACAAAGGAATTCGGATACAAGGCCCACTCAGAGCTGTTTTGTAATTTCATATGTTTTTCTTTAAACCTTCACTTTTACTGCAGTCAATCGGCTTGAGTACATAAAATTGTATTGCAGAAACTCGAACTTAGGTCATCATACTGGCCAAGCAAACGCAGTGCGAGGGATAAATGCTGATCAAATTAGAGTAAGCATCAGTGAATGAGCAAAACAGACAGAGGGCTCAAATACATGTTGAGGAAGCAGGTTGTCATAAGATTGTAATTATTTTTTCAAATTTTACTTTCGCGTTGATAAAAATAGTTCAGCTCTTTTTATGTCAAATACTGTTCGTATTGTATATCATTTTTCAATTTATTTTTAAGCACAGAATATTCACTTTGGATAATTTTTATATATAAAATACTAAATTTAATTCTGTACACTATGTATGTGTTTAGCGAGTAGCATACCGATTAAAATCTTCCACCTACTGAAAAATCTGGCGTATAATGCGCACTTTGAAAACAAAAAATAAGATTGAAATTTACAGGTGTGAGTTATACGCTGGGTATAAAAATGAGGGCTTTAAAAATTAAAAAATAAATGAGCATAAAAAAGTTTAACTTCTAAATATTTCGAAATACTATTTATTTAAAAGACATGACATTTTCTTATTGAACTTAAAAGGTGGTAGTTCTAAAAGTATACTATTTTTGCAATTGCTTAGATAAACACCTTGAATAAATCGCTTCTAAACATAACAGCATTGCATTTGTACATTTCAGGTTTCTTCGTAAAAAAGGAATGCACATTATATAGCGAATATACCTAAAATTTAAAAATTGCAGCTTGAAAGTATGGGTGTGCATTATATGCCGGACTTTACAGTATTTTATCTTTCTCCAATGAATCTAAATTAATATATAATTTTTTATGGTACTTATATTTTTTCTTTAGTCGGCCAATTACCTAAAATCAAAAGACATCGCCACATACTGCAATATGCATTCAATAAGGGAAGAACATTCTATGCCTGTTTGTGCATAATAATAATACTTTTTTGCACTTGGTAGTGAATTTTTCCACGAAATAGTTATTGTAGTTTTTAATAGTTGGGGCAATAACATTAGACTCGCGAAATATCTATTTTGTGTAATTTCAAAATTTTATTTGGTGTTACTGTGAAATATAAATGGAAAAATTAAGATTTTCTGATGTATATTTTGTGTTTGTTTTGATATTTATGTATTATCGCAACCATATTGGCAACATTAGCACTTAATTGCCAATTCACCGTGTATGATGCGAACAAAATCGGGGTTGATATAGTTGCAACAGTACCCAAGAACCTTTGTTTGCAACTTTTTTTGGTGATTTTATCAAAATGATAATTTGTTGTAAATAATTGGTTTTTGATAACTTTTAATCATTTAAGTTTCTTATAGCTAGCTAGCTGTACCCAATTATTTTTCCTGTGGCTCAGTCTGGTTAAAAAGAAAGAAAAGAGAAAGCACACATTTCTAATATCTTTAATTGCTTGCACTTGAGGTATGATTTTTTTTATAAAAATATGTGGAAATATACATTGACAAAACTTTTCTAAACAGATTTATTTCATTTGTAATTTGTTAACAGAATACTCCCAAGTTATTATGGGTTTTTTTGTCATGGTATGAATCTAAAATTATTTGCATTGTCTCCATAGAAGAGGTGCCAAGTTTGAAAACAAATTAAATGACTCTTCTTGAGGTGAAAGGGTTAATTTTACAATGCTTATGAGTAGACATTTTGTGTTGCTTCATTGTCTGTATACATACAGAAAATGTCTTCCGTGCCTGCTTTAGAGCAGTAGTTGCCATTTTTGAACACTTCATGAACCACTTAATGTATAATTTTATAATTAGCGTTTCACTAATAGGATTGACCTCTATGTGGTGGAGCACTATAGCTATATTTACGTCTTTATTTAATCTTCTATGCCCTGAAAATAAGCGGTAAAATCCTAGGAGAGCCCACATCCTTGGCGACAAACCAAAAAAGGCGCCAAGCCAGAACAAGATGGTGCCAAGCGAAAGCGACAATGGTGGCAAAGAAATATAGCGGGATAAGGTGGATGCATAATGAAAATATATGCAAGCAATACAGAAATTAAACATTTGAGATAAAAAATATAAAACAGCACTTACTTTCTTACTACTGATCTTTTCCGAGTGGAGGGTCAGCGTAACAACAGATTTTAAAAAAGTCTTAAAGGTCTCATCGCTAAGCGAATGATCGTGTGAACGCCGCCATATTTATTCTGCAAGGTAATAGTCGAACGTACATTCGGCATGGCTGGCACGATTTCGAAGAAAGCGTTTTATTGCCGACCATGTTACATCATGCTGATCATTACATTTAGGACATTCATAACTCCAAGCAATCAATCCTTCCTTCATACACCATTCAATCAATTCTTTCTTACCTTTCACGTTCAACAAAGTAAAAAATTCTAAAGTAGATTCCCTCGCGCACGCAACCAGCCCAAAGACCAACAACAAAATGAAATTTGAAATGTGCGCCCACAAAATACGAAAATGCTAGAAATGGTTAGGGTTGTCGTATGTTGTGTTTAAAAGTAGGGTTACCAAGATGGCGCAATTATCGCCAACCAAAGTAATTTGCGCCAAGGGTGTAGGCTCTTCGAGGAGTGAACCAAATAAGCTTCATGAAAAGCAACAATCAACAAACTGAAGTGTTTTGCCTACAATTTTCCAAAAAATAGTTGAGGTTACCAAAAATCGCTAACCTCAGGAATTATGTTTTTTTGTTTAGTTATTTCAGTAACTAAAAGCTTTTAGTAAAGAATAATTCGTGTTCCGTAATATATTGTTTTGTTGTTCATCTTTTTTTAAACTGAATCTTCATAAAAGTATAAATAATTTCCCAATTTTTCTGCATACCATCCAAAATTTTTCACGCATCCCCAATTGGTGACTGCTGCTCTGTAACACACATCAGTAATTATGTATTAGCATCACTGTAACAAAATTGGTGCCATGTATATTGTACCTTAATATCTAAACAATAAAAATTCTAACATTTTTTTTATGAAAAAAGAAATGGAGGGAAAATATTGCGATTTGCATGGCGGTAATTTGGCTGTGGTGATGCTAATATTTAAGTACACCGATAACAAATAATTGTCCATGTGAAAAGCTGTCTGTGTCTAGATATAAGCCACTCTGTTTTTAAGATAGGCCCTTAACTTTGTTGATAACAATTGCTAATACTAATCGAATTGTGAATTGCAAAAATACTCCCATCATTATCAACACTTTGTCGTAGTTTTCTGCTGCAAAATCCGTGTTTATATTGGAATTTTCCTGGCGTATTCGATTAAAAATACCTTCAGCCTCTCATTGCGTTGAATTTCAGCTGTGTCAATTGATGCACGTTTAAAGTTAAATATTTCATTAGCATTTTTTATTTTTTCCTTTTCTTTTTGTTTCTGATTTTTTTTTTTTTTTTTTCATGTTTTGAAATTTTATATGTTTTGTTTTAATTTTCTTTTCTTTTTAAGTGTAATTTTAAGTTTTTAAGAAATTTTATATGCTTTGTTTGAATTTTTTTTCTTTTTAAGTGCAGTCAATTGGCTTCACTAGATAAAAATAATGCCTTGCGGGAAATCAAACTTAGGTTGTCATACTTGCAAGGCAAAAGTACTACAATGAGTCTAATTGCACATCAAACTGAGAAAGAATGGATATCAGCAAATGAGAAAAGCAGACAAAGAATGTCACAAACACAGGCTGAGGGTGCAGCAAAGCAACATGCAGCCAGACTTGAGGAAGCTCATTTGCGAGCACATCATTTGTGTTTTACAACATCAGAAAGATGTTAACCAAAAACAGCACATCTGCGTCAAGCATGACTTTGTGGTGAGCAATCACACAATAACAGTCATCTTGCATTCCGGTACAACCCAGTGGAAGATTCTAGGTTCAGGCAGCATGTTCTCATTTACACAATGATGGAAGTGTATCCTTATTGCAATGTTCTGGAATTTAAGGGAGAAACCAAAGAAATGTTTTGTACCACTGAAAAAATTAAACTGCCTCAACTCAGAGAACAGAGCCACTACAAATTTTGCTTGCTAGATATACTGCGGAATCAAAACATTTCCTATATGACATCAGGAAATACAATTCATGTTTCCAAGTGACATTGTTTGGATAAATGTGCATTTGTGAACACACCTCTGATTTAATAAAAATATCCATAAGCATTGTAAAACTAACCCAATTCCCTCAATGAATCCAGAGTGGAGTCATTTAAAATTTATCTTCAAACTTGAGGGTCGCCACTTTAAAGACAATGTAAATAAATTTAGGTTCATAACATGACACAAGGACAAAAATAAGCTGTAATAACTTCCAGCATTTGGTTAACAAATTATAAATATCAGTTTAGGAAAAAAAGTTTTTCGTATATATATTTATACATTTTTTTTATAAAAGAGATCATATGTGCAATGCAAATTATTTTACATACTGAAAATATGTCCTTTCTGTTAAACAAGACTGAGCCACAGCAATGCGTGGCAGGGTACAGCTAGTTATATATAAAAATCTTCTGTGCGCGTGTTAGTCACTAAACTCCTCCTAAACGGCTGGACCGATTTCGATGAAATTTTTTGTGTGGGTTCAAGTAAATTCGAGAATGGTTTAGATTCACAATTCGATCCGATATCGCAATTATTTAAAAAAAATATTAATTAAAAACATTCAAAAAATACAACTTAACATTCACCTGCATTGTTGTAACAACGCTATCGTAATAAAAATGTAATATAAAACAATTTTTAAATCAATTCCTACTTAGATCAACCAAGAAAAAATTTATTTTAGCTACTTTTTATAAAATAGTTGCAATTAATATAAATGTGTATATACATATGACAGAATCACAACATTAAGTGGTAATTAAATTTTATTAATTATCATTAAAGTATCGTATTATCATTCAAAACAATCGTGTATATAAAATTTCCTTTCAACTGGATGCTTATACACGTGAGAAAAAACCTTTTCAAATTTTGACATAAGTCGTCAAAAGGGTCGCTAAGTCGTCAATGTGGCTGTATTTGTAATTTTTAAAATAATTAGTTTAAATCAATTAGTTTTTATTAATTATATTTAAATTATTGTATTGTCATCCAAAATAATCATGTACATTACATTTCAGCTCAATTGTGCGCTTTAAAATGTATTTTATTAACAATTGAAAATTCCACTAAGATAAATAAATAAACAAACAAATAAAATATGTGTAGAGATCGTGAGCTAATAGTAGGAATTAATTTTCAGCCAAACTGGCCAAACTCGGTCTTTATTGTTACGAAAATGCAGATGATTCACACTTTTTAAGCGTTTTTAATTAATATCTTTTCAAATAATCTTTATTTATGTAATTCTTCTGAGCGTGTGTATGAAACTGAACTCCTCCTAAACGGCTGGATCGATTTTGATGAAAGTCTTTGTCTGTTCCAGTGGACTCGAGAATGGTTTAGATTTATAAATCGGTTTAGAAATGTTTATTTAATTAATTTTTTATTTATAAATTGTTGATCTTGGAATGTTTTACATTGGATCCGGCAGACTGCGTTACGATCGCAGTATCGAATATTCAAAAACCTTTTATTTTGAATTTAAGATGTGCGTACAGGACAACGTGTCTGTCGGGTCCTCTAGTACATATATAAAAATATTATGATGTCTAATTATAAATATTTTTAAATGAAAACTAAATAATTTATTACTACTAAAGGGTGTTTTTTTAGAGGTATATAACTTTAAATTGCAATAAAACAACGATGTATTATTCGATTGAAATGAATTTTTTTATTCGAAAGGTAATCTTGTGGCATTACATTTTAAATATGATCAAGCAAGGCGTAGATTCGTCGAATGGGCCCAAAACGAGATTGCCGTTGTTCCCGATTTTCATATGCGAATTTTGTTTAGCGATGAAGCGTAGTTCTGGTTGAATGGCTACGTCAACAAACAACACTGCCGCACTTGGAGTGAAGCTAATCCACAAGTGTATGTCGAAACACCGTTACATCCAGAAAAACTGACTGTTTGGTGCGCTTTATGGGCTGGTGGAATCATTGGTCCGTACTTCTTCAAAAACGATGAAGGCCACAACGTTACAGTCAATGGTGATCGGTATAGAGCCATGATTACTAACTTTTTCATTCCTGAATTGAACAATCATGATGTCCAGGAGCTGTGGTTCCAACAAGACGGCGCAACATGCCACACAGCTCGTGCCACAATCGATTTATTGAAAGACAGGTTTGGTGACCGCCTAATTTCACGTTTTGGACCTGTGAATTGGCCTCCAAGATTTTGTGATTTAACACCGCTAGACTATTTTCTGTGGGGCTATGTATAGTCATTGGTCTATGCGGATAAGCCACAAACGCTTGACCATTTGGAAGACAACATTCGCCGTGTTATTGCCGATATACGGCCACAAATGTTGGAAAAAGTCATCGAAAATTGGACGTCCAGATTGGACTACATTCGCGCCAGCCATGGCAGTCATATGCCAGAAATTACATTTAAAATGTAATGCCACAAGATTATGTTTCGAATAAAAAATTTCATGTCAATCGAATAATACATCGTTGTTTTATTGCAATTTAAAGTTCTATACCTTTAAAAAAACACCCTATAGTTAAGGTATCCGACTACGTTCGGAACGGTGATTTTAAAAAAGCACATAAATGGACAATTTTCATGATATTTAGTGTCGCTCAGATTAGAATATATGCATAAAATTGTTTTAAGGACATTTTGACAAAAAAGAATGATTTAAATATAATATTTTGGCAAAAAATTAACTTAGAATAATCTTTCTTCCAAATGTTCTCCTTTTGTGAAGAATGATTCTATTATAATATTATTTTGCCTGTATATAGCTCAGACCTCTTTACAGAGGATCAATTAGAATTTTTAAAAAATTCACATTTTCAGAATTACCACCAATAGAAATAATTATTGGCGTTTTTTTTTCTTAAAATTGGTGGTAACTCTGAAAATAATGTGAATTTTTCAAAAATTCTAGTTGAGCCTCTGTAGAGAGGTCTGAGCTATATACAGGCAAAATATTATTATAATAAAACTATTTTTTACAAAAGGAGAACATTTGGAAAAAAGATTGTTCTAAGTTAATTTTTTGTCTCTCTCAAAATATTATCTTTAAATAATATTTTTTTGTAAAAATGTCTTTAAAGCAATTTTATGCATATATTCTAATCTAAGTGACACTAAATATCATGAAAATTACTCATTTATGCACTTTTACAAAATCATGGTTCCGAACGTAGTCGGATACCTTAAATTAATTGAAAGTGATCGAATCTCTTAAAACTGCTAGTATTAGATAAAGCGAAAATTATAATTTTTGTTTTAATATATCTGCGTCATACTTCTTACAAAAATATTTTCCTTAAAGCAGTAAGTTTCAATTACTTACGGTTATATATATATATATATATAGTTAGTAATTCATTTATTATAATTTCAGATCTAGTTATAAACATTCCATAGACTAAAATGATTTCGATTTTAATCCTGGTTTTTTGAAATGATGCACACAATACTTTCAATTCTTAAATTACAACTACGATTTAAAATAACGAACTTATTTTGATTACTAAAAGGAAACTTAGTCATTTACTTCTTGAAAGAAAAAGTAGAATTTCAATATGTGAAGCTTAGTTTTGACTTATCTAATAAATTGTGCAATGGTTTTCTGTTTATGCTTATGTTAAACGAAATGTTCTTATAATTATATTTCCCTTTTTAAACTTCTGAAGGATTGAAATATACGTAACTGATTAGTACTTATTTATCGATGAGTGTATTATCTTACGTTGTATATTAAAAATAATGCTGTGTGTTAGATATTATCTAACTGAGCTGATTCCTTAGAGAAATTATAAGTTTCCGAATTTTGACTTAAAATTCACATATCTCTACTGTTACACGTGGTTGTAACAGGAGGTAAAGAAATAGTTACTGGAAATTCCCACATTCTGCCCATTACACACACAATACGCTCATGTACGAGTTATCTATACATAAACACAATATATGTTATAATGGTGAAAATTTATACAAATTGTTAAGAAATAGACATGTTTTTATTTAAAACGTCTTGTTATGAAAAAAGCATTCAAATTTCTTTTAAACATTAATTTTGTTATAAGCTTTGTCTTTAATTTTAGAATTTTAAATTTAATGGAGTGAAATGAATTATACTTCAGTTTTTTTTAGCAAATTCTTCATAAATTGCATTGTGATGATGGTAAAAGAAAGAATAGACAAAGCTTCTAGAAAAATGTTTCGTAGTTCTGTGTAGTAAATAAACTATCATCGATAGCATCGATCGAGTTGCGAAAGAGATTCAGAAAAATAGAGTACTTAATGGTAATAAAAAGAATGCTGAAGATAGCAAAAGGGGATTATTTGGTTCAACCAGGTTTTTCTTTGATGGTTCTTTTTAGCCTAAAGCGTCGGTGGGCTATATTTAGAGCTTAAGTATATTTGAGATATCTTCTTAAGCTAATAATGGAAAAAAAGCTAAGCATGTATTCCCGACTTATTTCTTAAGTTTGAGAAAAATCTGTTGCAGCGAAATCTTTCGAAATCAGTTCGATAAATGCTTTATGGCAGCTAGAAAAAAAGAGGACCAGGAAAATTATTTAAAAGATATTTTTTTTTGTGTTGTTAATAGTTTCATTTTGTAAAAAAAGTAGTTTATATAGAGAAAAATCTACGTATTTTTAATTTTTCTGAATTTGTAAGAGATGAAACTTAGCAATAGTTATTTCTTTCTGAATATAATAAGTGTGTTCAATAATAATGATGAAAAGTTGGTTTCTTGCTATTGCTCACCCTGAATGTCTTCAATGAAAATCAGGAATATTCATGAGAATCAAATGAGTTAAGTCAAGAGTTTTTATACTAATATAAATTGTAGTAAGAAATAATAGTTTTTAAATAAATAAAGTGCTATGTAAAAATATAAAATTCTATATATTTTAACGTTTTATGGCCTTATTTTCAGAATCAGTTAAAGACTTGCTAACTTTTACAACAAAACTGTAAACAAAACCGAAGTACGCATTCATGCCTTCACGTCTTTCAGTGTTAAACGCAATGTATAAAAGATACAATTTATGCGTTTCAAAGCTGAAAAATTGGGACATTACAATTCAGTTTTTGAAGGTACACCTAGATACATTAGAAAATTAATTCTTTCATCAAAGAAACTAACTTGTACGGGTGTAGACGCCTAAAATCCTACCTTAAAAGCATTCATAAAATAGATTTTTTTGAAGATATTTTAACAATGATTTTCCAGCTCATTTATGAAAAAAGACATTCTCTATTGTCATTAAATTTAAAACTGTCAAATTATTAAATTACAGAACATGCGCTTTATATTAATCAATCTAAAATCGTTATACAATTTTCTCAAGATAGTAATCTTTCCTAATTATACATCGTTTGAAAGGAAATATAAATTGCTCTCTTCATTCAATTAATACTATTAGCTCACAATCTCTCTATATATTTATTCATTTATTTATCTTGGTGGAATTTTCAATCATTAATAAAATGCATTTTAAAGCGCACAATTGAGCTGAAATTTTATATACATGATTATTTGGGATGACAATGCAATAATTTAATTATAATTAATAAAAATTAATTGATTTAAACTAATTATTTAAATAATTACAAATACAGCCACGTTGGTGTCATTTTTGGCGACTTGTGTCAAAACTTGAAAAGGTTTTTTCTCATGTTTTAAAGTATTCAGTTGAACTGAAATTTTATATATACGATTGTTTTGGATGACAATATGATAGTTTAATGATAATTAATAAAAATTAATTACCACTTAATGTTGTGATTCTGCCATATGTATATACATATTTATATTAATTGTAACTATTTAATAAAAAGTAGCTAAAATAAAATTTTTCTTTGTTCTAAGTAGGAATTGACTTAAATTTTTTTTAATATTACTTGTTTACTGTTATTTTAGTCAAAAACTTCTTAATCCTTACGAAATGTAGAAATGGACAGATATGATACATAATTTCTCTTCATAGTTTAATATTTTCGAAACAGGAAAACAGTCTATAATCAGTAGAAGCAAGATATCAAGTGCATTAAGCAATATAGCATTTACTGTTATTATAATAGCATGTATGCAAGTCTTTTTTTGAAAGATAAAAAAGTAATTTCATCTTGAAACTGTTACTTAAGTTTCCGCCATCTCATTATCTTTGAAAGTGTACTTAATACGTTTAGAAGGAGAAGTAAAGCATTTTAATTGCTACATTGCAACTTTCGAAGTGGTTAAAAAAAGTTTCTAATCACTGTAATGAAGGAGGGAAAAACAACCAGGAATATCTTTTTAAAAGTAAAAAAAAAAATTAATAGTGAATTTAGCAGTTGGACATAAAGAGAGAGAGAGAGAGTTCCATATATTCCACCAAGAATAATTTTTTCAAGGAAAGTTAAAAATTTACCACCTTTTCTTTAAAAAAAATTACAAAGACATCAATTTTTTTATTCAAATGGTTTATTACGTGATAGAAAGTTTAGTAAAATAATATTATTTGTACTTTTATTCCATGGGAAACCTTCGAGTGCAAATTTTTCTTCTTTATCCTTAGGATAATTTTCGATAAGAACATTCAATGCTGAACATGGAAGATCGCACAGAGTCATTAAAATATTTTTTTAATGGTAACTGAAGTTGTAGAAACAATACCATGTAAAATTGTCAGATATGTCTGTCTGTCATGTATGTAAAGTCAAAGTACATACAGATAGCCTTTATAAAAAAAATTATCAAATGGCTATAAAGTAATTTTTTTATAATGCATGCAAAAATATCTAACTTTGGAATTTCCAGATTTTGAGAATTGTTGTTAAAAATGAAAATGGATCATAGAATTTTATCACATGCCCCTTTTCATTTGACTTGAAGTTTTTTTATTGTTATTTTTATTTCTAATGGGTTGCGGATTGGTGTTTTACCATTGCATGCCTAGTACATCCCCTTAAGCTATTATGTCTTTTTAGCACGGCACCATATAGGTGGATACCAATCTCCACATTTTTCTCCCTAGAGGGAGGCACCTGAGCTCTGACGATGCGAAGCTATACTAGGATTTAATTTTGCTGGGAGCTCGCAAGCCAAACAGACGCTCTAGGGACTTTCTACATGTCCTATAATCATACGACATGTAAAAGATCCCTAGCCGTATTATCATAAAATATGGATGCTGTCGATTTTCTGTATCATGAAAATCTATTAACTTGGGCCGTGGTCGAGCCCGCAACCTTAGGTACAGAAGGCCAGCGACAAACCAACCACGCCACCCAGCCGGCAACTTGAAGTTTAAGAGAGCAATATTATTTTCATACAGACACTAACTTAAGGTTCATTTCATTTTTGAAAAAATTATTATTAAAAATCCTAATTTCTAAAATAATACTTCTTTCCTCAATGAAGTTTTGTCAATTTTTTTCTGTACAGGTAAGATAATTTAATTGTAAAATAATAAAAAATAAAGGAGTCAAAATTATAGATTTTTTATATTAAATACCACAAACAACAAAGAGTGCTTTCAATGGATATAACGTTATCTATTTAAAAAAAACTAGTTACATTTATGTGTTTATTTTGGATCGAAAAACGAATTATAATTATTTCTATAAATATCGAAATTGAATTTGAGAAATTTCTTTTCAATAAAACAATAATGCTCTTTTAGAAAATGATTTTGGAAGAGATTTAGCGATCACTTCCCGTGAAATATCTAAGAAAAAACTTGATAAAAACATTTTGAAAAATGAATTTTGATTGATTATGGGTAATGTAAAGAGAGAGAAAATAAAAGAAAACGTTTTTTTTTTAAAAAAAAGAAAGCTTTCAGATTGTTGTCACAAAGTTTAATGGGTTTTTTTACAAAGTACAAGTTTTCAAGTTGATTTTAGAGCTGATGTGGAATGTCAGCCATTTACTACAATATATTTTATTCTACGCCCTTATTACTTTCTAACATAAAGGATTTAGAGTAATCAGTGTGTCATTGTCTAATATAATGAACTCTTTGGAGAGTTTAAGAGCTTTTTCCAGTGAAAAAAATATAACTCAAAGTTTATTTTGATGCTTTTTCTTTTAGCTTTGTCTTGTATAGTAACATTGTATTTTTCCATAATAGACTATTTTGAAATTATTAAAATAAGAAATATATGTCTTGGAAACATTTGTTATTCGAATCACTGAAAATTCTAGTGAAATACGTCTATTAAAAAAACCATTTTTTTTTGCTATTAAGTAAAATGAACTTTTTTTAATTACAAAGGAATAATTAACAAAGTATTCAGCATTCTACATAAAAAATACAGAGAAATATAATATTTTCTAGGATGCTTAACACAATGACTCTCATACATAATAGAATTCTCTTAAGATGTCCGACTACGTTCGAAACCGTGATTTTAAAAAGGCGCATAAATGGATAGTTTTCATGATATCTAGTGACACTTAGATTAGAATACATGTATAAAATTGTTTTAAGGATATTTTGACAAAAAAAATGATTTAAATGCAATATTTCGGCTAAAAATGAACATAGAATGACAAATTTTCAAAATGCTCTCCTTTTGTGAAAAATGTTTGTATTATAATAATGTTTTGCCTATATATAGCTCAAAACCTCTGTACAAAATCTCAACAACGAATTTTGAAAAATTGACATTATTTTCAGAGTTACAACCAATTAAAATAATTATCGGCGTTTTTTTTTTTCTTAAAATTTCTCCCCTCTGTTGTCGTAAAACATGGATAAACCCCCTTCTAAGTTATATATTTCAAAATTTCTAGTTGAGCTTTTGTAGAGAAATCTGAGCTATATACACGCGAAATGTTAATATAATAGAAGAATTTTTCATAAAGGAGAATATTTTTTGAAAATTGGTCTTTCTATGTTCATTTTTTGTCAAAATATTGTACTTAAAATTTTTTTTATTGTAATACTATTCTCAAAAAAATTTTATATACATATTCTAATCTAAGTGACATTAAATATCATAAATATTATCCATTTATACGCTTTTGCAAAATCACGGTTCCGCACGTCGTCGGATACCTTAAATGTGCAACCGAATTATATGAAATTTCCTTTGATAAACATATATGATAAATTAATACATTTAAGAGGACACAGTACGATTCAATTGACAAAAATCGGTAAAAAAATGAAATATAATTTTCTTAGCATAAATTTTTCTTTACGTACTTTTCTATAACCTCAGAAAATTTGAAAGCTTTTAACTATAAAAACGCAGAATTATGATAGCTTTTGCGTTCGTTTTTATTCACATCCCTTGGCGCATACACACACAAATCAAAACTTTAAACTTATCTCAGAAATATAAAATAACTAGTTTGTCCTCATTTAAAAGGCTAAGGCTTTTTTTCTATTGAATTTTCTTTTACGTATTGTTAATAGTACATGTAACAAAAGTTGGTATGCATTTTTGAATCAAAGCAATACTTATTCTTTTAAAAATAATTGAACTCAGAATTTATACTTTTCGTAAGGAATTTTCAATCAGCATTCATAAAAAAGATATTGTATGAATACCAACCATGTTATCGCAAAACTCATTCCAACTTTTTTTATGCATAGTTTGACGCATTTATAAATCCAATTTCATACGTATACGTGAATCTTTGCAGGGGAGGAGCAGCATTTTAAAATCACTTCACAAATTTGGTTTTTACCTTAAATAATCAAATGGCTAGCTTTTCATGAAATTTTAAGCACAAAATCTAGTTTACATAGTATACACACATAGGAGGCAACCCAAAAAATTTTGAAAATCCTTAAATTAAAAATATTTGTGTAAACCGTACCATGTGCCTTTAAATAGGGAAAGTGTCTTAACTCAATTATAATTTTATTAAAAGTAAAGTTTAAATTGAAACAAGATCTCTGTATGCCCACGATTTAATATCAAACTGTATTTTATCCAACGGAAAACTACTACACTTAAAATTTAATAAGGATTAGAAAAAATAGTACCAATTCTGTAATTATGAATATTTTAGGATTTATGAATAGCATATATTTGAGTGCTTTAAATATTTAATGTATAATTAAATCTATTTAAGAAATCGAAATTCTGAAAATATATATACTGAATTCCTTGTTTCTGTAAATTTGTCGTCTTACATTCTTTAAATATTATTAGATTTAAATAATGTGATACACACACGCAATTGATTCTATTCTTGAATACAAATAAATTAGCCACATAGAAGAGCTAAAGAGTACGCAAATTTAATTGCAATTAATCCCCATGAGATTAAAGAATTCTAGATCAAACAAACAACTCTAACCGAAATAACTCTAGCTCAAGCAAAGCCTTCTGAAACAGTTCTTGTACACAATACGTCTTTCGATTTCAAAGTGATTTACTAACAGCGCAAATTATTCCAGTTGTAATTTGAGAAGATATTGTCTCTACTAAAGCAGAAATGGCCTATTAATTCTAATACAAAGTATACGATTCTATGATTAATAGCTTTGTGACTTTTCTCAACTTCCTTTATAGTCGTTTTCTGTCCAACGCAATCCAAATACAGTTCATAAGAACTAACTTTTACTGCTTTTTATGCACCTATTACATCCAAAAGAAATAAGAAAGCCAAGATATTAAATTTTTTTTTGCTGTAGTTAATATATTTTATTGGCCATTTGGCTGGCGTGGTTGATTTGTGGCTGATCCTCTGCCCTTGAGGTTGCGGGTTCGAAACCGGCCTAAGTCGGTGGATTTTCATGACGCAGAAAATCGACAGTGGCCATGTCGTATGATTTTATGTCATGTAAAAGATCCCTAGAGTGTCTGTTTGGCTTGGGTGCTCTCGACAAAATCAAATCGTAGTATAGGTTAGCATCTTCAGAGCTCAGGTGCCTCCCTCTAGAGAAAAAACTGGGCATCAAAATTACTTGCGTTGACTGGTAGCCGCCTTATATGGTGCCGTACTAAAAGGAGATACCAGATTCCGGGAAATGTACTAGTTCTGCAATGGTAAAACACCAATTCGCAGCCCATTAGAAATAAAAATATTTTATTTTAAATTTTAGACCTATTTATATAAATATTGAATATTGTGTTTCTTGAGAGAAATTTTTCTTTTATAATTTTTAAAAAACTTTCTTACTAGTGTTGACTGATAAGAAAATATATGTTTAATCCTCAGGGTGTATGGGAATGAATTTTTAAGCAACAAATGTTCAAACTATATATATTCATTCCTTTATTAACATATTTTTTTATTAATAAACATTCACAGTATGAATTAAAATTTTACACAATGATGAAACGTTTAAAAAAAAGAAAATAAGTCTATATTTTGTATCTTAAAATTTCCCATTAAATTATTGTTTATCTGAACTTACAAAAAATATGATAAAATTAAAAAAGTATTTCTTTTATTTAAAGATGTTTATCAATAAATTAATTTTTTAAAGTTATAGCTTAAAATACTCTTGGAAATTTTAAAAATTTGAAAAACTTTTATTTAACAGAAACTTAGAAAAGCTTTCGTATTTTCTTTCAATTTGTTCATCAAACTTAACAGCTACATTTGCTTTGCACTCTTTTATAATTTTAACCCACGATTTTCATCAATTTTTCAAAATATGAAGGATCATTTATTTCGTGTGAAGGCATGCCCGTTGAAAATTGTAATGAATTCATTTTATACAAGACTGGTTAATGTCTGTTGTATAATAGAAAGCAATTAGATACTATTGTCATTTTAATTTCGTTCCCGCACAGCCTCCATTTGTTTATTTGGCTCCATTTTTTAATTTTACTTCTTAGGAATTTAAGGAATTTTCTTTTGAACTTTTGATTGTTCTTTTTTAATTGATTTCTATACGTCATTATTTTTTTTATTTGTAAGTAACATACTTTTTAGTTTGTCTTATTTATTGATTAGCATTCTGTTCGAATACACGTGCAAATTTTAAATATTGCCTGGTTATATTATAATTACAGAATATATTATATTTTCGTATATATTACAGAAGAAAACTATAACATACAAATGTGTTATGCAGTAGGAAACTACTCGTATCACACAAACACACACATACAAGATATTTCTATATCCATTTTTTTTTACATTTTTAGTACATTATGTAGTATGAGTTACAAAATTGAAAATGCTTTTAAAATTCAGTAAAAAAGAGTACAAATTTAAATAAGGAATTTGTGAAAATATTCCTTTTGTCTGGAAATAACGAACTTTCTTTGAAACATATCAATGGAAAATATTTCAGCCAGTCACAAAGTGTGATGAGCGAATTAGTTTCTGGAAAAGTATTATACTTTGAAAGGAAATAAGAGGAATGATTAGTTTGTAAATTTGTTCGACGTGCATGTAATAAGGGTCTTATGTAGTGACATTTTGGAAGTAATGACAACTGGCAAATATCGTGTTGATTTCAGTAATGCTATATTAACTCCTAAAATATAATGATTTAAACTTTTAAATTTTGAACATCTTGCAAAGTATATTTTTCCGCTAAAAAGCATACTGTAGTATCGCCTCATTTCGATGGACATTTTCACCACCTCACTGGTCATTTTTGAAATTGCAAATAATAAATACATTAAAACATACATCGGCGTCTTTTTATCCAGAACTTTTTAATTTAATTTACTTTTACTTAAAAATAGAAGATTATTTTCTCCGTGACAAGTATTTATTCCATGTAGTTGACAACAAAGGAACTGTCCTTTCTTGCCTCATCAAAAATAAATCTACCTAAGGCCGTAGTGTGAATGATGTTTTTAAAGATTACAAAGAACAAAAGCAAACTATTTTTCTCCTTTTTAATATATTTTCTTTCACATTAAAGCTGGACAAAAAATATTTTTGTTGCTCAAATATCCTTTGTTAACAATTCCACCGCACTGTTGGTGTCATTTAAAACTTTTCCTTTTTCAGCTAATACAAAGCAATATTCCTTTGCGACGAGAGGCAAACAACAATGCATGGGTTTCTCTGGCAACCTGCGACTGATGTTACACCCTTCTTATCTTAGTGTCCAGCTAAACTCTTATCAGACAGTGGACTCATGGACCATTTCATCTAATACCAGTGGCAGACGATACTGACAAGTGCCTAGGGGCAGACTACTTTACAAAATGTTTTGCGTTCTAGAACTTCTATTTTGCCTCCCTGTAACATTTCCTTTTTCTTCTATCATAACGTAAAAGTTCAGAAGGTGTGATAAAAAATGGTACTTATACGCTACGTGCGAGCTTCTTAGTGTTCTGTCTTTCCATTAGGACACTTTTTTAGGTTTTTTTAAATTTCCTTATGCATGACTTTATACATTTGAAGTCACTGTTTAGTACTTGGGATGTTTTCGTGCATTCATTTCACTTTAAGATGACATAAAACCAGAAAGAGTATTTTGTGATGAGATAAAAGTAAAGCTGTTTAGCTTTTGGAGAACACGCGTATATAGAATCGTATGCAAAGTAGTTTTGTTATGTTACCTAAAACATTTTTGAGAAATTTGTAAAATGTAGCGTGAAATCCAAGATTTACAATGAGAGAAAAATTAAAAGAAATCATTCATGTCAGGAATGGAGTATCCGTGTTTAATTCTATAATAAATTTTATTTAAGGAAAAATCTCAAAATATTTCAAACTGTAATTTTTGTATAATTTTTGTAGTGAATAATGTTTCTAAAATATTTAATTAATATTCTCTTGTTAATATTTAACTCTTGAAAAATTAGTGTCAGATTACTTACCATAAAATCCGGTGTATATTAATATATTAGGTTGGGGGAAAAGAAATCCATTATTTTTTCGGTAAATGGCTGTAGTGTCGATATCTCATGAAGTATCGATCAAGCAATTTCAAATTTATGCTCGTTGCAAAAATGACGTTTCACACTAAAAAAATTATTTTGCTTCTTTTTGTTTGGTCCATTCAGTTAAAAATGGAAGTCAACAAAGAGAAAGTTTTTACAGTTTTTCTTTGATAAAGGCGAAAATGCAAGCCAGATGACTGAAATTGCGAATGGTGTTTATGGTCCTGATGCTGTAACAGCTAATTACGTGCAATTTTGGTTTCGTCGATTCCGTTCAGGCATTTTTGGTGTTAAAGATGTACCTCGTACAGGCAGGCCCGTTGTCGAAAATGTCGATAATATCACAGAAACAATCGAAGTTGATCGGCACGTTAGTAGTCGTAGCATCGCCCAGGAACTAAAGATTGACCATAAAACAGTTTTAAGCCATTTGCACAAAGTTGGATTAAAAAAGAAGCTCCATGTTTGGGTGTCATACAAATTAACACCAAGAAAACATGATAGATCGAATTTCCATCTGCGAAGACTTGGCCAAACGGAATGAAATCGAATCATTTCTTAAGCGGATGGTGACTGAGGATGAGAAATGGGTCCCATACGACAATATTGTGAGAAAACGATTGTGGTCAAAGTGCGGTGAAACAGCTCAAACGGTGGCCAAACCAGGACTAATGGTCAGGAAGGTTCTACTATGTATTTGGTGGGACTGGAAAGGAATCATTAATAAGGAGTTGCTTCCGCATGACCAAACACTAAATTCAGATTTCTACTGTCAACAACTGGACTGTTTGAAGCTAACGATTGACTAGAATTGGCCAACAGAAGAGGTGTTGTGTTCCATCAGGACAACGCCAGGCCCCACACTTCTGTAGTGACTCGCCAGAACCTCTGAGAGCTTGGTTGGGAAATTTTAATGCATCCACCATATAGTCCGGACCTTGCACCAAGCGATTACCACCTTTTTCTCGCATTGTAAAACTTCCTGAGTGATAATAAATTGGGATCAGGAGAAGATTGTAAAAATCAATTACTAGATGCTTTCGCCAATAAAGGCCAAGGTTTTATGAGAGAGGCATTGTGAAGCTACCTTTAAAATGGCAATAAATTATACAACAAAACGGTGCATATTCGACCCAAATTAGACAATCGGAAGCATGTTAAATAAAGTCTTGATTTTTATGCAAAAAAGAATGGATTTCTTTTTCCCCAACCAATATAACCCACATCTATACTTCCAAGCTATTTTTTTTAAAATTTTTTTAGGTATGTTCGCTGAATAACGTTGCAGACCCTATTTTACAAAGAAACCTAAAATGTACGCGAGCAATGCTGTTATATTCTGAAATTCTTTGTTAGATGTATTATCACTGTATTTTGAAAAAATAGTTTACTTTTAGAACTATAAAAACCTTTAGATTCATTAGGTATGCCATTTCTTCTAAATAAACAATATTTCGATCTACGTAGAAATCTAATTTTTTTTATGGTCATCTCACACAATTTCTTTTAAATTTTTAAAGTTATCGTTTTTATATACCCGGCGTATAAACTCGCACCCCTAAATTTTGATTTTATTCTTGTGTTAAAAATGTGCGATATACGCCGGATTTTTCCTGTATTTTCTCAGTTAATTTCATGTAAAAACTACCTTAACCAAATGTACCTGGTTAATCCTAAACTAAACAGAGCATGTTAATGGCACGCTTTATATAATTTTATTCAAAATGCGTCTCTCTCCCCTCCCCCCTACAAAACTAAAATTATCTCGTTTTTTTTACAAATTTCCATTCAGTTGAATGCCCGGATTTACGTTAAAAATATTTAATATAATAGAATATAAACTAAATTTTTAGGATAAAATGTGTTCATTTTTGTGAAAAAAACCAAAAACTAATTTCTTCTCAAAATAGGATATAATTATTATTTTTAAAAAATCCTAACGTAAAAAATATGAAAAGAAAAAAAAAAGAAAAGAAAGAAAAGAAAATAGCGTGTAAAACTAAAATTTAAAAAATTTCAGTACACTGTATTTTATAACTTTTAAAAAATGTTTCGGCTCTACGATTATAAAAGTAAAAGTTAACTAATGAAAAACCATATCAGTTAATAAATGAAACATTCAGCAACTTACATCTCTAATTGTTTCAGAGTTTAAGGAATGTCATGTTCATTTTAAGAAAATTTAAGAGGTAGAAACATTTCACATGCTTAAAACTCTTTGAAAAACCAAAGTGTTGAAGGTTTTAAAGTATTATTAGTGAAGAAAATAGAAAATAATATTTCGTTGGGGGGGGATGCAGAATTAGAATATTTGAAAAAGATATTGGCAGAAACTTATACAATAATATTACGTTATGTAATAAAACCAAAGTACACATGTTAAAGCATACTTAAATAAATAATTTCTTAAAAATTAGGCAGTATAAGAATTCAGCAATTGCAAAATACAATTATAATCTTATTAATTTTGAGAAAATTTGTAATAGTTTCTTACATATACGCAGAGTTAGAAGTAGAAAGATTTAAAAATAGCATCCAAAATTTGGATCTAAATTTCCTACATAATAATATTTTATATAAAATAAATATATAATTGACACTTTCTCAGAGGGAAAACAAATATTAGCAAATTGAGAGATATGTTTTAATAATCTCTTTATAATATTCGCTGTATTCTCAAACTACTCACCATTCCGTATTTCTAGGCAAAATGTTTAGGTAATAATAAGTTTTAAAAAAGTTTATTGTCTTCTAAGAAATCAGAAGTGCTTTGGGAAACAATTGTTTTTTTTAATAAAAAGTTATGCACTTAAGTTATTTACTTTATTAATTTGTGTGTGTGTGTGTGATCTTTATAATTATTAATAAATATTTTTACAAACATGTTTATGTATAGGTTACACATTTACATTACATTTTTATTAAAATATTAAATTGTATTTGTTACATTCGCAAAAATAATTTATGGGCACTTACTTGATCAAATAAAACACTTAATTTCTCCGTTTCTTGGAACTTTTTTGTTACAAACATTGAAAATTTGCGTTTAACAAGTGATATGTAGTCTCGATTCTTAAATATAGATAAACTAGCCACTGAAAAGAGTGAAAGCGAAATCAGCATCAAGTACAGCCTTTATATTCTGATTTATTATTGTTATAACAAAAGCTTTTTGAAATATTTCTTGTATACAATATGTCCTACGATTTGAAGGAGATTTACTGAGAGCACCATTTGTACTAGTTTCAGTTTATCGTATCAATATTGTCAATATTGAATCTAAAAGTGCCTTGGCACACCGTAACAATGTATACGATTCGGTGATAAACAGTTTTGAGTCTTTCCTCGCAGCTTCATTCAATTGTTTCCTTTTCAAAGCAATCGAAATACAGTCTGTCAAAAAAGTATTGGAACACACTACCAGTTCATAGATTTTTATTGTAATATTTTATTTAAACATACAAATGAAACCAAATAAAATAAATAAATGTTATTTTGGTAAATACAAGTAATAATAATTTGAGCAAAACTCATATTTTAATGCAATTATGGTTAAAATTGAAAATAAAAGAAATCGAGTTAAAAAGCGTGTTCAAAAAGTATTGGGAGACTTCCAAATAAATCAAGAAAAACAATTCAAACTTACAAATTAATATCTTGTTGGATCTTCCCTGTATTTTATGACCTCTTGAAGTCTATTTAACATGGATTGGATCAATATTTTTCAAAATGATCTATCGATTTTGGTCCTCTCTCTCTCTCTCTTCGACCAAATATTTTCTTAAATCCTTCTTGTTAGAAATTTGTTCATATAGTTTTTGCTGAAAATAATCCCATACATGCTTAATCGGATTAAGGTTTGGACTTCGTAGAGGACTCTTAATAACACTAGGACAGTGGTAGAGGACCCATAACTTGCAAAAATCTGCAGTAAGTTTCGAGTCATTATATCTTGGTAAAATTTAAAATGTCCTGAGATTCCCAGTTTGCTCGCACTTTGCTTTAAATTTTGCTTGAGAATGTCAAGATATACGTATTTATTCATTATACCATCAATAAAATGTAAATTTCCGACACCAGAGCTTGTCATGCAGCCCTTGACAATTTGGTTACCCCCTCCATATTTGACAGTAAGGCCGTAAATTTTTGACATGCATTGCTGTATTTGATTTCCGCCAAACTTTTTGCTTGCTATTCGATCCGAAAATGTTACATTTGCTTTCATGAATAAAAATTACATCTTCCCAATATTCTGTAGGCTGCCCCTTGCATACATTTTAGCAAATGTCAACCTAGTTTGTCTATTTGCAGGGCTTTCTTTCAGGTACTCTGCCTTGATACTTATGTTTTCTTAAAATATTTCTGAGAGTTTCAGGATTTACTGATTTTCCGAACCTACTTTTACATTGCAAAATCATTTTTAATGCACTAGCTCTTAGATTAATATGTACTTGTCTCACAATCCACCTCTCTTCAAGTTCATTAAATATCCTTGAACACCCTGATATTTGCTTGTTTTCAACACTGTTTGTTTTCTTGAACCTGTTAATGATGTTAAAAACAGTAGACTTACTCAATTTCAATATTTTTCTTTTTCAGCGAACTGATTTCCCCTCTTTCCAATGACTTTTTACAATATTTCGCACATCAATCGATATATCTTTGTTTCTCGCCATTTTTTTCTCTAAATAATCTTATCTGTTGAAACATTTGTGTTTAAACATCTAGTCTAAAAAAGTAGTGTGAAATTTAATTCTATTGATGCGCTGTGTATTTGTTATATTTTCCATTTCAAAAGTGTCTCAATACTTTTTTGACTCCAGTATACATTTGAATTATATTTGAAAAGCTAGATTAAATTATAATTCTTTAATACAAATAAAATTTTCCTTATATACTGTACACCAAATGTTAAAATATTTCTTAATTTGTTATTTTTGTTTTAATGTGTGATAAATATTTTTATAAATGGCTTTAGAGTTATGCATGCCAAGTGTCCCAATACTTTTTTGAGTGACTGTATAGTTCACCGAGAATTAACTTTTGTAGGAGGATTCTAATTGCTTGGCAGTTCTCCTATTTTACAGAGGAAAGAAAGTTTCTTATACTTTCTTGCTTTCTGCCTTGAATGTTAGATTCAAAAAGTAGTTCCAAACAAGCTATGTTGTCTACTTTTGACTTGACGATTTGGAAGTTTGGAACTTCTTTTAAAAGTTTTTTTAATGCCAAATAGTTCTACTTTTTTTCCTAAAATTTGATTACTTTGATTTATGTTATTCTGCAACATATTTTAGCACATTATGTAATTACTAGGTGTATGCATAAGTATTTTCCGATTTAACTAAGAGATGGCGCCAGCGAAAAGTATGCAATGTATTAATTTGACATATACGTATTTTGTTCATCTGACATTAAACTACAAACACACACAAGTTGAGACTACCAAAAACTAAAACATCTTTGTTTTATCGTTCAGTGATCATGTCGAATTTTGTGCCTGAAAAAGAACAGTTGCGGAACGTATTGCTTTTCTTATTTAATCAAAAGAAAAAGGCTGTTGAAAGTCATTGTTTGCTGGTAGAAACATGGCGAACACAATCCATCGATTAGAACATGTGATATATGATTTCGACAATTTAAAAGTGGTGATTTCAATGTGAAAGACAGAGTGCTCTGGTAGGCCACAAAAGTGCGAAAACAAGGAATCACAGGAATTATTGGATGATGACCCAAATCAAACTCAACAGCAATTGGCAAAAGCATTATATGTGTCTTAGCTGATGTTTACGAGCAACGGGGAGAATCAATAAATTGGGCAAATGGGTCCCACACGATTTGAACAAACGGCAGTTGGAAAATCGCAAAGTCACTTGTGAAATGCTGCTTCAACGCCAAGGAAGAAAATCATTTTTGTATCGAATTGTGACGGGTGACGAAAAATGGATTTATTTTGAAAAAACCATGGCTTTCACTTGGCGAAGCCAATTCTTCAACGGCAAGGCCAAATCGCTTCGGTCAGAAGACCATGCTTTGTGTCAGGTGGAATACGAGCAGCATTGTGTATTATGAACATTTGAAGCCCGGCGAGACCACGCTTTGATCGACAGACGACTGGAATGGGCCAGAAGACATGGCAAAGGGATTTTTATACACGATAATGTGCCGTCTCATACATCAAAACCAGTGAAAGACTCCTTGAAATCCCTTGAATGGAACATCCTTTCGCACTCACTGTACTCCCCAGACCTGGTGCCATCTGAATATCACCTTTTCGCATCAATGGGGCACAGCAGCACTTCAGTAATTTCGAAGAAGTTGGAAAACGGCTCAATGAATAGTTTGCCGCAAAAGACAACCAGTTTCTTTGTCATGGTATTCATAAATTACCTGAACGATGGGTAAAATGTGTAGAAGCCGATGGTCAATGTTTTGAATTAAAAAAAATTAATTTCCCTTGAAAATTTTACGTGTTTCCTTTACCAAAAAAACCGAAAAAAACTTATGCATATACCATGAGTATAATATATTTGTCTGTAAAATGTCGTTAATACTTAAAAGGATTTAGCACTCGCACCTGGCAACAGTTGTGCGGACGATCCAGTATATAGCTACTAGTGGAACACGCTTGAGATGATCTGGCAACGATGGATTTGAAGGGGGAGAAGAAAGCTGGACCCGAGGAAAGAATGTTGAAAACATGAGGGAGCGGAGAAAGAGAAAACTGCGAATTATGTCAATTTTAATCTAGTTTAAACATTGATCCATATTTGTTTCTGTGTTGTGTCCCGTTTTTTAATCCATAGTAAAGAAATTTCTCTAAATGAACAATCATTATTCTTACCATTAGAACATCACACCGTTTAATCAAACCTCTGAACAAAAAAAGAATTCTCAACGAAATAATACTACAATCTTTAAGAGAACTCGGTACCCTTTGAGCAAATTTCTTTATTTACGTATTTAAAAATTATATTTTAGCATTTTATACAATGTTTCTATTCAAGAATAGGATATCAGATGAAAAAATTCATATATTATTCACATAATTTTAAAAATTTTAATTTTTTGAAGAAAAAATTGGGAAAATTTTAAAATTCTACTCCTTTTGTAAAAATTAATTTTTTGACCTGAAATTTTTTTATAATATTCTTATGGATGTTCTAAACAACTTTAAGGATCGATTTTAGAATAACTTTATTCGTTTTTGAGAAAAAAAATAAAATGTTGATATTCAGGCTAAAAATCAACGAAAAAGCCAACATGTCTTACATTTTTTTTTTTTAAAAGTAATCAGTTTATAGCAAAATTGATCCCTAATTTTATTACATGCTTCATTTGTAACATGCAGGAAAAAAATGGAAGTGATTGTTAAAAAATTGTTGAAGGAGTAGCATTTTGAATGCACTAAGGTTTCGAAAAACACAAACTGAGAAATACTTTAAAGTTTATAATTCTGAAAAAATAATTATTATAAGCTTAATTAAACTTAAAATATCACTTTAAGATATTAGTTATACGTTTTTCTTTAAAATAATTGCATTTTCATATTTTTTCAACCCACACATTTTTATAAATGATCAACTTTTAGAGAGTACTAATTGCCCATGAAAATTCAAGAAAAATGTTAAAAAAAATTTTTTTTCTGTCACGACAGAAATTTTAGCTGTTTTTCTTCTTATAATATTAAAGTATTACATTTGTGAGAAAAATATATCAGGAATAAGAACTGAAATTATAAAATTATTAATATAAAATGCCTTAATTTAAAAATTTTACATGCACACATTTCACAAAGAAAAAAAATGATTGTAGTATGTATTGCCTCGGAAATATTCTGCTTTATATGTTGCCCATTCTTTTTTTAATGTTATTATTTCTCTTTATAAATTAGATTTTTTTTTATCAAAACGCTTTTTTTAGCTTTTTTTTCTAAAAAAGGGGGCGTGGCTGAATTACCTAATTTGTTTTCAAATGAAGTTTTATTCAACTTCTAACTTTCTGACATGCACAAGTGTTATACCAATCGAAATATAATAATACAAAGAATAAGATTAAATAAAAATAAAAAAAAATGATAGGTCTGTGATTTTTGGGGTACCAAGTCCTCTTAAATAGAAATCTTTATGGAAGATTTTCCTAAGAAATTGACGATGTGTTGGCAGCAAGAAGATTTTAATATTTCTTCTTTAGTTAGAAATCAAATAAATACTTGAAAAACTAGTTTTTATTTAGCCTTTGGGTAAAACAACTAGCATTGAACTTTTAAAATCATCAGCATTTTTAAATAAGTGGATAAGTAACGTAAGTTTTACTCAGAACGTAACATATTTTTGTTAATTTGTGTTCTAAGTTAAAATAACTTTCCTTTGTTTCCTTACCCTCAGAAGTGTTGGATAAGTTTATGTACAAAGGTAACAAAGGTAAGCAACGATTACAATTGATACACAGAGGATCATGTATATGGCTCATCTGCGCTGAGTAGTCTAAAAAAGGGGAGGGAAAAGAAACAATTTATTAGGGAGTATGGTCTCTTTTTGAGCTTTTCCAAAATGAATTTATACTTTAAATGGGAAAATTTATAAGTCCTGGGAAAGTCTTTTAAATTATAGCAACGCTGTTTTCAAGCCTTATATCGTTGGAGGGGCGGGGGAGAAGAAATTGATATGCTATTAATCTCTCGGTGCATTTCAAATGTGATCTACTGAAGTAATGTCTAGAGATTTGGCGGGCCAATGCCTCAGGAGAATATCCCCATTTTCCAAAACTTCCTTCATTCCCCCCGAGGAGTTATGTGTTAACGAACATTGTCATCTATAAAAATGAAATCAGGAATTTATATCTCTTAAAGACTGACTTAGGGCTTCAAAATTTCATTAATATGTCTTACAGAACTCACACAATCTTTATCGAAGACATGTAGATCAGTAACTGTTCAACATGTTGCACACCCATGCTATAACATTATACACCAGGGATGGTGAACCAATGGCATGCGTGTCATTCATAGCACGTGACACAACATTTGGAGCACGCCACCGATAAAAATGATTTGCATTTTAATTCAAAATAATAAAGTTCAGTAAGAAGTATTACGAGCAAACGCAAGTGATCGGTCGCAGTTTTCAGCGAGATTTTCTCTTTCAAAGAATTATCGGAAACGCTCAAGTTTTTTATGTCCCCTAATGTGGATTCATTTAATGAACTGAACTGATCACAATTCGATCGATTGGAAATAGAAAAATTTGAACATCAACTAATTGATTTCTAGTCTAGTTCAATTTGGATCCAAAAATTTGTTGAAAAGAGAAGAAACATGGAATTCGATTCCAGATACATTTAACTGTTTGATAATAGCTGGACCATGTTATTTTAGCCATATTTTCATCTTTCTATGCCTACGAGTCATTATTTTCAGAGATAAATAATATTAAAGACTCACTTAGGAATCGTTCGGCAGATGACTCCAATTTAGCAGTCATTCTGCTGAAAGTAATATCTTACAATCCTAATATAAGTCATTTTTCATCTAATCTGCAATAGCAGAAATCACACTAATGTTACTTTAAAATTTGAATTACACGTATAAAATTTACTACTATAAAGTAAAAAATGTATTTTTTGTAGTAAATAAAGAGTTTGAATATTTTGTTAGTATTTAGTTTTATTATTTTCCCAATAATTACAGGTCAAAATTATTTGACGGCACGTCTATACCTCATTAAGTATTTCTTGAGAAAAAATGGCACGTTGATCCGTAATGGTTCGCCATCCCTGTTATACACAATGATTTTGAATTTCAAAATCCCTTCGACGACATGGAGGATTCACTATCTTACCAATCTATCTCATTGGAAAACATGTAGAGGATTTGTAGCTTTCTCCGGATCAAGATACTTTTTATGGATAGTCTTCAGCCTTCTTGTCTCACCTGAAATATATTTTTCAAATCTACAAAACATTCTTGAAATTCTAAAGATTTAAATCATGATCGAGAATCGCACTTTTCAACAACTGTCGACTTAACTAATATATTTATAATCAAGAGGATAAAAAACCCATTAGTATTAAAACTTTAAATTCTCAATTCTTTTATAAGTAAAATAAAAAGATAATAATCCTAAATTTCTTTTCCAGGAATCCTTCTTACAATCCGATTATTATTTCGATTGTTAAAAGAGCAAATGAATAAGAAAAGAATTTTACCTAACGAAATCTTACTTTACAATCCAACGCAGCATCCATTCACAGGGAACAATTTCACTAACAATACTAGGAGTTTCTAAGCCCCTATTATTATACTCTTGGAATTCAATACGATTTACTGAAACTCCAAATATATCCATTATTTCTGAATATATCCATGGCATAGACACTTATTACAAAAGCCCATCAACTTTTCAAATGAATTACTGACGTTTCCATTCACTTCTCTTGTTTCATTTCGAAGTATCCTTCTCCTGAAATTAATTCTCTCATTCCGCTTAATATTATGGCTTAATGTCTCCCTTGGCATGTGAAATATTTTAATATAAGGCTATTTTCCAGAGATGCAATTCAAATTTGCATATAATTGTTTAAATTCTGACGATCTTTCTGTGTTTAGTAATTTTTTTATATTTATGAGATGCCAATTTTTTAAAAAATGCGTAAATATTACAATATAACTAGATGTGGAGAGAAATATTCCTTGAAAATGTTTTCCTAAATTTCAATTTTTGTTCATAATATATTGTTAGAAATTTTGTGTAAAATAGTGCAAATAATTTGTATTTGTATCCTACTAATAATGCCTTTATATTATATTTAATCTACGTTAAAATTACAATATTCACAAGCAACCCCGTCCCTTAAATTATAGTGGCGAATCAATGACAACTTAGCGAAATCTTGGTGATAGAGCCAAGAGGGCGACTTTGGCGACTTGGTGACCATTTTAGCGAGTTTAGGACCCTCTGAATTCTTCTGAAAACTAGTGGAGAAATACACTAATTTCACGAGCTATGACGCAAGAGGATTTTTCTAGAAAGGTCCGTGAGAGTTATAAATAGGGAGACGCTCGACGAACCGAGTCTGGTTTTGTCCAGCGATCAGTTAGTATTGCTCTGACTGTTGAAGCGAATAGTGATTACTTCGGCTGTTGAAACAGAAATTGCTTGTGAAAAATCTTTTATATACATTTATTTTAGACACCAATAATTGTGTCCGAGGGCTGTTGAAGGTGTGAAGATTTGAGATTTATTCTGCGAATATTGCTGCTGAATCCTGTATTTCAAGGATTGGATTTTCGACAATAAATTCTCATCGCTATTAAAGAACTGTCTTGTTTTTTGCGTCTGATTTGCATAAAATCGTCGAACCGGGAAGTAAGTAACAATATAAATGTCGATTAAAATTGTGAACTAAAAAAACATGAAAGATAATCGACCCTCATTTTTCTTAATCTGTTTAACAGAAAAAGGTGGGTCGACAAACGCGTGGGTTTCGCGTCAGACTGACCACCTGACCAAAACATCTGCTCATGCACCTCAGTGCCCAAAGTCACAAATACTGAGAGGGGCACAGTAGGCTTTGGCCCTCATAGGCTTTTGAAACACTGAGTTTAGTTTAGAGTTAACATATAAACAGGTGGATACATTTCATTATATAATAAGAGCTATTTTAGCGGTATTGCTCTAATCTAACTAATTTATTCAGTTGTTGTTGTTGTTACTAATGTCATCTGATCGGCAAAGGCCAGATCGAAGTCCACGAGATTCATCATGGTAAAGGGCTGAGTGACGCCTGTCGTTAGCGTAACTTTGAGCACCATACAGTTGATAGTACGATTTGGCTCGGTTCCACCTCAATTTAGAAGGAGAACACTCTGGGGTGGTCAGAGGCCTCCCACCTCACTTCCCCTTTCACCAACCTCAAGAGAGGACAAGTGGCTCGACGGCTATTTAGAGTGCCCCCATGCCGCGAAGGCACTATACATTTACAAACATCCATGTCTTCTCCGGGATTCGAACCCAGACCCTACGGCACAATAGTCAGCGTCGCTAACCACTATACCGGATGGGCGACAATTTATCTAGTAATGATCAATGCTTAATTTACATATTCATATAATTACGTTTAGATTTTAAGTCAAAATTATAGGAAATATGAGTTAAATTATTACTATTTATACATTATGTCTATTAAAGTTCTTTTTTATTATTTAAATATATTTTATTATTTAAATATCAAAATATATTGCAAACAAATTACACTTAATATTCCAAAGATATTTTTACCTTTTGAATCACAATGAAAATATATTTACAACTGATTATTAAAGGATCGAATGTATAAAACAGTTATTTAATATATCGTATAATACGGTGTATAACGCGTACTTTTAACACAAAAATAAGCTCGAAATTAACGGGTGCGCGTTATACGCCGGGTATTAAAATGATAGCTTTAAAAGTTAAAAACAGATGAGCAAAAAAAAAAAAAAAAAAAAAAAAAATTGACTTCTCTATAGATAAGAATAAAAAATTAGAAATTACATACCTAATGAACTTAATGGGTTGTAGTGTTAGAAGTATACTGTTTTTTTCAAAATTCTAGGATAATACCTCGAATAAAGGACTTCAAAATCTAAGAGCATTGCACCCGCATATTTCAGTTTCCTTTGTAAGAAAGGGGTTGTGTGTTATACGGCGAATTTACCCAAAAGTAAAAAAAATTCAACTTGAAAGCATGGGTCCTCGTTAAACACCGGTGCGTGTTAAACGCCGGATTTAACGGGAATATATAGTATCAATATCCAACCTTTCACACATTTCTTTTTATTAAAATCTTAAAAATTATTAAATACTTTTTCTACGAATTAATTTGGCATGCCTTAAAAGCTATACTCCTTTTCAAGTACACTTCTACCAACACGTATAATTATATATATTGATACAATCTAACGCATTAAAAAGTAGCTATTTACACCATTCATAAAAATTCTTATATTTTAATTATTGCTGACATTTAACGAATATTTTTTACGAGATTCAGATAGTCTTTGAAGATAAAGATTAAAGTAAGATATAATCTATATATATTTATAAATGGATGTTTGTATACATGAAATCGCATCATTCCAACACCGTGCAAGCGATCACTATGAAAATTGGCATGCATATGTATATTTTTGTGGAGAAGGTTTTTGTGCTATCCTCTTTGTTACAGATCTCCCCCAGGTAGCGCTACAGCATATCAACTTCTGCACCGTTCAATCAATCGCCAAGTTGCCAACATGGTCGCCAAAAATAATGTCAACTTGGTTCTATCGCTAACATTTCGCTATGTTTCTATCGAATTGCCATTATAATGTGAGGAACGACGTTGCTTGCGAATATTACAAATTTAACATAAAATAAATACTTCAGAAAATAATACTATTGTGTTACACATCCAGATACAAATTATTTACACTATTTTAAGCGTTCATTACACAAAATGTGCAACAATGTGTTACTTTTGCTGAGAAGATATCATCTTAGGAAGATGTTTTCAAAGACTGACCCACAAGAGAGCGTCATAAATAAAAAAAAATATTTTTTTATCAGTTTTTAGATCTACAGACTTAAATTTAACAAAGAAGAGGTTTTTTGGTGCATCTGAGATAAACAAAAAGCCTTTTTTGTGTTTAGTTTGCAATTCATGTAAAATTTACTCATTAAAAATTTCTTTATTCTTCAATCTGTATTGTTTATTTTTTGAAATTCACTCGTGCGAAGAACGGGTATATACCAGCTAGTACAAATATATTTATAAACCTAAATAAATCTTTTATTTTGAGTCAACCTTTCTTTCATCGCAAATGTATTCTTTTTGACTTCTAAATGTGAAAATGCTGAATCGAATCTTCTAAATCATAACTCAGTTTCATATTCTCCCATCTTGCACTTTATCTCCCATTCAGAACCTATGGAGCTGAAAGACGAGCAATTTTTTGGCTTATAAATTCGATCCCTCGTTTCGCTCTTCGTGATTCACGATATTGATGCAGATGTATCTTGGGCTCAGATATTCGAGCTCCAAGATGGTGCCTTGAGGGTCCAGTTAGAGACGCTGCTTATTTATCTCGAATAGTTCTGTTGTGTTATTATTGAAAGAACGGAGAGGTAAATAACTAAAATTCTATCAGTTTTGTGTAAGTAATGAAAAGAGATATGGGTTTATGTGTTAGCCATGTTTAAGGGAAAAGTAAACTGATGTATCGATTAACTGAAAATTTCATTGTCTAATTTCTTTGGAGTTATTGAAAAACGGAATCGTTTTTAAAAATATATCAAACCAAAGTCCTAAAAATAGTTTTTACAGAAGTGTTTCTATCTCGGTGTTCTTAGATGTTGACTTTCTATCTCGGTGTTCTTAGATGTTGACAATATATATATATATATATATATATTTGTATTTTGGAAATTTATAATATGAACTAAAGACTCATGTTCAAAAGGATTACTAGCATAAAATAATTTAATGACAATAATAAAATGACCTAATATCATAGAGAAGTAAAAAGATTTCTCTCTTGAAGTTATTCGAATTTTCTGGAATTTGCTTAACATGGAAAATGTCTGTCTTTAGAAAATTCTCAAAACAGAAATCTTTATGTAAACATCAGCTAATCTAGAAAAAGTCAACTAATTATAAATAAGAGTTTCATTTTATAGTGAAAGATCAGTATTGTTCCGGTGATTTATAGTTTCATTAGTACCTACTACCTGCGGAGGCTCCTAAGCAGCCGACCCCCTACTAAAATGAAATTTAAAAAATTATCGATTTTAACTCATTTTTCAAAATTTTGTCTTAAAACTATTATATTACAATTTCTTCCCCATTATTCAATCTTTGATACTTAAAATTGAGGGTAATTTTACATAAATAGTATTGAGTATTAAATATATTATATATAAATGTATCCGGGGGGTTACGAGTTCAGATTTAAGGCCTTGGAGGTTCACAAGCAAAAAGAAAAAAAAAAAGATTTTCTTTAACATTATAAGGCATTATGACAGTGTTTCTCAGTAGGGCGCGCCTGCCTTGGGGGGCGTGTAACTCTACGAGGGAGGCGCGAGTCTGTTGAAAAGTCGAAAACAAAAGACTATTTAAAAAATTATTAATTTACTTAAGGTAAACAAAATATATTTTCTAATCAAAATACGCTTTTACACTGATGTAATACACTTATAAATGTATCAGTACTATACAATGTATTTTAGTATTAATTTAACAATTCTAAGTTAAAAACAAGTTTAATAATTATCAGTGACCCCCTGGGCTCGTATTAACACTTATCTTGATAATTTGTACGGTTTATAGCTAATCTCTTAACTGCCGATTAAAAGTTATACGATTCGCTTTCCAATGCCTTCATTTTCCTCGTAGACAGGCGTATTTCGATGTTTTTTTTTGGGGGAGGTGAAAATGAATAAATAAGTCAATCCTCTGAATTAAGAAAATCCTTCGCAAGCACTGTCATGGTCCTTTTATTGCATTCCAAAGCCTTCGGAATAATTTTATGAATAGCAGTGAACAGAAAAGATCGTGTACTTTGGAAATACTTATATATACGCCCAGGAAATTAATGTTTTTGCTTAGAGAGACGCTTATATACGTCGGTGGCATGTAAGAGGTTAAAGTCGTATTGTAGCTTTAGTGTCAAAGTATAGTATTATTGAATTAAATCATGTTATTGTATGGTGGGGGGCGATGAAAATGATGATTGAATATTGGGTTGCGAATATTGAAAGTTTAAGAAGAACTGCATTAAGAACAATAATGTTGAGTAAATAATCGTGTAAAACTTATTGCTTAGGAATTAAAACAATATCCGAGTTAAAGTTTTAATTTTAAAACTTGTTAACTCAGGTGTAAAATGTAAGAAAATCGTTTTTTGAAAAAGGTATTAGTCTGTGGTTTCAAAAGGTAATAATATATACAAATGTCTTAACCACAGATCAATACCGATATATGAAATGCTTGGAAATAGATAGCAGAAAGGCACAGCCATTTCATTATATTTTATAAATAGAAATAAACATAAAACACGTAACATTTTACTGTCTTCACTTTTTAGAAAGTTACCTTAAAAAATTTGTCCCATGATCCGAAAAAGATGGGTATCATAACTTGATTTATTATATGTTATAAATTGATATATTTTCAGGTGATTATTTCGATAATAAAATATATTAAAAAATTATACTTATTGTAAGTTTCTGTTACTTAAATGTAAGTTATTTTATTTGAAGTTATTTCAGTTTCTGTTTTACTTCAAGTTTTAAAAGATTTCGACAAAATAATATATATTTACTTTTTGCCTTTAACAGAACTTTAACATTTAATAAAATTCTCCTGGTTGATAGTAAGAAAAGTGGACAAAATTTACAGTATTGAATAAATTATTTGAGTATATTCAATTGCCATTGAAAACTATATTTTCACTGAAAATTAAAATGGGTTAGGATCAAGAAACAGAATCTGTATTTCGGCAAGAATAGGAATCTTTAAGGAGAGGAAAGCAGGCATATTAATAAAATTTCTCTATCGCATTAGTCTATAATTATTTTACTGAATACTCTTTAAACTATTACACATAACTTTAATCTGAGAATTTGATTATGATGCCTAATTGCTTTTTTTAAAAACTAATTATTTGCTTATGTCTGTGTTTTTTCACAAAACTATAAAATTTTATGCTATTTAATGCTAAAAGTTTAAATATTTTTTTTGAAAAATCCCTTTGACAACAGTGTAAATGTAATTATGTATTAAGCAAAGTTATAGGCTGGAAGGGCTTAGGAAAAAGTCTTCTCCTTACATCATAAATAATACAATTTTCAGAAAAAGTTAATTTAAAAAGAAATTTAATCGTATTTAGGGCATATTAGCATCATAACCTAAATTTCTTGTTTTTTCAATAAATTGTTCACTAATATATACTTATTTTGCCTCTTACACTTACTTAATATTATAAAGGTATAATATTTAATCTCTCTCGATCAACTCGGCCATTACTAGGGGTGTAAAAACCTGGAGATATCCCTAATGTTGAAAGAAATGGCTCTTAGGGGATGTTCCCTTAATTATATATATATATAAGAGGCATTAGTTTTTCTCATTCTAGTTTTTAATGTTACAATATCACAAAAACCTTTTTCTTTCAACCAGATAATGATTCTTACACTTTCGTTGCAATTTTAAATCTTTCCATGTAAGCATTTAACAAGAGGATCAGGATTTCCTCTGTACAGATCTTTGGTGCAAAAAAATCATATCCAAGTATTTGTTACTGTATACATTTCCATTGAATTTAATTTCTTTTCTTAAAAGAAAATGAAATCTGCCATTGTTCTGTTTCTTAGAAATTCGATTGCTGAATCTTAACTTTGTTTATAAGAAATAGAAATGTTTACAAACCAAAACTCTCTATCATAGATATAGCGAAAGTTTCAAACATTAGAAAGAACTAAAGCTAACAAAGAACTTTTCAGGGGCTTGAAAACAATGAATTTCAAATAAACAGCAAGCAATAAACTCATTCATTCCTTCTGTGGTTTTACCCTCCAATGGGGATATTCTTTTTCCACTATTCACGTGACCTATGTCTGAGGGAAGGAAAGAAGAACCAATAAATTCTGCCGTACTAAAATCGGTTTATTATGATCTTAGTTTATATACAATACAACAACAATACTAGTCTAACAGGATGATGATCAAGGGTGAGTAGACGCCGCACGTATTACTGATAAATCGCGCATTTAACACTTAATCTATCTTTATTGATTAATTCCTATCCTAATAGTAACAGCTCTATCCTTAAAGTTTAATTGAATAAGCTTACCACTAATTCCTTGCACGCTCGGCTACGGTCCGTAAATTTTCAAGCTAATTTTTAATCTGACTTGCTCTGGCTAAGGCAATGTTCCTCTTGTCTCGGATCCACTTGTAATTCAACTAGACTGACATTACTAGACGACACACCGAATTAAGATTTTTCTTCTAGAATCTTATCTCACTTCACTTAATTTACTTAGCTCTCAGAACTTCATTTAGCGATCACTTTTAGCACTACTTCTTCACTTAGAGATCCTCGCGAATGCTAACCTTCCAATATATATAACTCCTAATTTGCATAAACACGTTCTCTTCTTGAGTTGGTTGGAAAGAATTGCCATTCTGGCCCCAAAGAAATCCCAAGAGAACAGTCAGTGGAAGTTGCGATAAAGACCCGTCACACTTTTACAACAAGCCTACCAAAGTATTTCAAATATAAATAAAAAAGTGCGAAATTGTTCGACTCATAATGCAGAGAAAAGTTTGTTTTAGTAAAAATTGGCGTTTAATTTACACCGACAGGGGGGAGATATTTTCAAAACAGATAAAAAAAAATACGTCTGCTATACGTATAATAACATAATCAGAATTAATTGATGAACATCATCAAAAATCTTGACATCATTGGAAGCACAAAAGTTCATGTTTTATAACAATGCAAAAATTGAAAAATGTGTTTTCTGATTGAAATTACTGAGCCCACTCTTTTAATTCAATTACTCTTTAACTTCCATTTGTTGATCCCAAGATTCTGAGAATGCATGTAGTAAAAGTCCTTAAAATAAGTTTTCATTTCGAAGTTGAGTTGATTTTTTTATATTAAATTTCATTTTTTTTTAAAATAAGAATCATGTTATTTATTTCTTTCATTTTGTTACATTCTCCAAAACAAGTCTCATTTGAGAAAATCCAATCTGTTTTTTTTACCATTGAATTATTCTTCAAAACATCCATTATCGTAAGCCGAATAACATTTTTAGAGTATTTCATGGAAAATTTCTGGAAGCAAATGATATAGAACGAAATCGAGGCTGGATATCGAATTGTATCTAATCTATGTTATTTTAAGTTGAGAATTAAATATCCTTTGATGTGACGGGGAAATATTTCTTTATAAGATTTCAGCTACGTTAGGGACACACGGTAAACAAATTTCTTGACCTTACAAAAGAACTTTCTAAAATTACTTAGAACATTTATATAAATATAAAAATAAAGTTTCAATGTTAAGAAACTCATATATTTCTGTAAAGGAAGAATTTCTTTTCATTTTTTAAGTTTTTACTCTTCAAGAGACCTTTAAATTTTCCGAAGAAAATTCGTACACCATTCTTGAATAAATTCTTTCAAGAATCCCATTCATGATATCTTCATAGACTGATTAACTATTACATTGGCAGATTCTTTTCAACATCTATTCTTCTAAAAGAATTAAAACAAATGGGCATCAATTGTACCCAAAGTGCCTTTCAAAGAAGTATTGAGTGTCAGTTGACTTAATTGCTTTGCGGATAAAGTCAGTACTATAGTGGCGACATTAAGTGAGACGTCCTTTTGCGTGCAGACGTTAAGTAAAACATCCTGTTTCGTTACATTAAGCGTTGACATACAGTAAACAGTTCTGTCTTTTTATTAAGGTGAAAAGACGAAGACAAAAATTAGGAAACTTTTTTTGGAGAAAAAAACCCTTATTTTTATAACATTAATGGGAAAAAAATTTACTTTATTGATTTTAAAAACAAATGTTCACGTTAATATTGAGCTAAAAAGTGATAAAAACGAAGGATGATATTAGAAACTATTTTTCCACTGGCGATTTTAGTTTCTAAAGGAATTACTTTTTTTTTATTTTACTATAGCAATTAAAATTTTTAAACATTATTTTGACTTTTCATTCAAAAACTAAAACATATGATTTTCTTCTGGCTTTTATATTTCCATTGTACTTTCCTTTTAATAATTAAAAAAAATATCCAATGCTAGTTATACATCATGTAATATACACTTAATAAAAATTAAATGCATATCATATTGTAAATTATTGAAACCTATTAATAGCTTCTAAAGTAATTAAATGTCAAAATTAAAAGGATATTTATTTTTAATAATACTAAAAGAACATATAATGTGATTTCCTAATCTTTTGAATAGTATCAAAATTTTACTTTTGGGTTATTTTTAAGCTACAATTTAACAAGAAGTGTTTGGTTGTAATAAATGCAACCTCCCACAGGCAGTTTTTGACTGAACAGATTTCTGATTGTTGTTCTTCAATTCAGTTCATGTTCGTTTAATCATGTCTTTCAATTCATATCTGCTAAAATAACCGACTGTTACACCACTTACCTCTGAGATTGCACACTGTCAAGTCCGATTGCAATCGTTTCGAACTCGATCAACGTAGAACTACGCTGACTGGAGACGTAAATCTTTAGTGACGAGTCCACTTTTCAACTATATCCTGATGATAATGACAGACGTAGGCATTAAGGGTGGCGATTCTTTCCGAAAAAGATTGATTTTTTAATCGATTCGAATCATAACCTGATGAATCGATTCACAAAAAAATTGAGGTCTAAATGATCGATTTCTAAAAAAATCGATTTTTTTCAAGTCTGCATTTACAATGTAAATATAAATCCATTTTATGAAAAACAAGAAAGATACCATAATATATATAAATGATCTCTTATCAGTAAAACCAGGGAATTTTTTAGTTCAGGGAGTTCGACAATTGCAATTATTTTTATTACCATATCAAGGTATCATGTATAAAACAAGACATTTATTTTTTTTAACGTATTTGTTACATTAAAAAGTTTAGAAAATAAATAATATAGCTTGTAGTTTCCAATGCTTAATATCTAAGCTTTTTAAAAATATTAGTCTGTCAAGTCTACTGAGATTCAAGCGGTTCCGTTCATCATTTGTGAAGTTGCTGGCAATAAAAAAAAGGCGCTCAAGAGGAACAGATGATCCCACGATACTTATTTAGATCATGGCTATTGAGTGAACATGATGATAAATCGACTTTTTTTTTGTTCCTGCCTTTAAAGTACAGGATCATACTTCAGATGCACAACTGCTTGCGTTAAATAGTGCTTAAATTCTTCGTTTTTATCAAATATGCCTTAAATCCATGGTTTTTACCAATTTTATGGTTCTTACCAAAACAGAAAAAATCGAATATCGATTTTCTAGGATGAAATATCGATTCAATGAATCGATTCAGAGCCACATATCGATTTAAAAAATTGATTTTTCTTTTGGCTCGAAGAAATCGATTTTTCGATTAATTGATCTCAGATCGCCATCCCTAGTAGGCATTCTTTTCCTGATTATTGCATGTCACACATGTTCACAATAGGGCCTTATTGTCTGGGGTTAGATTTCTTTTGATAGCCGGACCCCTTTGGTAGTCATTTCTCGCACACAGACAGCAAGTGGTACGTTGACGACATCCAACGACTGGTTGTGTTACCGTTCCTTATGCGACACCCTGAACGTACTTTTCAATACAATAATGCTCGACCACATACGGCATGTGTTGCTATGAACTGTCTTCAAGCGAGCTTGCCCTACACCTTCTTGTCCAGCTTGGTCACTTGCTTCCTCTCCTCTTGGGACTTATGGGAAGGCGATCACAACTATCTCGGAATGTTGACGATTTAACCCAACAGTTGGAGGCAATTTTGAGCGAAATTCCGAAGGACATTATCTGGGAAACTTTCGGATGACAGCTTGCATTCAGGTCAGAGGTAGACAGACTCCTTATTGACCTCCTCCCTTTTTGAAAGACAATCTCTGAAATAACCATTAAATTGTTCGGAAATGTTTTTTTTTTATGAATGTTATTTTTTTTCTTTGTTCAATTTTTGTCGTAACGGGACAACTCTTTCTTGGTACGTCACTTTTCAATTCCTAAACACTATTATATATAGCTCATACTCTCTATATATTTATTTATTTATCTTGGTGGAGTTTTCAATCGTTAATAAAATACATTTTAAAGCGCTCAATTGAGCTGAAATTTTATGTACATGATTATTTTGGATGACAATATAATAATTTAATTATAATTAATAAAATTAATTGATTAAAACTAATTATTTAAAGAATTACAAATACAGCCACGTTGGCATCATTTTCGGCGACTTGTGTCAAAACTTGAAAAGGTTTTTTTCTCACGTTTTAAATTATTCAGTTGAACTGAAATTTTATATACGCGATTGTTTTAGATGACAATACGATGCTTTAAAGATAATTAATAAAAATTAATTTCCACTTAATGTTGCGATTCTGTCATATGTATATACATATTTATATTAATTGTAATTATTTAATAAAAAGTAGCAAAAAAATAAAATTTTTCTTTGTTGATCTAAGTAGGAATTGACTTAAAAATTTTTTTATATTATTTGTGTGTTTTTTTTGTTGTTGTTGTTATAGAATGTAACTCCATATGTAACTTAAAAAGTTCTTTTTTCAATAATTTTAAATATGTTTTAAAAGATTTGTCTTTAAAAATTTATGCGCGCGTTTGAAAGTAATAGCTTAATATTTTAAATATATCTGCTGGGAGGGTAGAATTAATTTCAAGTCATAAAATAGGACAAAATAATGTTTGGAGTACATTTTTTTAAAACTGTTGTAATATGTACAATATTTATTTATGTATAATTCAACAAGCAATTAAAATACAGTTGGACCTCCATTTTACGAATTTCTTCCTGAAACCTAGAGCCGAGAACCTGGAAAGAATGAATCTCAATTTAACGAATTTTCCACACAACGAAATTTTTTTCGGGATTTAGTGACTTTGTTAAAGAGAAAGTTTCGATTATATTTTAAGAATAACTAAAAGTAAAAAAGAAAATTTTTTGATGTTTTGAAAGAAGGCCTTAAGGAATATTTTTTACACTGTTTAATGAAGACCAGTATTTGAACGGAATACAATTTTTCTTTTAATGAAACAATTGAGTCACAAAATCATAGTGCATTTTTAATTTCACATGGATATATGAATAAGATCTATTATAGTTTTTTTAAAGATTTTCTTAGTAGAAAATAAAAGCAATGTAAAATGTCCACTAATTTAAAACTATTAAAAGTTTTTTCAGGGGATGTAAAAATATCTTATAAATTTCCATTTGAGAAACCTGTTTGTACTATTTTAATACTAAGGAAATAGTTTTAAAAAATTTTTTCACAAAAAATTGAAAGAATTCACAAATAATTATTACAATATTCTAAAATATTTTGTGTGTGTGAATTTGGAACAATTTTCTTAAAAATCAATCAAAAATAGAGAGCATTTTTCAGTTCCTACTTTTAGTTCACACAGCCCTTATATGTATCGTGTTCAAATTTTCAATAGTTAATAAAATATTTTTTATCATTCCGTTCAAGTTCAAATACATTTTTTTAAATTCGCAGTAGATGACACTTGATAATAAACAACTTTTTTCAATTATTATTCTATCATTAATTCTATTTAATTAATTAATAAATAGTAACAAAAATAATAGTCCGGCATCATATATAAAAAGGAAAATCGCTCATTGTGTCCCTGTAGTGCAATGGATAGCGCGTTGGACTTCGAATCCATCGGTCGTGGGTTCGAATCCCTCTTGGGATGGCCTAATTTCTGAGAATATGATTTCTAGTTATTGTACTATTTTATTGGAATAATTAAATTAAATTAATGAATAAATAGTAACAAACAAAAATATTCGTCCAACACCATATATAGAATGGATTATCGCTTTCTATTTTGCCACTTAATATTGTGATTCTGTCATAGTATGTATATATACATATTTATATTAATTGTAACTATTTAAACTTAAAATTAATTATTAAAAAATAACTAAATAAAATTTTTCTTTGTTGACCAAAGTAGGGGAGAGGGGAATTGACTTAAATTTTAATTTATATTATTTGTTTTATTTCCAATTATGTTTAACAAAATACATAAATCAATAAATAAAACAATTTTATGTTAATAATTAGTATCATAAACTGATTTTATTTAGTTTCACGTTGTCTGTGTTGATTAATGTATACAAAAATACAACTCCTTACCTCAATATAATTATATAGCATTAATATTAATATATGTACTAATAATATAAATATTGTTAATCATGAATCAGAGTTGTTGTAATGCATAAAAACTTGAGAAGTTATTACGATAAGTAAAAATGCGATAAACCAATATTCTGCTGGATAAAAATGAAATTTTTAAGGATATATCATTTGTAGTATAACATAAGATGTTTACTTTTAATGTCCATTTTGTTTTTCTGTATTATGAAGCAAATAGCTCGCAGCCATTTTTTAATTTGCGTAAAATTTCTTGCAAATACTTTTCTGCTTAGAATCTCAAAAACATTTAGAAGTAAACAAGTAATGTTTTTATTGAACAAGTGAAGTTACTATAGAAACAAAATAAGTCAAAAACTTGTATACTGGGATAAAATAACACTTGCAGAAAATGAAGAAAATTTGAAAATGAGAGTGTCGTCTTTCATACTTCTACGGAAAATTCGAATATTCCTTTTCTTTACATTTTTCAATGACTTTTATTCTTCAATTCTCAGGTTCTTGTTTTTTTCCTGCTTTCCATTTCAAAATATTCTTTCTTCTCACTAGAAGAAGTTCGGCAACCCTAGAAATTAAAATGAATATTTACGTTACTTAAAATCAATTGGATTTCACAAACCCCCTCCCCTCTTCTGAAAAAACAATATTTCTAGAATTTGAATTGGCTTCTAGTGTTTTCATTATGATTCGTTTCATCTTCTTCCTCGAAATATAAATAATTAATAATTTAGATAAGTATAAGTATGAGATTTATAAATAAAAATAATTACAAAGGCAATTATATTATCATTCTACGTTTATATTTTAAAGAAAGACATGGAATTTGTGTGTGTTCAGTAATCATATTTAAAAAACACACACATTATTTTAATTTAATTTTTAATTTAAACTTTCACGTAAAATAATTCGGAACTGCGAAGACTAGGTTGATAAATTCTCCAGTTTTCTAATTTTATTTTTGAATAATAATGTAGTTATAGTTATTAATTAATATATATGCCTTTCATGTACAAGTTTCAAGTCAATGAACTTGTTCACTTGGATATTACAAGCATATAAATTTAAATCGACACAATCAGTATAAAAAAAAAACCCTGCATACACACTACATATATAAATGCATAGATGTACAATATGTGATAATAATGATGCAAACAATAAAAGAAGCATTGTTTAGATTTTGCATTTTTTAATTTGTTACTTTTGTGTACAGTTAATTACTTTTTTAATAGTAAAAAAATAATAAATTGTTTCTATTAATTTATATATTTAAATTTCTATTTTTCGAGTAGGTATTTTAGTTATATTGAATTTAAATACATTGTTTTTTCATTATAAATAATATTACTTATTTTATTATCAACTATTTTAAAATCTAAATACAAAAATTAAAATTTATTTGATTTATAGTAAGTTTTTAACAAACTAATGTAATCAGGGTTTGATGTAATATTTGTTTTAAATTCACAATTTCTTTTTGAAGAAATAATAAACTTTTCAAAGTAACAGTAAAAAAGTAGAATTCATAATTTATGCAGCCTATTTACGGAAAACTACAAATACGAGTAGATATTGGGCAATTTGTGGTTGTTGGGACTAATACCACCTGTCTGACGAAGTCAGATCGGGGACCGCGAAATTCATCGCGGCTAAGGGCTAGAACCTTTACGCATGTCGTTAGCCTTAGTTTTGAGCACCATGCAGGTGACAGTAAGATTTTGCTCGGTTCCACCCCAATTTAGAGGGAGAAAACCCTGGGGGTGGCCAGGGGCCTCTCACCTCTCTTTTCCTTCCACCAACCCAACCACACGAGAACCTCTTGGCTAGACGGATATTTAGAGTATCCCCATGCCACAAAAGCACTATACATTTACAAACATCCATGTCTTCTCTGGGATTCGAACCCAGTCCCTACGGCACAGCAGCCAGCGTCGCTAACCACTATAAGGTTGGGAGCTGACTGATTGATTGAATATTAACGTCGCACTGTTCAGCTACACGAGGGCTTTTGGCGACGGACCACGTAATTTTGAACCATGGTCAAGTGACGTGGACGACTACAGGTTGGGGGACTGGACAAGTAATTACTGTTATGTGTGTGATCACCCTCTGATAAGCCTTTAATTTACTTATTAAAGTTTTGATTGAAAGCAAAGAAGTTTTTATGCAAATTAAGTTTAAAGGGATGGGGTGGTCCTTCACAATGTCAAATTTTGGTCAAAAGTGCGATTTTGATTTTTTTTATACTAATAATATTCCCCATGTTTCATAAAGTAATTCTATCAAAGAATTTTTTCATTTTGATTAATAATTACTGAATTATTATTATTTTTATTTTACACATATAAATGTTTAAAATACACTTTTCTCTGTTCGTCGATTTCCCCTTTTCATTGTTACGTAAAATGCTCTTTGCGTTTCAAATTACGTCACATCTCTTTGAAATTTTCTCAGCGTATGAAAGATGATATAATTCACAAATTTGTGTATTAATTATTTGAAAAACTTAATGGAGCATGTTTTGCGTTGTGTTAAATACCTTGAAAGTGTGACAATTGGCGAAATATTTAGAATAGAAAATTTACCTTTTTTTAATCAAATTTCATTCTGAATTTAAAATCTGAGCACATATATATTTTGTTATAGTTCATCTATCAACGAAACAAAAATTATGTACATATCTTAAAAATCAATAAGCAAGGAGCATTCTTAAAAATAATTTTAAAAATTTATATTTAAAAAAATCAGTTTAATAATATTTGTTTAAAAATATATATTTAAATTGAGAATTATAACATTCATTTACTATAATGATTCCATTTTTAGTTGATTAAGCTAAGAAAGAAATTAGTATAATGATTCACCATCTCCTCTTCAAGAACATTGAATTTTTTTCAGTTTTGTAGTTCTGTTTAAAAGGTATTTATAAACGTAACAGCTATGATTATATCATCAATATCTATAGAGTTAAAAAGTTTAAAATTTCGGAAAGCATTATTATTTAAAAAGTGTTCCTTCAGCAATTTACTATCATAATATTTCCTTATAAAAATTTAACTTACAGACAGTTTGATATCATGTATTATAGCAAAATCCCTCGCAAAATTCTTTATTAAAAATCTGTATAGAACCTTTAAATGTAATTTCAAGTGAACTTTGAAGTTCAGACTCATTACTCCTCCCTTTAATATAAAGATTCTGGTATAATCAAACATTTCTATTAGCATTAGCATATAATATATATTGCAATCTGAAGAAAATAAACCTCTTCCAAATCATTTCTGATTTGATTTCTTATGACTTAGCCACTACTTGAAAGGATAAGTTTAAAAAAATCAATACCATTTTTTAAAAGTTTTCTCAATACATAATCTTTACTACACTCTTGTCCATAAATTAAGGATTATTCAGAATCACACAGAAATTGAACTCTAAAATAAAAATTTCACCTGTAGAATTATCACACACATCTTGAAGAAGAATATGCAAATTACAGGAAACCACCAGATGACACGGATAGTACGTCAAAATAACAAGAGTATAACAGAGGGGTATATAAAGAATAGGGGCAAAGAAGTTGAAATGTTCACAAGCGCTTTAAAAGCCTGTCAGTGCAATAACCGCCTAGTTATGGCCCAAACGAAGCATTTGGATAATTTTTAACGTGGTAAAATTATTGGACGACTGGATTGTGGACATACCCAGCAAGAAGTATCCGAAGAACTTGGAATCACCCAGAGTGTCATTTCCAGGCTTTGGCAACAATTCCAAGATGATGGTAATGTGAGTAGATGTTACAGCACAGGTCATCCCTGAGTTACAACGCCGAATGAGGACCGGCATTTGGCAGTTACTGCCAAAAGAAACAGACGCAGCACAGCATCAGACCTGTCTCGACAGCTCTCTTTAGCTACCGGTACGACAGTTTCAAGGCAGACCGTGTACAGACGCTTAGAGCACATTGGTTTATATGCTCGTAAACCTGCCATCAGATGTGTTCCACTTACCACAACTCACTGTCACCTGCGATTAACCTGGAGTAGAGAGCATGCATTGTGGACACCACAACAGTGGTCTTGTGTGATGTTTTCCGACGAGTCCAGGTTTAGTTTGCAGTCTGATTCCCTCCGGACTTTCATATGGAGAGCGCCAGGTACCCGTTACCACCAAAAGAACACCATTGAACGACATCGTTACGGTGATGCAGGATAGCTCGTTTGGGGAGGAATTATTCTTGGTTCCAGAACTTACCTGCATGTTCAGAGTGTAACGATGACAGGCCACATCTATCGGGATGTCATTATGGAACAACAGGTACGTTTGTTTCGGGGCGCCATGGGTGCTGAATTTCTGTTTATGGTTGACAATGCCCGTCCTCATCGTGCAAACATTGCAGACGAATGCCTTCAATCGGAGGATATCACCCGTATGGTTTGCCCAGCATAGTCACAGGACTTTAATCCAATAGAGCATGTGTGGGATATGCTTGGCCGACGAATTGCAGCCCGTCAACACCCTTCCACCTGCCTACCGGAACTTAGGAGGGCATTGCTTGATGAGTGGTGCAATATTCCCCAAGATCAGATTGATAATTTGATATTCAGCATGCCTAGGCATTGTAAGGCCTGTATTGCATCGTCCGGGAGACATACTCCGTATTAACCATCATACTAACCATGTTATACTGTTTTTGTAAATAGTTTCATTTTTGAAATTTGCTCCAGGGAGTAAAAATTGCAATTTATATTAATTATGTCAAACATATAGCATCTTTTTTGCTCTTTACCTTTTGTTTTTTAATAGACTTTACAAATAAGTCAAATTTATTTTGCTTCTGTCTCTTTCTTTGCCTGAACTTCATTATCCTTAATTTAGGGACATGAGTGTATTTATATGTCACAGGTGATTATTCTAAATGTAAATTTCAATTATTATTTATTTTACCAAACAAATGTTAGGTAAATAATCATGAGTTTTTTAGACAACAAGTTTTATACACTCTGTCGCACAAAAATATATGCACCCAGAAGAAATCAAGCTACAATCACGAAACTCGGCAAGAATGTAGTCTGGTAAGAGATATGCAAATGATTAAAATTTCGAAGCCAATGAGACAAGGCTAAGTGTGCTATGCGCATATTAGTTGCGCAACTGGGAGAGTTTAAAAGCATGAGTACGAGCGCCGTACGGCTATCCAAACGAATCTGATGACTTTGATAGACGATATTGAGACTTAGGATGCCTCTAAGACCTTAACCGGCGAGCAGCTGACGGACTTTGATAGGGGCCGTATAATAGGCCTCAGAGAAGCAGGTTGGTCAAATAGACGTATCGGCCGCCACCTCGGTCGGACCGATATGGTAGTTGCTAGGTGTTGGCAGCAGTGGATCACAGAAGGTAGAGTGTACCGTCGCGGAGGGTCAGGACGTCCCAGGAACACAAATGATCGCGAGGATCGTGCAATCAGAAGAGTGGCCACTTCGGCACCAACAACGTCGCTAGCATCGATTCAACGCCACTTACCTCCTTCCAGACATCCAGTGCCATCAAGAGAAACCATAAGGAGACGACTGACCGAAGTTGGCTTGAGGAGCCGACGTCCGCTAAGACGCTTACCACTGACCCCACATCATAGGCAGTGTCGACTGGATTTTTGCCGACCTCGGGCAACTTGGAGTGTGACAGACTGGAGACGTGTCATCTTCAGTGATGAATCCCGATTCAGTCTCAGTGCTGATGACCACCGCACACATCCGGCATTTATTGTCGAGCGGCATACAGCAATTTCACAAGGTGTGACAGTGTGGGGAGCAATTTCTTGGGACACAATCATCTTTAGTGGTCCTTCAAGGCACTTTGACAGCTCGCAGATACGTGGACGATATTTTAACGCCGATTGTGCTACCCATGCTATCAAGTCGCCCAGGTGCCATTTATTAACAGGATAATGCTCGTCCACATACTGCGCGACTCTCCCAACAATGTCTTCAAGGATATGACGTCCTATCATGGCCTGCCAGGTCACCAGATCTTTCGCCAATAGAGCATGTCTGGAACGCGCTGGGAAGGCAACTGCAGCCGTCCCGAGATACAGGAGAATTAACTGCGCAGATGCAAAGACTATGGCAGGATCTTCCACAGGGGGTCATAAGTGATCTAATTGAATCGATGCCACGCCGAATTTCGGCTTGTATAGCTGCCAGAGGTGGCTTTACTACTTACTGTTTTTTAACCTTTTGCAATCTGTAACCGCTTAATAAAATGATATTTTGTTCTGAATTTTTAATCATTTGTTTATTTTCATATACACTACATGCATACCAAATTTCGTGAATGTAGCTCAATTTCTTCTGGGTGCATATATTTTTTTGCGACAGAGTGTATTATTTCTTAACAGTATAATCCAAGTCATTCAGTATGGAACCTCGTCCAAATGAATGGCAGTCATGTTGTCCAGAAAATCTCTCTCTATCTCTCGCACTCCCTAATGAGGGAGTTAGTGCCATTAAAATGAAATACATAGGCGCTAAGACAATCGTATCGGGGCAAAAGCCTAAATACGGTCACAGCAGCATTACAAGGTGAATCCGGGGCAACTTGACATGCACACTCCAAGCCTTATCTCTAGTAGTATTGAAAACCACTCAACAAAATTACTATCCAAACATTCTTTTTAATTTAGTAGAATGTAGGAGCTGGTCTATAGAAAGCTTTTGAGAAATTCCATTTCTCATTTTTTGTCAAACAGTTCACCATCTTGTTATCCTGAAGACCACAAGGAAAAGGCAACCATTGGAAAGCAACATTTCCCTCAATCTCCTTTAGAAGCTCCCTGAAGCTCTGTAAATGGCAGCTTTTACCTTCCTGATTGCTTGACATAGCATGAAGGGCAGAGATAGAATCTGAAAATGTTATTGCTGTCTTAAGAAGGACAAGAGGAATGGCTACAGGGATATACTTCGAATACTCTACCGAAGTAAATAACTCAACAAGCAGTTGAAAGGAAAAAAAGTCCCTAAAAACTCTGCCGCTTCAGTACCCTGAGTACAAATCAAAGAGGATCCATCAGTGTAGATAGGAAGTCACTCATCAGGACGGAAAAGTGTATTAATAGTTCTTGAGGTATCCGACTACGTTGGGAACCGTGATTTTAAAAAAACGCATGAATGGATAATTTTCCTGATTGTTAGTGTCACTTAGATTAGAATACATGTATAAAGTTGTTTTAAGGACATTATGACAAAAAATTATTTAGGCAAAAAATTAACTTAGAATGACCTTTTTTCAAAACGTTCTCGTTTTATTAAAAATGCTTCTATAATAATAATATTTTGTTTATATAAAGTAAAAACTTCTCCAGAGAGTCCGAGCTAGGAGTTTAGAGAAATTCACATTATTTTCAGAGTTACCACCCCATTGAAATAATTCTCGGCGTTTTTTTTTCTTAACATTGCTCCCCTTTGTTGTAGTAAAATATGGATATATCCACTTCTAAGATGTATATTTCCAAAATTCTTGTTCAGCTTCTGTACAGATATCTGAGCTATATACTGGCAAAATATTATTATAATAGAAGCATTTTTCATAAAAAGATAATGTTTTGAAAATGGGTCATTCTATGTTCATTTTTTGTCAAAATATTGTACTTACATAATTTTTTATTGCAATAATATTCTTAAAACAACTTTATATACGTTTTCTAATCAAAGTAACACTAAATATCATAAATTTTATCCATTTCTACGCTTTTGCAAAGTCATGGTTCCGAACGTAGTCGGATACTTTAAGTAAATGATGTATAATTTAACACACACACATTCAAGACCAAGTCCAAATGGCATCTTATGAGTTTTTATACTCCAATGAACTCACAAAAAGCAATTTATGGGGCACATCTTTAAAAATATTATATTAAGCATTTGAACAAACGCTTTGGATGAAGCTCTTTTGAGATTTTAGATTATGTACTCGGCTACAGTTGTAAATTTGTTAAAATAAGTATTTGGATTCTAATTAATCTATTACAATGAATAAATAGATTTCTTTGGATTAAATTAGTCAATAGTTGTTCGTTACAAAAACTAATTGTGTATCAAAATAATTGCAAGCAAGAGGGAGGTCTTAACCCTTCCACTTGTTGATGTTGTTGTTTTTAATACCACCTGTCTGACAGTATCATATCGAGTTCCACAAAATTCATCGCAGTAAAGGGCAAGATGAACGTCTGTTGCTAGCCGTAGTTTTGAGAACCAGTGGCAACTCCTCCAGTAATCATGTGTAGCAGTGATCCGCAACCTTTTTATCGCTGCGGACCGGTCAACGTTTGATAATTTTACCGCGGCCCGCTGAGGGTGGGACACGTTGATTGTTTATATTTTAGATTGTTTTGATTTAACAATTTTAATTTGGTTACATTTAAATATGCCTTCAGAATAAAATATAGTTACACCAAAAATGAATAAAAGTGATTTAACGTGGAATATAAAGTGATTTCGGGGAAAGTTGCGCAAATCCGAGAGAAATACACCATTTTAATAAAATGGCAATAGTTTAATGTTCTTTAGGCAGCCCGGCACCATTTGATCCACGAACCGGTGGTTACGGATCACTGATGTATAGTGCATGGTTTGGGAAAATATCAAGAGATTTCAAGGCATTATCCGAGGTTGAGATCAATACTTCATTATAATTGTACGTATCAATCTAATTACACTTTATACTGCATTTCTAAAATGTTATTATACTTAAAAATCACACACACAATCTGCTAAGTTTTTTTTTGTTGTATTTAAATGTTGTTTTATTAATGTATCTTCAATTGAAAAAAAAGGTAAATATTTTCGTCAGTGTTATTCAAATGAATTTTTTTAAAAAAGACTTATTAATAAATTATAGAGTGTACAGTATTATGTATCATAGTTTTGGGTTGTGTTTAATTAAAAATTCATTTTATAGGCAAGAAAAATCTCCATTATTTTTTATAAATATGAAAATTGTGTGTATCTATAAAATATCATTATCATCAATAATATCCACTATAACCACAATATTGTTTTTTCATTTCAAAACTGTAGCATTTAATGTACCTTATAATGCAGAGTTCTTTCCAAATTCATAAACTAATTTAAACTTTTTTTTCTAAAATTTTCCCGTTTTTTTATTTCTTCTTTTTGTTTAAGAAATTCTACAGATTTTATATTTTTTATAAACTTTATTACATTCTTTACGTTTAAGAAAACTTTGTCACTTTGTTTAATAATGTTCAAGAGACATTTCTATTAATACAAATCATATACAGTTGATGAAAGTAAATCATATCATACAAACCAAACAGTTTTCGCATCACTATCTCTCTCTTGTATTAAGTACAATTTTAACTACACAAGATGTAATATTATTAAAAACATTTAATTTCATTTTACCATAAGATTTATCTCTGAAGAAGGGGCTGATGCACGTTAAATTTGACGAATTCAATTGTGGTATAGTTTGAAAAGGAGGTACCAGCTCAAGTGTTGTCCCTGTAATTTAACTGAGGCTCAAATTTATACAAGGTCGGTCGCCAGGTTTGATCTCATATCTAACAGATATTAAACTCCATTATGTAAACACAATATAAAGTTTTGTAAAATGGCTCCTTCCCAAGGATTTAATTAATTTGTTGATTGCCCCAAAAACAAGCATTTCTTATCAAGGCAAGTCTTGAGCACAATTTCAAATGATCGGAGTCCTAAGACGAGACAAAAAATATAAATTTATTAATTGTTTATTTTAAATATCAATGAAATGATTAAGAATGTTTTAATAAAAAAATAATTTTTACAGAAAGTTTTAAATTTGAATTCTTTTTAAAAGATTTGAAAACAAAATAGATTGCATACATCAGCTCATGATATACATTAATTGTATTTTAGGAAATATTTAGCTTCCTAATTTAAAGATACAAACTTTATTTGTGTGAATATCTAAGAAGTTAGTCGTTGTATTTTTAATATAAACTATTGTACACTAATCTTAGGTTATATGTTTCCGATTTTCATTAATTTCGTAAAAAGTTAAGAATCTTTATCATTTGCAGTTAAAATCACGCGCGCGTTCCTATTTTTACATAATTATAATTTTTTAAAAAAAATTAAGTTATTTTTATCAGTTATGTTAAGTATTTTTTAAAAAATTCTTGCATTTCTATTTAATTTGCGACTTAACAGAAATGGCATGAATAAGATATTTTAGAATTTGTGTTAATGAAAACATATGATCATTTTATTAACTTGCACCTTTTTCAACATATTTAATACAAATATTTGATGATTAATAAATTTTGAGTAATTGCAAATAATATTTCAATTTATATACTTTTATAAGCGTCTCATGAAAATCTGAGTTTGTTTTATTTTAACGTTTACTTAGAATATACATGTTTTCTCCGTTCGTTAATAAGATTAAAATTGATATAAACATTTAAATTGAATTATGTAATCCAATTACAGCCTTTTCAAATTTAGATTTTCTTAGTCTACAAAAATATTTTGAAATAAATGTGATACTTTAATTTTTTAAACAAAAAAAAATATATAAAAGAATACAATAAATAATCTTACACGATATTTAACTTTACCATTTGCCTGGCATTAAGAATAATGTTGCATTATGTGTGTTTAAAATTGTTTCCTTAATTACATATTGAAAAAAAATTAGTTTTTGAAAAAAAACTATAGTTAACATTTTATTTTTGAATGATTTTTTTTTCAATATAATAAAAGAATTGTTTGCTTAAAAAATATTTTGCTTTCCTTCCATAGCAAAACAATTGTCTGCCGAAAGAAACTTTAAGATCTCTTCAAATATTGAATTAGAAGTAACTAAGAAGTATTTAAAAAAATTACAGGAATTTATGTTTGAAGAATGCTTTGTAGTCTTAAATTATTTTTATAGCACACAAACACACTAAACTGTAATGTATTTGCTTTTTAAAGTACTCAAGCAAACAAATAATGGTTGGATGACTGTGGCACGAATAAAATTGACTATATTTATTTTTCCGAAAATGAAATATATTTATTGCACCAAGTCTCATTTTGAGGTGGGGGATAAACAAACATTAGAAGAAAGTTAATGTAATTCAGTGTGGTAAATAAACTTGATTCATAACATTGATTTTGATGTTGAATAAACTCCAAGATAGAGTATTCAATGGTTATAAAAAATATTTAACAATCATTCAACCTAAAAGTTTTCTATCATGTTATGCTGCTTTTCAGCTGACAGCGCAAATAGATTCTTCTATTTAAGTTTAAATACATTTCAAAAATATTGTTAAACTAATAAAAGTCTAAGAAGCTAAACTCAGATTTACGCATTTCTTTTCTTAAAAAGGAAAGACAATTCCCACTTAAAGCTTATAAAATCGAGCTTGATATATTAGGTTTGAATCCGTTATATTTAATAGCTGAAAAATAAATTTCAATATTTTACTATTATATAAATATCTTTGATAATATACCTCAGGTAATTTGGAAATGTAATAGAGCAATTCTAATATAGAAGTCACATAGTTGAAAAATAAATCTGTACGTTTCATGAAGGAAAGTAATTTAATCATTTGTCAGAAAGAAATACATGAATAATGAAATAAATATTTTTATATCCGTTCCTTTTTTGGAAGTATAAGATATTCAAAACTCTTATACATGTAAGATAATACTGGGTGCTACTAAAAGAATATCGGAATTTTAACGCTGTATAGTATTCATTATATGTAACATATTAGTATGACTCATACATCGAATGAAAGAGCAACTGAAACAGTTTTCTTTGCTGGCATGTGTGCACGAAATATATGCTAATTCTTCCCCTTTCTTTCCGATCAACGCACTAGTAGAAAAATGACTACTAGTAAACAGAAAAAATGTTTTGTGTTCTCCGGTTAACAAAGACAGTATCTGCTATTAATGTGCAACGAGCGTTCCGTATTAAATTCGGTTGTCAACCTCAAATTGATAATAACATTCTTAGGTAGTATCATCAGTTTGAAACAACTGTCTGTCGTTGTTAAGTCAAAAGTACTGGACGACGAAGGCTGTAACTGGTAACCAACTGTACCTGGTTCTGCCTATCTTGATGCTCTATAACTGTGGCTATTTCCTCAATCGTTCACCCAATATGACGCCATGTGACTTTTATCTGTGGAGTTTCATAAATGATTGTGTGTACGTTCCTCGGCTACCAGCTGATCTTTCAGACTTAAGATACAGGATGGAAGCAGATGTTCCAAGAATTTCTTCAGACACACTGAAAAAAGTTTGGGATGAACTCACCTATCGACTTTATTTATGAAGTGTGACGAATGGGGCTCACATTGAACATTTGTAAACTTGTACGTAAAACTGTTTGAGCTACTCTTTCATTCAATGTATGAATTATACTTGTAACTTATATGTGATAAATATTATAAAGCGGTAAAATTCCAATATTCTTTTAGAAGACTATCCGTTCTCATTCAGACTTTTTCTCGTATATATGAAATGTGTAACACTGTAAGTATTCAAACTATGATTTTCTTTGAAAATACCTTGCATAAATAAGGAAGAAGAATTACTTCTTATATTCAATAGCATTGAAATGTGGAAAACAACTATAAAAATGTATTGTTTTTTTAAAAGAGATATAGGTGTAATTTTATTTATACAACGAAAGATTAAGAAAAGGTCAACGCATATTCGAGTTTATTGCAACTTACATCATTAGTTCCGTTACATCAGTATTTCATTGGTTTTTGCCTGAAAGTCACAATTATAAACTTAAATATACTGTAAAAAACTTTATTTTTTCACTTTTAATCTTAAGTTACTTATATTAAGAAAACATGCCACATATGGAAACAAAGTTTCTTTTCCCGAGAAGAAGAAAAGATGCTCGTTTAAAGAAAATTTGAGTAAACATTGTAATAGCCATTCTTCTTAGAGAGCAATTAACTTATTTATCATAAACAGCTTTTATTTTTATTTTCTTAATATGAAACTACAATAGTTTTTTTAAGCAACCTTTTCTAGCATAGCAAACAGGCTGCTTCAACGTGTGGCGTTAATAAACACTCACTCTAGTGTATAAATGATGACGTGAGTTACATCTTGTACCTAGGGGAAAAATGAAATAGAACAAAAGTGACAATTCTTTAATGAAAATAAGCATATATCTGTGAATTTTTTTACAAATGAAAACTTGATAAGCTTCTCTTCTCTACTAATAATATTGAAAAATAATTTTTGCGAACATAATGATTTTCTGCTCATAGTAACTAATTTACACGAAAACAAACATAAAAAAGAAAGTAAAAGGTAGAATTAAAAATAATAGAGAACATCCCTTATTAAATATTCTTGCAATAAATTTAGAAATAGAGATAATTACTTTTGAATCGAGAATTAATTGAAAAAAAGAATGATCTCCAAATTCAGAATTTTGATTAATTACAAACAGATGTAAAAATTGTAACAATGACTTGTGCTAAGCAATGGATTATGTTTTCTTAAAGAAATATGTGTAATAAAGTTTTCAGTAGAAACATTTAAAAAAGAGTTTATCACACTGATTTTGCATCTAATGCTCATTTTTTTGCTTCTCATTCCTCGAAACGCATTTTACTCTTGTTATTTTCTACTAGAATAGAATAGGAATTAGTTTTAAGTAATCAGTGAGTTCATATCGATCGCTTACAGACGTTCAGAGATTTTTCAGATAGAAAAAATTAAATTTAAAGTATGCTTTTAATTTTTATGTCCTTACTTTCATTTTGTTAATTATTCTCCGAGTAAAATGTTTCTGAAATAGATAACGTTACTGAGATTTATATTCAAATAAAAATTAACACACATCGTATAGTTAATTTGATTAATTATTATTGTCAATATTTAAACTAAAAGAAGATACAATTTGTGACGAATCTGTACGGCACTTTATCACTAATACTCTTGGGCGTCTTTGGGGAATTCGAATTCGCGTATATTTCCAACCAGCTCTAAAAGGAGGAAACGGGATATGCAAATGAATCAAACTATATAAGGAGAGTGTTGTAGGTTAACGAAGAAGGCCATTGAACCAAGAGATACATAGACGGAGCGCTAAGAAGATTCAAGTTGATGGTGTGATTAGTTTCTGGCTGATTATCAGGCAGCGATCTACATTCGGAAAGTGAGCCGACTGGAAAGGAGTGAAGTAGTAAAATTCAGGTGATATTTAAGCTTCATTTATCAGGTAATAAAAGTAAATAAATAATAGAGTTAGTAGAAAGTTAATGATTGCTAGTAATTCAAATTGTGTATATCTCTCGGTCCTCTTATTCCGGTAAACCCGTTCGATATTGAGTTTAATAGTTGGTTGGTATCATATTTAGTGATTTAATTTAATAGTAAAGTTCAATCCCATTGTCATAGACATATTGATTCATATTTGTATTTAGACAGTTGATAATTGATTTAAGTAAATAAAAATTATTTGTTATTGTAAAAATGTCGTCTGTTAATTCTTTGCCTCAATTCAATCTTGGTGTCCAGGGTGGAACCCAGGGGGGTTCTCACAAATTATTTGAAAATAATACAAAAGTTCAAATCTATAGTAATATTATAATATTTATAGAAGAAAAAAATGACAGAGATTTTACTTTTAATATGCGTCGTTCAAAAGATAATGCAAGTAAAATAATTACGTCCTTTTTTATTGGTTATACTTTTAATATCTGACTTGGAAGATCTTAAATTTCAAGCGAGAGAAATTAACTTTGTTTTTTGAAGAAAGCACGTTTATAGAGCTTTATGGTTTACTTACATAAGGGAAATATTGTTATTTCTAAATTAAAAAATACGTTATATCTGAAAAATTCAATATATTTATGCATTCATTCTTTATAGGAATTTTTTTGTGAAATATTTTGAATTTAAATTAGTTGAGCCAATTGATCGATTAAGATTTCCATCGGTATACAATTTGGATCTCTTTAACACAATATAAATATTGCATGAAAAATGAACTTGGTTTTAAAAAAAAGATTAAAATTACATTTCACGTTTTCATGGCATCCAGCTAAAAATTAGCTAAGAACCGGGATAAAAAAATATAAGAAAATATTATTAAATGGAATGCTAATGAGTTCCTTAGAAGCACAATTGATATTTAAGAAAAATTCAAATTTTGTTTATTTGATCTTTCTAACAAGTTAAAATACTTAATACTTTTTATTTGGAAATACTGTTATCAGTATCAGTTAATAATTTACAACTTGAGAAATTGCGCACATCACTTAAGGGGAGTTGGAAACCTCTCTCTCTCTCTATACTGACAATGTTAAATTGGCTGTTTTCGATGTACCTTTTCTCAAAATCTGTTTTATGTACATGCTTGAAATTTTTCATACTATTAAAGTACACCTCTCTCATTATGCTAAAATGAGCTTTTAGCTAATTTTGAATTTTTTAATAAATTAGGAAATATTTTATCAAACATTGCGAAATTTGACCCATTTTTTTCTTAAAAAATTTGTAAAAATTAAATTTTTGAGTTTTTTACAAAAAGCTCATTTTAGTATATAACAGACATCATTATAAATAATTCATAAGAAATTTACATACCTGTGAACAGTAGTTCCTTAGAAAAGGTACATCGCACATTAAAATTTACATTTTGAGATATATTGATTTTAATGTATACAGTGAGACTTCTAATCGGCTGGGAAATAAAAAAATAAAAGGCTCAATTTTAAATAAAAGATACATGTTTTGGTTTATATCGGTCGTTACACTTTTAAGCAAAAACAAAGTAATTTGTTTACAATTTTCGCCATTAAAATGGGCGTGGACAAATTCAACGATTATTTAAAAATACGTTTTAAGGGCTTCTAAATACCCTAGAGGTTAAGACTACACAGTACCCTAAAAATTTCATTTTTACCGAAAAATTTTTTTTTTGCATGTTTTGGTGGCCTATATCATTGAGATGCTTGCCACGAAATTTCAGAGATTTTTAGCAAATTAGTTTTTAAGATATTTAAAGTTTTATGAGCTATGGTTTTGGTTACGGTTTCCTTTTAAAGCCTTTTTTCACACTTAAGTTGAATTAATTAAAAATATTTTTGAGCTTTTAGTTTGAAATGGTTATTATAATTCCAATTTTCATTATTGAAATCATTTCTGCTTGATTATGTTTTGAGTTTTTTGAGAGTTCTCATAATTAATTAATAAAGATTAATTTCATGGCCAATTTTTGCTTTAAAAATTGTTTATATAACTTAAAAGCTTAATCATTAATTTTTTCCTGTAGAGAAAATGCCATGGCAAATGCGTTCTGTGTTTCTGTGAGAAACAATATTTCGAAGAGATGGAATACTACTGAAAATGATGTATTTAAAAATCAGTCCTCTGCTGATTCTGCAATTAGACTTCCGAATACAAGTATTCTGAATTCAAATTCTGCAGATATAACTGAATATTTCCTTGATGTACCAAACTACATTCTACTACACATATTGTAGTACTATATTTTAGTACTTTAAAGTCGTACGACAAGAGCTAAAACTTCCTAAACTGCCCCAATTTAAAACTGAAAAAAATTTAATTTTATGAGCAAACCTGACTATTTTTAGCTTAAATTAGTATCATTATTATTTTGTACATAAATGCTTCGTGTTTGAAAGCTTTTGTGAAATATTAGGCTAAGATAAAGCTGAATAAACTGACGTCTTAACAAATGCTATCAATATTATGCAAAAATATATTTTGAATTAAAACTAGAATTTTTAGTCATATTTAATAAAAATAGTATTTTAATGTAGAACATACATTGGAAAATAACATATTAAAAAAATAGAGTTTTACGGGCATTATAAGTTTTTGTTTTATGACTAGACAAACTTTAAATGCGTTTTTTTCAAACTTTTAATTTTGAAGGTATAAGTGTTTTCTGATTCCTAAGGCTTTTTTCCTGTTCAAGATAGAGCCTTGAATTTTTTTGTATATACTCCCAAATGTATTTTCTATTAAAGTTAGTATGGATTTAGGGCTGAGAACTTTAGTTATTTTTCTAAAAAATGCTAAAGTTGATGTTTTAAAAATTTTCGTGTTTTTTCCAGGTTTTTCTAGAAAAATAATTATTAAAAATCAACAAGGGAAACTTGTTATCTAAGAGCAAAATTTTATTTTATTTTATTAAAAATTTTATTAATTTCATCTCTGTTTAACAAAGACGCTAAATCCAAAAAAGAAAAAAAATCGTTAAGTGGAAAATTTGTTAAATAGAGATTCATCTTCCAATATTTTCCTGTTTTGGGTTCCAGAAAAAAACTCAAAAAATAGATATTCATAAAATGAAGGTTCCATAGTAATTTTAAAGGTATAACAAGCTATGATAGTATCAAATGATCACTGAAAAGCGATTTCGCATTTATATATATAAGCATATTGAACGAGCGAACCTAAGTTATATAGGAACAAATATAAACCACATAGTATAAAAATATATAAAAATAAAATCAACATTAAATGGGAATCAATTCCAGCTCCAATTTAGTTTTTTACTCAAACCAAGAAATTTTTCTTAACATTTACGTCGCGCTTATTTTCAATTTCTTTCTATTTTTAAAGGTTATGTTAGTTATGAAAACAGCAAGAAGTCTCGATTTATGATTATTTTGAAACCGAATAAGCTAAGTAAATTAATGGACTTCTTCTTTTAGAGACAGATAAATTAATTAATCCTACCATTAAAATATTTTGGTAATTTAAATCTCAAATTATTATACTACTGTATATATTTATAGTCTGCTGCATAAAATAAAAATAAAATAATCTACGTTCAAATGTTATCTTAAAGGATCTTGGGATATTTTGAGTGTAAATTACAGGTATTAATTTATATCTAAAAAAAGAAAGTTGCAGAAAATGTATTTATTTATACAAATGCCAGATATTTGGCCGCTAGGCCATCAGTCTTGATCTAGCTTCCCCAAACTTAAGAACAACAGTGTTAAAAGACAATAATACGGTGCATTCGGCAATATGGTCCTTATCCATGAACTCTCCAAAGTTACAAAGAGCCTGTAGGCTGAAGTGTCCTTTAGTCGAATTTTAAAAAGATAGACATTCAATAAATCGTACTCAGTCAAAAGACGAAATAACGCCACGGCTACAGGACGAGGAATATCTGGAATGACTGACTGGCTTTGAACTAGTGAGGCACTCCCAGGCTTTTCACGTAGCTTCATTTGATTGGTAGGCGACAAACCTTTTCTTAAACTTTAATTTTATTAGAAGTTTTGCAAAATTAAAAGTCAAATGGTTATTAGTGGTTTGTAGAATAGTCACTCCGTTCTTTAGCAGGAAATCGGAGCTTTTTCATTTTCCTAGTTACGCAAAATTATCTTATGCAATTGATACGTTCGAATGAAGAATTTTTCGCCATAATCTTCACAAATTCGTGTGTGATAAAATTAATAAAAATTTAAAGCCGATATTTGATCTAAATATTTCTTTTTGGATTAGTCCAGCGTTTCTCAAACTGTGGGTGCATCCCCCTTGGGGGTGCTAAAATAGCATATCTAAAAGTCCAAAATAAAAGATTTAAAATAATTATTAATTTACCGAACTGAAGCAAAACACAATACATTCTGACATAATAAAAAATAAAATACATATTTACACTGATGTAAGATACTTATAAATGTATCATTGCGGCAAAAAATATTTAATAATTGATTTATCAATACTAAATTAAAAACAAATTTAGTAATAACTAATGACTTCCATGGGCTTGTTATATAAAAATATCCTACATTTACTGATAATATGGACAGTTTATAGCATTAAAGTCGTGTTGTAGCTTAAGCGTCGGAGTATTGCATTCAATACATTGTTGTTGTATTAGGGGGTGATGAAAATTATGACTGAAAATTGGGTAGAAAATATGTAAAGTTTGAGAAGCTCTGAATTTGTCTGAAACATGCTTACGAATGCTAGTTTCTGATATCCAGCCCACGCTAATAATCTATTTGAAAGCAATTCTCTCATAGATATTTATTTCATTATTCCCCTACATCTGTAAAGTCATAATGATTAATTATTTCTTCTTTAACAACGTCATTATATTCCTATTTTTAAATAGAAACAAATTAAACACAAATAGTGAAATCTTACGCTAATTTAATCGCACTCTCCCATGATAGATTTAATTATATCTATAACCATAAATTAGGCAATTCCTCACGAAATACTTCCTGCAGTGTTCCCTTCGATTCCCAAAGTGATTTACTAACAGCACAGATTATTCCAATTCCGATTTATAATTGCGACATTGTCGCTAGCGAATCCGAAACGCCCTTTTCACACCAGAATACCGCCGAGACAAAGTATACGATTCTGAAATTAATCGTTTGGCGTTACTTCTCGCAGCTTCGCCTGGTCGTTTCCTTTCCGAAGCAATTGAAATATAGTGCGTGGGAATTAACTTTCGTGGGACAGTTGTAATTGCTCCTCCTTGCTCCTATTACGCACAAGATGCCAGTTTAATTAAAATTCCCGCACTTTCTTGCCTTCAGTTGCCAATTTCAATTTTAGGTTTGAAAAGTAGTTACGAACAAAGCTTTGTTTTATGCTTTTGATGTGACAATTTGAAAAGTTCTTTAGGTCTGGCAACTGGAAGAACTTAATTAGGGATAAAAATATTTCTTAAGTGTCATTTAAGTTCGTATTTTTGTGTTTAAACTTTGATTACAATAATTGAAAATGAAACAGTAGAATGTGTGTTTTATTGTTACCTAAATGTGTATAATAATCAAAAACAGAGTTAAATGTTAGATTATTTGCTAAGATTTTGAGTCAGATCATTGTATTACCGAGCACATTCTTTTTCAGTTTTAAATTCTGGAGGATAATAAAAATGTAAGAAATCTGTTGAAAGTAAGAAATTGATTTTTAATTTCTTTATTCACCCATATCTATGTCTAATTTTGCAGTGTGTATCTAACCAAACTTTGAATTAGCTGTGAAATTTTGTTTTCCTTTAACTAAATGTTATCTTTAATCAGACTGAACAATACGGAATAATTTTTTTAAAAAAGCAAAACTCGTGAGTTATTGGGAGTTTTATTAAAGAAAATTGTTTACAAATCATTTTTTTTCATTTTATTACTAAGCAGAATGTAGATCGAAATAAAATCACCAAGAAATAGATAAAGAAGTTTAAAAAGGTGAAATATTCTATTGAATATATAATTTTTGTCAAGAAAAGCATATAAACAGAAGAAAAAGTGATTCACAAGATGCTTATGATTAGGAAATATCCCAGCTTTTTAATTTCGCACATTTCTATGACATCCTTACAAATCAGTACTGATCAGAATTTTTCACTCTTTCCGACTACAAAACTTCCTAAAATATTTATAACAAAAAGCTTTCAAAACTCAAACCAAATGAAATACAATTAATTCTAAACATTTCTTTTACTTCGTTTCAATACACAATATTTTGGCAGCAACAAATAATTCATTCGCTTTGCGCTTGATTGTAATGATTAGTGTTGACTTGTTTACAAGTATGTTTAGTATTTTAAGAAGAGTTTTTGACATCCCATTGGCTGAGTGGTTAGTGCATCGCGTTTCCATACCACAGGTCCTAGGTTCGAACACCGGGCTGGGAAAGGTTGACTCAGCCTTTCATCCCTTCAATGGGTCGATAAATGAGTACCAAGCTTGCTTGGGAACTTAACACAGGGGGTTTTGCGTCAGATTGACCATCTGATCACAACATCTGCTCATACACCTTAGGGCCCAAGGTCACGTATACTGAGTAGGCCATGGCCCTCATGGGCTGTTGCGCCACTGAATTATGTAAAGTAAGAAGATTTTTCAGATTTAAAATTTATACTCCAACTTTCCTGAATTCAAATTGCAATTTGTTTAAAGACTGACACTAAATTTTTCAAGAAAAATACATTACATCTTTCAAGAACAAAAAAAAAAATTGTGGAAATTTTCGATACATTTAGTAGTATTAGCTGCATGCAAAACAAAATAAAAATATCCATTGATTATAATATGAAATTAGTTTTGGATATACTTACCTATCGTACAAAAACTAAAAAAATGTAGATGAAAAAAAAATTCAGTGCTGGCAAATATTATTCAACTTTTAAGTTTATAAATACACCATTCATTTCTATAAAGCTACAAAGTATTAAAGCACAGAACTTACAAATTATTAAAAGGCATATTATGGAACAATGTTCATTAAATTTAGTGAAAATATAATAAGTTCTTAAACTTTCTACAAAATAATATTGTTTAAAATCAATACGATTGTGAGGATTAAATTATAGTAAGAAAATTGTTTCTTTTACATACAATTTCTTTAACTAAAATTGACAATTAATTACAAATATAAAGATATTTAATATAATGTTTCCAAGATAAGTTTTAAAAACTATTTATGGATATTTTCAGTAATTTTTTAAGTTTATAAATTTGATGTTTTCTACAAAATCATAAAAAAAGTGTTTTTGTAATTTTCTTTAGTTATGCTTGCTTCTCTTTTCCTTATTATGATAACAATAATTATAAATCATGTTCAACTTCAAATAAAAAAATTAGTATACGCCATTATTGCCGAAAAAGATGTTCGGATCGATACTTTTTTCCCCTACGAATTTCATACATTAATGGACTACTGTAAAAATTCAAAGTAAAAAGTATAAGCCTTTCAGAAACGGTAAAAAAAAAAAAAAAAACACTTTTATTAATATTTTTATACTTTTATGTATTTTTATACTTCTTTTCAACAAAGTATCTCAACAAATTATCTGAATAAACATTAATCGTTTGATTGGGCTTAGTTAGTAAAATGTACTATTTAAACTAAATTGTTTTCTCTTATTTTTATCTTCAATGTATAAAAATTGTTTTATTAGATAAAAAGTTCTATAATTCGCCCTTATTTTTCGCATTTGTTCATGGATTTACTTTGTTATATAATTTATCTTTAAAATATTATACCTATATATATAATTAAGAAATAATTATTTACTATATAAAATTTATGAACTTAGTGTTTTTATATACTTTTGATATTCATCATAAAAACATTTTAATTATCATAAATCCTGCTTGAAAATATTTGTAACCATATTCACTTCACACTTTTGAATCAAATTTAATGAAAAATAAATAGTAAAGGGAGTTTTAAAGTATATTAAAGGCATGCATTTAAATAATAATAAATAAATATACATCATCACTTTCCTTAAAATTCCTGCTTACGATTTTGATGTAAATGTGAGATTGAAATAATTTACTTTTATAATTGAAATAAATTTATTAAAAAATGAAAGAAATATATATATTTTTGTATTTTCACAATGCACCTACTTTCTGGAATATTAAATTACCGTATTTATTCGAATCTATGTCATCCTTTTTATCCAAAATTAATGGTACTGAAAATCAGGTGTGGCTTTGAATCCGAGGTAGAAAAATTTGTTGGATGGGGCAAATTGAACGTGATATTTATGGTTAGAGCAGTGCTTCTTAAACTTTCAATATTTGTAACCCAATTTTCCTTCCCGATTTTCATCATCCCCCTCCTATACAATAACAATGTATTGAAAGCGATAATAACCGTACGAATTATTCAAATGAGAATTAAATTGTCTATATGTTAATTTTAAGTAACAGATATTTTAAGTAATTAGATCAGTATTAAAAGTTCCTTTTCCTTTCTACATTTATATCAGTGTAAACGTGTATTTTATTTTTTATTATGTCAGATATATATATATATATATATATATATATATAGTATAATAAAATAAAACTGAAGAATAACTATATATATATATATATATATATACACTGGTGTGCAAAACTTAAGGACGAAGTCGAAAAATTAGCATATCAGCTGAACGAAGAGGCAGAGTGGACAGAAAGACCAATCAGGAGATTAAGTAAGGTGATATACGGAAGCACATGCGCAGATATGCAGGTAGACGTAATGGGGAAGTGTCTGAGTAGTATAAAGCATGTTGTCGGTGTAAGATCAGTATTTCTGGCAAAGAGATTGCACGCCGTATAGCAGTTAAAATCACACCGAGTTGCTGCCTCAGCGAGAAATGGCGAATAATCAATCTGTTAGACGACATCTGGATGCTTTTACCCGAGATCGAATCATTGGGAGGTTGGAGGAAGGCCGCAGTGTGACAAGTGTGACTGCAGAGTTCGGAATTAATCACAGCATCGTTTCACGACTTTGGAGACAATTTCAAACTACAGGAACAGCTATCCGGGGGTTCAGTAGTGGTCGTCCACGAGGAGCCACACCCGCAGATGACCGGTACATTGTCTTACAGGCCAGAAGAAACAGGCGGCAGACAGCGGGAGAAATCGCTAGACACACAACACAGACGACTGGAAGACCGATATCGCGTTTCACCGTGGCCAGAAGACTGCACGACGCCCTGTACGGTGTGTACCTTTAACGCCTGCCCATCGGAGAAGGCGTTCTCTGTGGTGCCGGGAACACCGGAATTGGAGAGACAATGAATGGGGGCGAGTACTCTTTACAGATGAGAGCAGATTCAGTTTGAGTAGCGATTCTCATCGCATACTCATCTGGAGAGAGCGGGGAAGCCGCAATCATCCCTCGAACATCATTGAAAGGGACATGTATGGAGGTCGCGGTGTTCTCATTTGGGGAGGCATCATGCTTGATAGTGGTACAGACCTTCACATCTTCGACGCAGGTTCAGTCAACGGGACCCGTTATTGTAAAGAGATTCTTCTTCCATATGTGCGTCTTTTTAGAGGCGCTATGGGTCTGCAGTTCCTTTTCATGGACGACAATGCACCATGTCATCGCACAGTTGCTGCCGAACAGCTCTTAGAGAGTGAGGATATTGAACGTATGGATTGGCCGGCACGATCTCCGGATCTCAATTCTATCGAGCATGTATATGGGAAAATGACTACAACCTAAGGATGATAAATGCTTTATTTAACAAGATGAAGGATGAAATATCTAAATTATACTAAACAGCAAAGGAGAACGTCTTTCTCCTACGTCTGAAGCTTAGCGTCCCTAACGTCCGCGTCTACATATTTTCCCTTGTGTCCTTTTAGTCGGACATTCCTGACGGGGTGTGACGTCAGTGTGGACTGCTCCACCCTAAGTACAGGGGGAGAGGTTGTCCATTGCACATATCCAACCCTACATCGTCCATCATGACCGGGAAGACGACCTCGCCTGATTACATACAATGAGAAATTGTACAGATACATAGAAATGAAATGTACACAGTTACACAGTAGATGAAAGAACTATACACAACACAAAATATCATCAAAGAAAAAGTACAAAAATACTGAAAAATGAACAAATTTAAAGTAATATTTCATAAATAGAAAAAATTTCATACATTACCACTGGGGTAAAACAAATTATGTTAACGATACAAATAAGATCAAGGCTAAAATAAGAATCTGGAATAAGGAACAGGAACATTTTGAAGCAAGATGCTCCTACTTCTAAACACTTAAATTTGTACTAAAATGAAATAAGAAAATGTTAGAGTCATTCAATAAAAATGGAATCAAAATAAATAAATAGATAAAAAGTCTGTTGTTAATGTCCATAACGAAAGTCTTTCACAGGAAGAAAAATTGGGAACAGTTTTTAATGGAGAAATCAAGTAGAGTTAGTTTGGTTTGGCCAGAGTTTCATGAATTCTGCACAAGTAGACGTTTTTAATGGTCCGTCGACAAAATCACACTTTTCTACGTCATAAGTGTCATTGTGCTTGGCTTTTGTAACTTTGTATGGTCCGAGGTATTTTTGCTTAAGTTTCAAGCCTGGACCAAACTGAGTGCGTTTAATTGCTACTAGGTCATGTAGTTGATATTTATGAGCTTGTCTGCGTCGGAGATTGTACGTGCGGCGATTCTCATCTTGAACTTTGTAGATTTGCTTTTTGGCATCTTGACGGAGAGCATCACGTTGTTCTTGGAATTGAGCTGTAATCTCATCGTTAAGAAGTTCGACAATATCAATTTCCTGGCAAGACTTCTACTTGGTGCCGAAAAGGAGCTCAAATGGAGTCATCTTAATGCTTCTTTGAAAAGTTGAGTTCAGGATTTCTTGCAGGTGGGGTACGTGAGAGTACCATTTCTCAGGATCGTCGACAGAAAGTTTTGACAGCACAGCAATGATGGTGGAATTTTGTTTTTCAATTTGGTCATTAGATTTTGGGAGACCAGTTGTAATGGAAATATGAAGGCTGTTTTGCTTTTTACAGTAATCTTCAAATGAGGAGGAAGTAAATGCGGATCCTTTATCAGTGATAATCCTAGCGGGGTTTCCGAAGACATGTCTTTGGTTTTCTAATCGATTTATGACTTCTGCACCGTCCGTAGATCTAGTGGGATACAGCCATGTAAATTTACTGAATGCGTCAATCACTGCAAAAACATGCTTATATTTCGTAGAAGTTGTCGCTAGGGGACCCAAATGATCTAGATGAAATGTATGGAGAGGTAAATCGTTTTTTTCTATCGGGTTAAGCGTGCCATCTTGTTTACCACGTTTCCGGTTTGTGAGAATGCATGTAACACAGTTTTGAATGCATTTTTCAACTTTGTCTTTAAGTCGTGGGATGTAAAAGTCTTTGCTAACTAAATCTTGTGTGCGTAGAACAGCAAAATGTCCACGTTCATGTGCAGTTTTAATGATGTTAGCCTGCATTTCGTCAGGTACCACTAGTAAATCGGCGCTATTGACTGTTTTGTAAAGAAGTTTGTTTTTTACGATATAGTTGTCATGCGGCGTTGTTTCTAGAAGCGTCTTTATTGTTGTTATTTGGTCATCAGCCTGTTGTGCTTTGAGAAATTGAAGATGAACACTATTTTGGATTAGCATACAATGTGGAGGTCGACTGAGAGCATCCACATGAGCCATCTTTGAGCCTGTACGGTGTTCTATTGTATAATTAAATTTTTGGAGATAAAAGTGCCCATCTAGCTATCCTGGGATTACTTACCTTACCTTTTTTACTTAGTGTTTTGACGAGGGCGTCACAGTCAGTTATAATTTTGAATGATGTTCCTAGTACATAGATGCGAAACTTTTTAAGTGCTTCGACCACTGCAAGGACTTCTAGTTCAAAACTAGTGTACTTTCTTTCATGGTCTGATGTCTTTTTTGACATGTAGAATACAGGGTGAAACTGGTTGTCATGTATGGATTTTTGGAGTAGGACTGCACCCAAACCATCGATTGACGCGTCAGTGTGAATCTCAGTGGGAGAATTTTGGTTAAAAATACTTAAAACGGGTTGTTGGGAAAGTAAGTATTTTAATTTTTGAAATGATGTCTGTTGTTCAGCATAAAATTGGAAAAGGGAGTCTTTACGAAGGAGGTCACTCAAAGGTTTTGCTATGGTCGAATATGTGGGTAAAAACTTTCTAATATGGGAAAATGACTACAACCTAAGGATGATAAATGCTTTATTTAACAAGATGAAGGATGAAATATCTAAATTATACTAAACAGCAAAGGAGAACGTCTTTCTCCTACATCTAAAGCTTAGCGTCCCTAACGTCCGCGTCTACATATTTTCCCGTGTGTCCTTTTAATCGGACATTCCTGACGGGGTGTGACGTCAGTGTGTACTGCTCCACCCTAAGTACAGGGGGAGAGGTTGTCCATTGCACATATCCAACCCTACATGTATGGGATTTTCTAGGCAGACGCTTGGCAGCTCGTACCTTACCACCAGTAACGATTCGGGAGCTTCGATTGGCGCTGCAAGACGAATGGGCAGCAATGCCTCAACAACTCATTGACACCCTCATTCTCAGCATGGGCAGACACTGTGAAACCTGCCTAGCAGTCAGGGGAGATCATATCCCCTACTAAAGACCGGATGTTTCTTTCTGGACACCCATCACAGGGATGTTTCGGCCTTCAGTCGCATTGCGCTCCATGCTACTTTTTCAATCAAGCTTCTTTTTATCCCTCTGATTTCTCTTTTAGTAAGTGTTGCTTACATATTACACATGTCCTTACGTATTGGGGATCTTACGGTATTAAATGTGTTGATTTGGAAAGCTTTTGTACAAAGTTATATTGAAAAAACCGTCTCGTCCTTAATTTTTGCGCACCAGTGTATATATATATATATATATATATATATATATATATATATATATATATATATATATATATACAGAGTGCCCGGGCTTAGAGTATCCAAAAGTTATGGCTTATTATTACGGAACTACCCATCAGAATGTGACAAACTGTTCATTTAGGGATTGGAAAACCCTCCGAAATTTTGTGGGTCTAGTCCGATCTGCCGCATGTGCGTGCATTATTCAGCAATTGCAGACGATAAACCTTTTACCCAGACTTAATTAGTAAATATGCGGGCGTCAAAGGAAAAGTTGCAGCGCGTACTAAGATTTACGGAATTTAAATCAGTCACACGTATTCAGCAACGTGTTCGAACAGAATGGAATATCGTTAATGGCTTGCGTAATGGACTTATCAGGACTGTTACAAATTATAAATCTCGCACACGATCAACAGTGTCTTCTATCATAAAAACTTAAGGTTACTTGCCAGTATGAGATGCTAAAGCTCCTGTCGCCGTAAAAGTTTTTTCCCGTTTGTGGATAGATTTTGATTTCGCAGGGTTGATATTCCTGTCTGTTCAAACACGTCGCTGCACACGCGTGATTCATTTAAGGTATTCGACTAAGTTCGGAACCGTGATTTTAAAAATGTGCATAAATGGATAATTTTCATGATATGTAGTATCACTTAGATTATAATACATGTCTAAAATTGTTTTAAGTCATTATGACAAAAAAAATTATTTAAATGCAATATTTTGGCAAAAAATTAACTTAGAATAACCTTTTTTCAAAACATTCTCCTTTTATAAAAAATGTTTTTATAATAATAATATTTTGCTTACATAAAGTAAAGACTTCTCCAGAGAGTCTGAACTAGGAATTTTTGAAAAAATCACAGTATTTTCTAAGTTACTACTAATTGAAATAATTATCGGCGGTTTTTTTCTTAAAATTTATCCCCTCTGTTGTGAAATATAGATAAATCCACTTCTAAGTTATATGTTTCAAAAATTCTAGTTAAGCTTCTGTATGATATATATATAGAAAGGCAAGATATTATTATAATAGAAGCATTTTTCGTAAAAGGAGAATGTTTTGAATATTGGTCATTCTATGTTCATTTTTTGTCAAAATATTGTACCTAAATAATTTTTGATTGTAATAATATTCTTAAACTAATCTTATATACATTTTCTAATCTAAGTGACACTAAATATCATAAATATTACCCATTTATAAGCTTTTGCAAAACCCCGGTTTCGAACGTAGTCGGATACCTTAAATTCTGATGAGAAAATGGCGCACTGCACCTTTTGCTGTGGCGTCCACATCTTCACTAATGAAGTCAATGTAAAAAGGTTATCGTCTGCGATTGCTGAATAATGCATGCCCGTGTGGGTGATCGGACTAGACCTAAAAAATCTTGGAGAGTTTTTCAATCCACTGATGAATAGTTTATTACATTCTGATGAGTAGTTCTGTAATAATAAGGCATAACGTTTGGATACTTTAAGGTATATATAGATGTGTGTGTGTTGCATTGTGTTTCTCTTAGTATATTAATGATTTTTCAAAAATAGTATTTTATTTTCGACTTTTTTATATGCTCACTTCCCTCATTTAGAGTTATCATGCCCCCTTGGAGAGGCGTGCCCCACAGTTTGAAAATCACTGGGTTAGATCAATCACAGGTTTATGCATGTATTCAAACATTTTTTGAAACTGTTAAAATAAATTAATTATTCACTTATAAGTTCTCAGTTGAATTTTTTTAATTTTTTTTAAATATCGGATATATATATCTATCTATCTCTATAGACCATTTTACATTATTTTTTTCTTTTTCACAAAATCGTGTTGTAAATGTGATGTGCGGCTTAGTGTAGATGGAGGCCTAGATTCGAATCAATACGATGGCTAAAACACAAATATCTGGAAAGTATGTACAAAGAAATGTATGTATAATTGAGATAGATCTTATTTTTGGCTAATAGAAGTGAAAGTATGCATTATAAATTCCCAAGAATCTCTAGTAGGATATAGAAGTGTCTTTCTTTTTTAAATCTAAGCGTTTCTAAACTTTTATCGCAGAAATCACTTAAAAAACTTTGCCGCTGTCTGAAGCAATTTTTACTTCAAAGTTTCAAAAATAAGGCATTGATAACCGGGCTTACTTGGATTCTTTTAAGAAAGGAAGTTATTCCCATTTTCGAAGAAAGGTAAGTTTCTAAAGTTTCGGTTCTGTGATAGCTAGTTATAACGGAACGATGGAGAGAACACGAAAAAAATAAAGTAAAGCCATTTGCAAAACTCAGGTGAAAATCATATAAATAAAAATTCTTTTCCCATAAGTCGTTTCCCCAAATACCTGCAGAAGTTTCACGTAGATAAGTTAGTAACATTTTTTGGAAAGAAAAAAAAAATTCTTTCGCGTTTTCATTGCTAAAATAAATCGCAAATTCTGTCACAAAATAATTTCTTTCTTTTCGCAGAAATAAATAATCAGAGAGAGAGAAAGAGTTGTGCATGAAGTGAAATGAATTCTGCTGAAAATAGAATCTCCGTTTACTTTTCTCAAATATTTGGTTTCTTTTGCGCTGAATTTTAATTTACTCAGCTTAGTTCAACACTTCCAGTATTTCTCCGGGGAATATCGATGTTTAAAAATACTTTTCTCCGGTCTGATTAGTCAGGTGTTATTTATCTCTGAAAACTTTTATTCTTCGAGTTTCAGTTTTTCCAGAAAACTTAGAAGATGAGACCTATTGAACCGGATCTGCGTTATTCCTGAGGGGTTTCTCATAAATTACCATATTCATGACGATAATTAATTTTTAAAAATGAAATAATTTTTTTTGTGGTCATTAATCTTGTTCAGCCCAGAGTTTGTAAATGACTTGGATAACTCTTACATTTAGAATTTGAATATATTTTGTTAGAATTTTCCAGTACTTCTCCGAATATCAATTAAGAACTTTTTAAGTCATGCATAACTAGCAAGTAATTTTTTTAAAACAAGCAATGTCTAGTCTTGTTATTTTTCATTTTTAAAAAATATGATTTAATTATAATTCAAGTATTTCTATGCTATTCTAAGACATTAAATCTCTTCAATTGTGTTACACATACCCTATAAGAAAAAGCGAAAAACTTTTAGGACTTGTAACCGTTCAACCAAGAGTTATAATGCTCGTGTATGATTGATACATTACTTTTGTAGCTTAGTGGAATTGAAGAGCAATCTCCTCATGTGTGACATGTGTGCCATTTAAGGTTGTCACATTCATTAGTAATACGTCGTCTTTCCGTTATTGTACGCCGAAAAAACGCTATTGATGAATACAGTATAAGCTTGTTTTCCCGTGTTTGTTCATATCCAAAGGGACATGATTAAAGTGGTGTCGGCATATGTAGATGGGATTTTTATTTGGGCAACTTGAAATTCACGGATGAGTTGATATTTGTTTTAGAGCTAGATGACAACCGTTTAATATCTAGAAAAAGCTCAATTAGCACCAGAATATAATCGAGCATCACACATTTTCAGGTGGAAGTATCATGGTGTGGGTAGGGACTTCTTTGGGATATCGTACGTACCGACTAGAGTTTCTGATTTCCCGGATTTTTCCATTCCCGAAAATACATCCAAAATTCAAAAAATTTAAAAACAAATTATTTTTAAAAGAAATCAATAATAATTATGTAAAATAAGGATACATATACATTTCAAAATCAATACTTATTTATATAATGAGCGAAAAATAAAAAATACATATACTAAATTGATCATTCATTTTTAAAATAGGATTTCAGAAAGCATAAGGAATTCATACTTTTATCACTCAGTCTAGTTCTAAGCTTTGTGACGAACAATTCACCAGCAGAAAATGCTCTCTCGGCTTCAACTGACTTTGGAGGAGTTGTTTTCACATAGTTTTATAATGTTTGGTGTTGGAATTTCAGTCGAGTCGAACAACTGCATCTCTTGTTTCATGATTTTGTTAAAACTAGTACTTTTTTGATTGAACAATATAAAACTTTTGTTGTAGAGTAAATTGCTTTCTCTAATTTTTCGTCCAACGTCAGAGGTTTTTCTTTCAAAATCTCCATACTCTCTTCTGAGTGCGAAGAGTTGGATATCGATTCCTCTTCTTCACAGAAAAGCCTTATCCTTATCATTTAAGCTTGTCTAACCAAACGATCTTTACTAGGCAATTGCGAAATATCGACAGTAGCTGCAGCTGCTTCGTATTTTCTCCCAAAACTCAGGTGTTACATTAATCCTATTAAACTAACGTTGCATCTCTCATTAATTCTTTGAATTAAAGAATATTTCATATTTTTCACAAATTCTGAATTTTGTTCACCAACTTTCCAATTACGAAAGAAAATACACCTTCTGCAGTTAGCAAAGTTGCATTTCGACTGCATAATTTTTCTAGGCTAATTTTTACTGACTTTAAGCCAGCTGCAATTGTAGTCACAGTCTCAAACTCTACACTGGCTATCATTTATTATTCTTTAATGTCAATTAATGCTCTTAAAATAGCTACCTTATGGATAATTGAAGTCCCGTACTACTCCCGTGAAATCCCGGGACTAGAAAAAGTACAGAAATCTTATGATTTCCCGGGATAGAAAACCTAGTATCGACTTGCACATTTATAGACGGAGTTTTGTGACAACTGTCTATCATGCTGGTCTTTGGATTACTTTGAAACTGTATGCTGCGGCAGCTGACCCTTCTTTCGTTTTATTCGATGATAATGCGCATCCCATGCAATTGACATCGGTGATGACTTTCTGGAGAGTGAATGGATTGAGTGTACACCCCCGAATTCAGTGATTTTGGTGTGCTCGTGTTGTGTCTGCACATTTCTCATTATCAACCTCTCTCAAAGAGTTGCAAATTGCTCTACAGTAGAAATGGCGATGATTTTCCTCTGAGGTATTTGAGGTATTTGATGACATTATGCAAAGAATAGTCTCACTATGTATACTTCTGTTGAGTTTGAGGGATAGTCTCATACTGTGTTAACTTTGTTTTGTTTATTCCTTTTGGATTTAAACATCATTTTGTTTATGACTATAATATGAATTTATCTTATAATATGATAAACACATTACAATAAAAAATTTAATTTTGTTTTCAACTTTGTGTGTAATTCTGAATTATTTTTATTCGTTATGTCCTTTTATTTTCCTTCTTTCCTTTTCTCTTTTTTACTTTAATTTATGTTCCTTTTTCTCTTTTACCTTACTTTATCTTTTTTCCCTTTTACTTTAATTCATTTATTTGAAAGGCATATTATCAACTTTATTAAAATTCATAAAATAATACTTTTTTTTTATAAATACAACTTTAACTAAATTTAAGTCTTTGTATCATTTGACATGAATAACTCCAAAACCGAAATTTCTTTCTTTATCAACACACAAAATATTTGTACTACTCAACTAAAAGTAAATTTTGTTTCAAATTTTTAACATTTTGCAATCCTTTAAATGCTTCTCCAAATCCGTTTATTATCTTCAGTCACATGAGTGTACCGATAAAGATTTAATATAAGAAATTTATTTAATCTATATAAAATAAAATAGAATTATGATCTAAAATAATTATCGTTTTTTTCCTTCGTCAAAATACACGTCCCATTCTTTTCAACTTTCAAAAGAATGTTCAATAATGTACCGATTGGAGTAAAAAATTAAAAATACTAGAAATAAAGTCATGTAATATTTTGTGGTGCAGAATAAGGTGAAAAAACTTTTGAAATAGGGTATGGAGTTACACAATATAGTGTGTTTCGACATTGTATTAATATTCTGAATCTTGAATTATACCACATGCATGTTTTATTACTTAAGTTCAAACTATATTTTTCATATTGTCAAATAATAAAAACTACTATGTAGAATAATAATACGGAAATTTTTACAGAATCAAATCTCCCAGTTATGTCTCTTTTTCTGGTCTAACTGTTCAAACTTTTTCAATTTCAATAAAACCGACACCACCAGAAAAGAGGAAGGAGGGAAAAAAACGCTCAAAGAACAGTATCGAACAAAACTTTTTCACAAATTGCATTTGAGAGACAAAAATCTAAAATCAATTGTTGAGAAATATCTCTCGAAGACAGTTGAAATGGATCCGCTTTTCTGGTTAGGCGGGTTAAACTTTTATCAGCGTAAAATCCTTTGAAAGTCCAGCAAGCAAAACGCTTCCTGGAGGAGCAAAAATTCAAATGAAGTGGGGAAGAAAGAGTGAAAAAGTTGTTTCCGCATTGAGGAAAGAAACAACTATTTTGGGGGCGTCCAGGGATCTCTCTCTACCATTAGGGCGGAATTCTTCATCAGGTAGAAATCATGTCATCGTTAAATATTAAGGGGTAAGTCTTTTATTTTCTTGGGTCCCTGGGCGTTATCTGCTTACGTGGAGTGGAGCACAAAATAAGAATCCAGTTAAGCTTAGGGACCATCTTAATAATGCATCATTCTTTTAAATGATCTACAATTTCATTCATAGGGGAGTGTGATCAAATTACGAAATGAAACTGTCAGAATGTAATCGCAAAAGGCTGTATAAAAATAAAAAAATTATACTATATGCAACTTATGGGGTTAGTTTAGCTTAATTTGACTTCACATTAGAGTTTCAGAACCGTATTATAATTTAAATTCAAGAAAATAAAGTCATCTAATATTTTATGCAATTATTTAGTGCACATTACAATTAATGAGCTTAATTAATGACTTATATATGAAATGGATAACATTTTTTTAAATCTCTTTCTTGGCAAACGTTATAATTTGAGCAATTTTAAAATTATGCAGAATTCTGGATATTAAGGTGTCCGACTACTTGCGACAACTTTTTTTTAAAAATTTGAATATATGGAGATTTTTTTTTGTGGGTTTTAAATTTATTTAGTACATTTTAAGAAAATACGGCTAAAATTAAGAAGAGAAAAATAAATTATTACTACTAAAATGGGAAAAAATAGGTTAAAAATAGGCAAAAAATTACATAAATGGGGCCCGCTCTGTACAAAGAGTAAATGAACAAATCCTCAATTTTTCAATTTTGACGTATTACTTTGCTATTTCTTTTTGAAGTGACCTTCAGGCTAAGAGATATTTTTTTATTTTTACAAAAACTAGAGCACTATATCTTAGTTACTATATGAATTTGCTTAAAAAAACAGTGATTATGTTCACATAAAGAACTGTAAATTTTGTAATAAAACAGTCATTGATAAATCTGAGGGTTAAAACACTTCTACTGTTATACAGAACATACACAAAAAATTTCAGCAAATTATTTTAAAAACTTTTTGAGCAATCGCTGTCCCCGTTTGAGTTTTTCGAAAGAAAAACACATTTCGAGTAAAACGCATTTTAAAGTTTGACATCTCATGTAAAGTTACGGTATTTGCTTTCACTAAAACACTTATAGTTTTAGTTCTAGTAAAAGTAAAATAATAAATTTGGTATTTTTATAAAGCTAATAAAATTGCCTATAAAATAAAATCATAAGATAATTTTGTCAATTTTTAAGAAAAATCATGATTTTAGGGTAGTCGGATATCTTAAGAGAAATATGCTTTTTCTAACCATAACGTATGATTGACATCTAAATAATGAATCATTTTTCTCTCTATTATTCCACACATGACTCGGTATGAGAGACCATATACAATTCAGATCCTGTTGCAGCTCATATTGGCTTTGAGTACGGATGTAGTACTGCTACTGCTCTGCCAAGATAATCCCAATCATACTCTATTTGACTTAATCGAGGCAAATGAGATGCTTAATTCCTTCGCTAAACGTTCTGATCAAGAAGATATTTGTCTACAAACATAGTTCGATGTGGTTGAGCAGTACCTTCTAACAGAATAGTAATATTAGTAATATATAGTCTCACATGTCTCCATCAAGGATTTCGTCTCGATATGACCATTCACAGTGCCTCCACTGAACATATGTACAAGTAAGTCTGTACGAGGGTGAGTGAGAAAGTAAGTTTCCCCTTTCAATTGTGGTCAGGGTTGTATGTGGAAGTCAAAACATAGAATGAGACATTAAATATAAGACGTAACTTTATTTTTCCACATAAGTACCAAGTACATTGCGACATTTGTCATACCACATTATAAGCTTCAAAAACCCTTCCAGGAAAAATTCAGGGCTTTGCATACGGAAGAAGCGTTTTACGGTTTGTTTGACTTCAGCATTGCTTCCAAAGCGCCTTCAGGCGAGATTCTTCTTCAAAGCCAGAAACAGATGAAAGTCACTTGGAGCGAGATCAGGACTGGTAGATGGTGTAGGCACTCCCAACTGCTATATGATTTTGTATTGCCGTCGCCGAATGTGGGTTCGTATTGTCATCCAACAATAGAACAGTCCAGATCTGAGAAACCCAGGCCGCTTTTTCCGAATCATCTCATTCAATTTCGATCAGGGTGTCACAATAGTGCGTAGGCACTGTGACACCATGGTTCCAACCTCCAAAAAGTCCACTCAAAAGTAAACGCTTCTTTTGTATGCAAAGCCCGGAGTTTTTTCTGGAGGGTTTTTTGATTCTTATCAAGCGATTTGTCAAATGTCTCAATGTACTTGGTACTTAGCGGAAAAATAAAGTTATGTCTTATCTTTAACGTCTCATTCTATGTGTGTTTTGACTTTCCTACTGATGCAACGCCAGTTTAACTTAAGTTAATTTGATTAATTTATTTCGTTAGATCCATTTTAAATAAAACCCGGTTCTAAATTTCAGTTGGCGTCACACTATAGCTTAAGTTTAAACATTAGATCTTTTAAAAACAAATAAACTGTACGCTAAATAAAAACCATTTTCTAATTAATCATTAATTTATTTTAAAACAATAAGATTGAATTTACGTTAAATTATAAAGAGATACATATAACAGAACATGACTTAACTGTCAATTATTAGGGATCTGAGAGAGAGTAATCTTCGTGTGGCCATCCCGAGAGTCTCCAACCTCGGTGTTCGTCAAAAGGGTCGTCAGACCAAAATCGGTGATAAAAATTGTGTCAGAGAGTGTCTCAATTCGTCGTGCATGCGCTTATATTTCGCGGCGGTTTACTTCTGTATTCTGGAGAGGATTCTTTTTTGAAACACAATCAGCTTTTCTGATTGGTCTGGAGTCAGCGGAAGGATATCCTCTCGCGGTCGATGACTTCCCCCAAACGCGGGAAATTCCCAAAAAACATCCCATACCATGATGTATTTATGGGTACATTGCCTTCTTCCAGGCGTGGGAAACGCGTCACCCTTTTCGGTGGGGTGAGAGGCGCTCCCAGAAATTCCTTTTCTTGTAAACAACAACAGGGCAGATATAAAAATTACAGTTGCAATCCTTAGGGACCGGCGGCCCCCCATCACTACACAACTCTAACCACAGTCGACATGGGAAACTTACTTTCCGACTCACCCTCGTATGATCACTTAATGAGATTTTGGCCCCCACCATTATTCCACCTCTATTTTAAGAATGTCGTTCAGCAATGTTGGATTCATGGTGACAGATTTCTTTCTTTCTTCAGATCAGAGAACATGATGAGAATCACTTTCTAAAATTAACCTAGACTCATTTCTAAAAATATAAGAACCCAATCATCCACTATCCAATCGAAAATCTAATCTAATCTTAATTTAATGAGGTCCTTCTTTGTATTTGATTTAATGTACTCATCTAGTTGGTCTCTTTGTATAAAAACCTTTATTGCAAAGACCTCTTCTGATCGTTGTAGCTGAAATTCTTTTTCTTTTTTGCCGAAAAATTAGCTTCAATGATTTGTGGTACAGTAATACTTTAACTAATTCATGCAGAAGCAGATAGAAAAGAATCACCAAGGGAGAATTGTACCGCATTGGAGATTTCAATTAGACCTTCACGGAACTGAATTCTTAGACAAGAACTGATTCCAAAATCATTATGGACCTCACTGTTATTCATAGAACTACACGACTAGAGCCAATAGCCCCTGTCTTAAATAATCAAGTGAATGTATTTTACTTCACATGCTAGGAATATTTTAAAACCAAAAACTTAATATTAATTAAAACAAATTTTTAAAAATCTTTAAATTTCAAAATGTTAGTTTTAAGAAGTGTATGCTTTTATTAAGTGATTTTTCCTTAGAGACTCAATAGCGGATATAAAACTGCTTTGCGAAGAACCGATATCGAACTGACTCGCCTTCGCATTGGTCATTCTCGTTTTGCCCACTGGCATCTTTCATTGGATGTGAATGCTTTGGAATGTCCTTCCTGCAAGGTCCCGTACTCTGTTCGTCACATTTTAATGGATTGCTCAGTTTTTAACCTTCATGGAATCGCTTGGTTTCCTTCATCTGTTTTGTCCTTATCTGATTTGGTTGAGGAAAATCCCCATCTAAATCTGTTTGCATTCTTGCGTTCAATTGGTGTTTTGTATCAATTGTAATTTTAATAGAATTTATTTATTACGGTCTGGTCTTTTTGTGGATGAATTGATTTATTCACTTTATGAGGAATGATAATGACGGCTTTTACATTGTTTTTTAATTAAAAATATTTTTTTGTTAATTGAAAATTTACTGAGGTATTCTGAATTTTATCTGAATTTATCATATTATTTTTGATTTCAAATCTGTTTTCAAAATTTTACTAATTTTTAAATCATTATTTCGCGCAGCTTAGCTTAAATTGACTCTTGTGCCATAAATTCATACAATCAATCAAAGAGTGTTAATCAGATTTAATTTATATAACCTCTCTTTACTCAAGATCTTTCATGCATTAAAATCTTAACCTTGCATGATTTATTTTCTAAGCTTTAATTTTTCTAGCAACAGTCAAATATTTTAAATAAACTAGAACAATAATTATTTAAGACGTTTCGTTGTCATAATAATCAGCACATAAAGACCAACTTTATCAAAGATTCTTTCGATAAGGTATTAACTTTAATGTATAGTGAGTGAGTGAATATATATATTAAAGTGTCGCATAACTTTAATGTATAATGTTTACGCTATCATAAGTTATTCATAAAATGTTTTAACATTTGGTACAATACATAAGTCAAAAATAGTTTCTTTCTTACTTTTCGGAAGTATCCATTAATTTAAAAAGAATGAAAAGAATAAAATATATGTATGAATGAATTGCTTAGGGAATGATAATGAAAATTAATTGTTTATTCAAAAAGTACACCAAATGTCTTGGAAATACTATTGGACTCTCACTAAAATAAATGAAATCAAGATGATTTCTTGTCGCTGAACGAAAATCATTCATATATTTAAGTATATAAATACTTAAAAATAAAATATAAATAAAGGGGAGGGGGTCTTTTTTCTGCTTTGTAATAGTTTTGAAACTGAAATTGGTCTATTTTCCTAGAATACATTCAACATGATATAGACAATCAAGTTTCTTATTTTTCAGTTATAAACAAATTAGAATATAAATGGATTCAGAGTCAAAGATTCGAAATGAGATGTCTGCAACTGATAGTGAAATTAAACGATTCCGTGAGCCATGGCTGCAATTAAAGCCTTAGCAATGGGACTTGATCCCGATAAATGGAATTGTCATTTATAGATAAGGTATGTTTTACGGTCTGATGATAAGATACAAGTTGAGCTGAGTTTATCTAATTTATTTTATTGTAAGAAACTTACAAATAAATACACATATGCGCGGTTATGTATATACTGAGCAGCTTCAATTCTCTATTTTTTACAATTAATATTTTATTCCAAAATGATATCTTTTCTAACGTAATTAAGAGGAATATTCATTAATTGTCATTATAATATGCAATTTAGTTACCAAAAATAATGCTGTTGTTTTTTACGTTCTTTATGTTTTCAGTTTAATAATCTTTTTTAGTTTAATTTCGTTGCTTTGAAACATATCGTTATAAAATATTGACTATATTGTAAACTGTAAAAATAAAATAATGTGGCTTTCTTTAAAAATAGTCTTTAAAGTCTGCTGCAATTTTAAATTGCTACCATAACTGCACACCATTTTACATTACTTTTAAAATATGAAAAGGTTTATACTTCGCGAAATACTATTCTATCTAACTTTTGTATTGGATTTTCATGAAACTTTTCTACAATATACCTACTACATAGTTAAAGTAATGGATTTATATATATATATATAAAAGAAAAACATGACATTATTTAAATTTTGAGTATTAAGTTAAAAATTCATAGCTTTGTATTTTTTTAGAATTTTCAAAAATGTATAACATAATTCTTTATTTTTATCTTAAAATATTAAAAAATACTGAAATAGAAATAAAAGTTTTGATTGTGTATCCTACACTCCTCACTTAACTGTAACTGAGTGCGCCAAACTTTCCCGCCTTTCTACCCCAACGGAAACTTTTTGGAACCCCGTACCGGGACATTCTGTAAACTGAAACGCAACGGACGGACGCAAGGTCTTGTTCGCATCAATCCGCAGCACCTTCAAGGGTGTAATTTTCATTTAACCGCATTATTACCTTTTAGTGTAAACTTTAACTGTAAAAATTTATTTTCTTGTAATATAAATTTAAGTACTATCTCCATCTCTGGCTATTATTCGAACTCAACCAACGGCATCATATGGAGGCACCGACGACATTCGTCAACGATTCAGAGAAACAAGAGATAAGTACTATTTTATATTTTCATTCAACGTTTGACTTTGGTTTCTCTTACTGATACATTCCATCTATATTTCGTTTTATCAACAATGGATGCCGAAACGGCTACAGTGCTTCGCGGCAGAGCGAAAGCTGCACTTACAAGAACTATAAATTTCATTGATAAAAATGATCAAACTTTTGACAAAAATGATATACGCAACAAGTTAGAGAAACTTGAATTAACTTATACGAAATTTGATAAAGCGGATGCTGCTTTACCTATCGAATCCTCTGAAATGGAAGAATTCGAAACAAAATATTACGAAACCAAAGCCAAGCTACAGAATATCTTAGAAAATTTATCTGTGAGAACATATGTATATAATGATAATTCTGATGTCTTTGAAAATGTCACAAATATGAAATCTAGCAATTTTAAGTTGCCAAAAATTAATATTGAGCGTTTTTCTGGTGATTATAAAAATTGGCCTTCATTTAAGGATTTATATGTATCATTAGTGCATGATAATATGTGTTTATCGAATGTACAAAAGTTTCAATATCTCAGAGGTTTATTGCTGTCAGAACCAGCAAATATAATTAAGCACATTCCCATTACTGAAACGGCTTATAACGAGGCTTGGGAAAAATTATTAGCTCGTTATGATAAAAAGAAGCAAATCATTTTTCACTCATTAAAACCTTCATGGAACAACCTTCTTTTAACGATACTAACTCTCACAACTTACGCAACATAGCAGACACTTCCGACGAAGTAATTAGAGGTCTTAAATCTATTGATACTAAAGCAGAGTCTAGAGATGTATGGTTGATTTACATTTTGTTGCAAAAGGTTGATCCTAAAACGCGCCAAGAATGGGCGCAATTCTCAAATAATATTGATTTTCCCACATTTGAAGCATTTATAGAATTTTTAAATAACAGATGTACATGCTTAGAACTTTATAATGTTAGCGTTACTCATGAAAAACAACCTTATATTAATAAATCGAAATTTAACAATAGTTTAAAATGTTCTTGTTGTAAAATGAATCATCTTGTTTTCAAATGTTCTAAATTTAAAGAAATGTCTGTTAAAGAGCGTATACAACTTGTTAATAAACAAAAATTATGTATGAACTGTTTATCTGATAGGCACACTGAGTCACATTGTAATTCAACTTTTACTTGCCACTATTGTAAGAAAAAGCATCATTCGCTATTACATGATAATAATTTTAAAAATTTCGCAATGTCAGCAAATAAATCTCATCGTGCTGAAGGTCAAAACCAGACAGGAAATGATACTAATCAAAGCAAAGAAGTTGCAGCTTCCGTGAACTCTATACAAACATGTTTTTCTTTATTACCAACTTTAAGCGTTAACATTAAAAATATTTTGGGGGAAAACTGTCAAGTTCGAGTTATGGCGGACAGCGGAAGTGAATCAACATTCATTTCGGAAAAATGTTTAAAACTGCTAGGCCTGAAAAGAAAAAACGCTAGATTTCAAATTAAAGGATTGCAAGATTCTAAAATCGCGATGACTAGAGGGTGTGTTGAAATAGATTTAGTATCGTTACATGACCCCAAGGTCAAACTACCAGTTAAAGCATATGTTTTGGAAAAACTAACTGCTCCGTTACCAACGGAAAAAATAAACGAAACACATTTCTCTCATTTAAAAAATGCCTGCTTAGCGGATCCGAAATTTTTTATCTCAAACAATATCGATATGATTCTCGGATCTGACTACTTTTTTTTCTATTTTGCTTCCTGGGCAAATTACTTGCTCTCAAAGTAATTTAATCGCTCAAAATTCCATTTTTGGTTTCCTAATTTCAGGCAAATTAACTGAGTCTTTAAACTCAAACTCAATGCTAAATCTTCACATTAATGGTACAAATATTGACAATCAATTAAAGCAATTTTGGGAATTAGAAGAAATTCCTAACGTAAAAGATAAATTATTAACTTCTGAAGAGCAATTTGTGGAAACACATTTTCAAAATACTTATGCATGTAATTCCGATGGACGCTTTGTTGTAAAACTTCCATTTTATAAATCAAATTCAGAATTGGGAGACTCAAAACCCGCAGCAATTTCTCGCTTATTAGCAATGGAGCGGAAATTTAAAAATAACCCAGATTTTGAAAAACAATACAAAGAATTCATGAACGAATACGAATCGCTAGGTCACATGAGCTTAGTAAATTCCAGATCCCATACTTCCAAAGATCAGAATTTTTACCGCATCACGCCGTTATCAAGCCATCCAGCCTTACAACAAAGTTAAGAGTAGTTTTTGACGCATCTTGCAAAACTACAAATGGTACGTCATTAAATTCTCTGCTAGGAGTAGGTCCCAAATTACAAAGGGATATTTTTGAAATATTGCTTAATTTTAGAATTCTAGAATTGTATTTACAGCGGACATTGAAAAAATGTACCGTCAAATTTAAGTAGCTGATGAAGATCAGAGATACCAACAAATTCTGTGGAGAAATAACTCTAGTGAAAACATTCGCACATACAAGCTAAAAACTGTCACCTACGGTTTAGCCTCAGCTTCCTTTTTGGCCACTAGGTGTATTAAGCAAATCGCTCTCGATGATAAAGATAATCCCAACCTCTCCCGAGTTTTACAGGAAGATATTTATATGGATGATTTACTATCAGGAGCAGATACGCCAAATAACGCAATCTCCATTTGCAAGGACATTGCTCATGTTTTGAGTACTCGCGGATTTCATTTAAGAAAATGGAATTCTAATTCCACCGAATTTCTCGCTCAATTTTCAGAACATAGTTCTCATGATGCACGAGTTGAATTTTCCAAAGATTCTAATGAAAGTTCTAAAGTATTAGGCTTATTTTGGAATTCATCCAATGACACTTTTGGTTTCCAACCATCGCTTGAACTTACACCACCACTCACAAAGAGACGTATTTTATCTGAATCTTCCAAAATTTTCGATCCTTTAGGACTTCTTTCACCTTGTACAGTATTCATGAAGATTTTTTATCAAAAACTTTGGCTTACAAAAACAGATTGGGATTCTCCCATTCCACAACAATTAACAGAGGATTGGCTTAGGTTTCAAAAGGCCTTTAATGCCATCAACTACCTCACTGTTCCCAGATGGGTCATCCTTACAGCAGACAACATAGTAGAATTGCATGGTTTAGCAGATGCTTCTTCATTAGCTTATGCTGCTGCAATCTACTGTCGGCAGAAACACAACGGCAAAATAAAGGTTCAACTACTTGTATCAAAAACTAAAGTAGCCCCTGTCAAACAAGTTTCCATTCCTCGATTGGAGTTGTGCGGTGCACATTTACTATCCAAGCTATTTAAATCGGTCTTACGGACATTAGAATATTATACCTTTGATGTATTCGCTTGGACGGATTCTAAAATAGTTCTCTCCCTGGCTGTCTGGTCATCCTCGCCAATGGAAAACTTTCGTAGCAAATAGAACATCTGAAATTATAGAAGTTCTACCTACAAAGCATTGGAGACATGTGCCTTCTAAGGAAAATCCCGCAGATATTGCATCCCGAGGTATTGATCCTAAATGCTTACCTGATTGCAAGTTATGGTGGCAAGGACCACCCTGGCTAAGGCTAGAAACTTCTAGTTGGCCCAAGGCTGAATCCAGTTGCGATGAGGCTTCTGATGAGGTAAAAGCGGAACAAAAATCAGTCTCCATCTTCAATCTGTTTACTCACACATCAAATGATGTAATTCATGGTTTATTCGAACATTACTCTTCACTCACCAAAGTAATTCGCATTTTTGCTTATTGCCAAAGATTTATTAAAAACTGTAAAAAAGATAGCGTCTCAGGGATCATCGATCAGTTCATCCCATATTAATACTACTTCACTTACCTTTTCGGAAACCAAAACCGCTGAAGAAACCATCATTCGTTGGGTTCAAGGTTTTTACTTTCAGGAAGAAATACGAAGCATTAAAAACAGATTTCTCTGCTACCCAAAAGTCCATTACGTTCCCTCCATCCATTCATAGATGAACATGGTTTAGTACGGGTGGGAGGGAGATTGCAAAATTCCCAGCTTCCATTCAATTCCAAGCATCCTATCATACTTCCTTCTCAGCACAGTATTAGTGAACTCCTTATCAAGGAACAACACATTGCTCATTTACATGCTGGGCCGACTTTGTTAGCTCACGTTCTTCGACAGTCCCATTGGATCGTAGGAAGTAGAAAATTAATTAACAAATGTATTAGAAAATGCTTAAAGTGTAACAAATTCAAAACATCCACCACAACACCACAACTGATGGGCAATTTACCAAAACACCGTGCCACGCTGGAGAGACCTTTCTTCAGTTGCGGTATTGATTATGCTGGTCCTGTACTGATTAAATGCAACAAAGGTCGAGGGACTAAATCTACAAAGGTTACATTGCTTTATTTGTATGCTTAGCAACTAAAGCTGTTCATATTGAAGCAGTCGGAGACTTAACAACTGATTCCTTCATAGCTGCACTTCGTCGTTTTAGTGCTCGTCGTGGTGCTCCCCGCCACATTTATAGTGACAATGGAACCAATTTTGTTGGAGCTCGTCGAAAACTTGACGAAATACGGAAGTTATGGCTTTCTTTACCAACTAATGAAGCCATCTCTTACTACTTATCCAAATCGTCAATAGATTGGCACTTTATTCCACCCTCATCACCACATTTTGGAGGTATTTGGGAATCAGGAATTCGATCCGTCAAATTTCATCTGAAGAGAGTTTTGGGAGAAACCATATTTACTTTTGAAGAGTTAACAACCTTGCTCACACAAATGGAAGGATTACTAAATTCCAGGCCTCTCTCCTACGTTAATGACTCTGACACAGAATGCATATCTACGCTCACACCTTCACATTTTCTTACAGGTGATGTTCTTCTTTCAGTTCCAGAGGAGCTTCCTTCAACCTCCAACCACAGAGATCGTTGGGAGTTGCTACAGAACATCAAACGGGGCTTTTGGAAGAAGTGGAGTTCCGAATTTATCTCCTCCTTACAACCTCGCAAGAAATGGCAGGACGCACAACCAAACTTGAAGGAAGATGACATCGTATTGATCAAAGAGGAGGGTCCTCCTGGTACATGGCCAATGGCTCGAGTTCTTCAAGTGCATCCAGGCAACGACGGACTGGTTCGAGTTGCAACTGTGAAAACCCAAAACTCAGTGTTAAAACGACCTGTTCATAAGCTTCACAAATTTCCTATATATCCGAACTAGTTCGTATATAGGGTGGGAGTATGTTTCCTACACTCCTCACTTAACTGTAACTGAGTGCGCCAAACTTTCCCGCCTTTCTTCCCCAACGGAAACTTTTTGGAACCCCGTACCGGGACATTCTGTAAACTGAAACGCAACGGACGGACGCAAGGTCTTGTTCGCATCAATCCGCAGCACCTTCAAGGGTGTAATTTTCATTTAACCGCATTATTACCTTTTAGTGTAAACTTTAACTGTAAAAATTTATTTTCTTGTAATATAAATTTAAGTACTATCTCCATCTCTGGCTATTATTCGAACTCAACCAACGGCATCAGATTGTAAATAGATTTTACTTCGTAGGTACATCGAAATGTTAACATAATACAAAACAAGAAAACATGGTTATTTCCATTACTAGAAATTCCTTATTAGAAACAAAACTATCTTTAAAATATACTTATTTTGAAGAAAATCATTCATTTCTTAAGTAATCATAACAGAACAATTTAGAAAAACCAGTTTCACTGTTTGCCGTAAACTCGTATTATTTTTCATTATTTTTATTCAATTTCATGACTTACAATGTACCTTATATTTTTGTCACAGAACTATTGCATCAGAGTTGTTATAATTAAGTAGACACATTAATTTTTGAAGATATTATCAAGTAATTTACAAAGATACACAAACATATCAAGCCCGCGAGGTTTTTTAAAACTTTAATTAGCAAATTTTTTTCCCGCCAAAATTCACTAAGCATTTAAATGTATACAAAAATGAATTCATTAAGTCTAAATAACAATTTTTATAAATAATTTTGCAATTAACCTCGTATTTTATTTAGTCATAATTATTTTTCAGCATTATTTTTTTTAAAAAATGAACCTTGTTTCTAAAATATAGTCGATGTGTTTTACATGGTCAAGCATTTCAAACAGTGTATGACTTATTAGTAAATTACTTTTGTATACAATTCCTCCCGAATCTTCTGTTGATTTTTTCATTCTAATTCGCTTTCTTTGATATAAATATTACTTTAATAAATTTAAGGAAAACGTGGAAATTTAAGTTATTTTACTAATGAACTTTTTGTTTTACTGTGAGGTTCGCTATATTTTGATCAATTCATTCTGAATAATTTATTTTTCATTTCATAGATCTTCCAACCAGCCCACGTTTGTTTTTCGACAGCATTTGCACAAAAATGCTATGAACAGTGGCAAATTGCAATTTCTAGCTTTGTAAGAAAAATCCTTTTGGGATACAATTAGGAGAAGGGTTTTAAGTTCTGAGCAAAAGCGAATGACGTTCTAAATGAGAGAAAATGATGTCTATAACAGGAGAAGATATTTGAAATATAAAGGATAACTGAAATATATAAGTTCTACTTTTTAAAGTGGAAACATAACTAATTATTTTTGTAGCCAATTAAAACATAAAGTGTCAAACTTAGATATTGAAAAATTGGGCCCCTAGTACTTCCTTGTTATAGCATGAAAAAAAATTTCTTCTTTTTATTTTTCTTTTCTTTCCTTTTTTAATTTGTTAAAATACTTTTTATTTTTATTTCTAGTTTTATCTGAATTTCTGATTATACACGAAAACTGCAACTTTTTAAAGTTAATTAAACATGAAGTTAAATTTAATAAAATAAACTTTGTTCAAACAGTTGGATAAAAAACTGAAATAAAATCGTAGGAATTAAACTAACATGCTTGAGAGAATTAATATTAAATGTAATAAAGTCATTTGTAATTTTGTTAGTTAAACTCTTATTTTGTAAAAAGTTTCTTACTTACCCTTGTAAATGAAAAAAAAAAGATTTGTTAAGGAAGTTATATTTCTACTTTTAAAATACCATAAAATTTCAAGAAAGAAGAAAATGGAAAAAAAGCAATTTTTTAGCTATAAAATCCTTTTTTTTCAACCGAAGTTTATTTTAATATGAACTGAATTTTTATTCAAAGCGCGCTCAAGAAGACGTCTTTAAAAAAGGAATGTGCTGTTAATTTGAAAACTTATTATAATTATTTTAAATATAAATTATAAAAACTGCATAAAAATTTTTTAAAAAAATTTTGAATCCTCAAATTAAAATTTATGTAATGACCAAAAAATCATACATATTTCAAAATATTATCTTCTTAGATAAATTATTAAATAGTGACAATTAATTAAAAATAACCACAAAATAATCAATCTCTCGTGATTTCTTAATTCTTCAGAAAATATTTTTGAAATCACTGAATGATTTAAAATCTGTAATTCTGTTTCTTTGTATATGCAATATAATACATTTTATTTTTTAAAAAAAAATCTAAGCTTCGGAAAAGTTTTTTAGAAAGTCGCGTAAGAAATTGAATAATTAAATAAGCGTTCTACGGAAATTGGACTATAGTACCTCTCTTTTGCTGATTTTAGCCCCGACTATTATATAAATCTTCTCATTATAATTTGAAATTAAACTATTTATTTCAATTTTTTTAAAACTTGAATCTTATTGAAAATATTTTTTCGATGTAGCAGCTGTATAAAATTTTATTTATTTAAAAATTTATCACAATATTTTTCTTTAAGAAATACAAGAAGTTAAATGGAAAGATCTTTTAAAGAAAGTGTAGAAAAATATTTAATTTTTTGCATTCGTCTCTAAGAATTATCAAATAACACAAGTTTTAAAGGTTTTTTAATACAGGGTGGGCCAAATAAGACCCACTAATAATAAACACGGATAACTCTTGTAATAATCATTTATTTTGATTAATTTTTTTATACATTAAATTTATTTTATGGAAATTATGTATGGAATATATAAATATATATTTAACGACATCTCAGACAAATGTCTACCATTTTTCTCGATACTGAGATTGGGGCTCTTTTTAACGCGTTTTCCATTACACCACGTAATGAAAAACGTATTTCGTCTCGAACATTCCGCCTCAGCTGTCTTATTGTCTCTGGTTTATTAATATACTTTTTGTCTTTTAAATATCCCCCCCAAAAAAGTCGCATGCAGTTAAATCTGGCGAGCGAGGTGACCAAGGGAAATCTGAATTTTTTTAAATCAGATGTTCGTCAAAATTTCATGCTGCCGGTGGTCTTGCGGTAGCAGTGTTTGCACAATTTGAATTTTGTATGGGTATATCTTAAGATCCAACTTAAAAATTTTACGCAATGTCGCTCCTGAAATGTCCAATTAGCTGGAACGACGGCATGTTGAGACAGATGGATCATTTACAACACTCAGCCTCACAGTTTCCATGTTGTCTTCAGTGCGAATATTTCGATGGGCACCTCTTCCAGGAATGTCAGTCACTGAACCCAGTTCCTCAAAACGACCAAACTCCTAATCATGAAGGCTGTGGGAACTGATCTTGAATTAAAATGTTGCCGATATTTACGCTGCTTAATAAGAATTGATCGTTGACAAGAATAGAAAGACTTGATAATTTTAACGCGTTGTTTTTTTGTACTGTATGTTTCCATAATAATTTTCCAAAAATTCAATTATAACCTACAAAAAGAAAAATAATAATTATATCAACAAAAAAAAAAGTTCTTTAACATTGGCAGATCTTATTTGATCCAGATTTTCGTAATTGACTCACCTTTCTTTTATGTTTCTTCAATTTTAATTGTATGAAGAAAGCTATGGTTAAATTTTAAAAAAGCATTAGCTTTGAGGGTATTATCTCAAATTCACTACAACCATTTTGAGAATACGCTCAATCTCAGCAATATTGTATGTCAAAATATTATCACCAAGGTTACTTCGTTGATAGTTGATCTAAGCGTCAGTCAAATACTTTAAATGATTTGCTAATTGTGACCTGGAAGGCATTTGAAATTTATGGAGCATTTAGGGCAGCGTTTCTCAAACTGTGGGCTGCACCCCCCAGGGTCAACGTGGGGAGTGAGCATATCAAAAAGCCAAAAAATAAAAAAAAATAATTAAAAAAAATTGTTAAGTCACTGAAAGGAAGCAAAACAAAATGCATGCTGACATAATAAAAAATAATAATTACACTCACATAATATACGAGTACTTATACATGCATCAGTACTGTTCAATGTATTTGATAATTAATTTATCAAACTAAGTTACGAACATGTTTAATAATTGCTAGTGACTCCCATGGGCTTGTTATATACAAAGTTTAGTACTTATCTTGATAATTTGTACGGTTTATAATTAAAATCGTATCGTAGTACATTATTATTGAATTCAATACATTGATATGAAAATTATGATTGGGTGCGATGAAAATTATGATTAAAAATTGGGTCGCAAATGTTGAAAGTTTGAGAAACACTGATTTAGGGTACACAAAAAATTGATATATAGTATTCTTTCTAATTCAAATTCTTTTAAGTTTCCCCTTGCTATTGGACTTTCTCACAGATTGTACTTATTTTGTATATAAATTTATTTAGATGCAATTGATAATACAAATATATTGATTCTCACACTGTAATTTACTGAGAACTTTCTCGAGATAAATTTTTAATAACTTTTCATTTATAATGCTCGATGAAAAATACCTATCATGCATTTTCTTTCCTTAAATTAAGACCAATTAATTATGTCAATGCACAGGGGATCCTGGGATCATTGGAACAAACTTTAAAGGGAGGTAGGGGACATCACAAAGTTTCAGATTTTCATAGCAACCCATGGTTGGAAACGTCTTCGCTCGGTGCCAAATGGTGTTGTTCACAAGAGCATTAAGGAAACAGACCTGCATTTCCGTAGTCATTTGAGCTGTCATCACCCGCAGAGGAGTACGGAACGCTTTTCAAATACCGAGTTGGTAGATGTATAATTTTATTCCTTAAAACGAATGTATAATTGTTGAATAAAAAATTTATATTTCTTATTAGCATAGTGTCACTTTTTTCAGGTCTGTAGATTTATTTATTTACTGATACCGTTTTTACAGCTTCTCTAAAATCTCATTTTTTTGCCTTAATGCTCTTTTTAATATAAAACATCTTTGAAATAATCTTTCGTATTGGTAGGTAAAGTGCTACTGATTTCTTTTAACTTCCAAAATCATTATTTCGTATTTATGCCCATGACCAAATATTAGGTTCCATCCATTATTTTTTCGGTAGATGGCTGTGATGTCTATATCTCGTGAAGTATTTATGAAACAATTTCAAATTTATGTTCGTTTTCAAGGTGACATTTAACACTAAAAAATATTTTGCTGTTTTTGTTTGGTCCATTCAATTGTGAGTTACAAGGTGTTAAAAATGGAAGTCAACAAAGAGAAAATTTGGTACATTTTACAGTTTTTCTTTGATAAAGGCGAAAATGCAAGCAAGGTGACTGAAATTGTGAATGGTGTTTATGGTTCCGATACTGTAACAGCTAATTACGTGCAATTTTGGTTTCGATGATTCCGTTCAGTCATTTTTGATGTTAAAGATGCACCTCACACAGGCAGGCCCGTTGTCGAAAATGTCGATAAAATCACAGAAATAATCGAAGTTGATCGGCGTGTTAGTAGTTGAAGCATCATCCAGGAGTTAAAAATCGACCATAAAACAGTTTTAAACAATTTGCGCAAAGTTGGATGCAAAACGAAGCTCGATGTTTGGGTGCCACAACAATTGACACCAAAGAAAGGATGGGTCGAATTTCCATCTGTGAAGCCTTGGCCAAACGGAATGAAATCGACTCATTTCTTAATCGGATGATGACTGGAGATTGGAATGGGTTACATACGACAATATTGTGCGAAAAGGATCGTGTTCAAAGCGCGGTGAAGCAGCACAAACGGTGATTCTATTGTGTATTTGGTGGGACTGGAAAGGAGTTGCTTCTGTGTGCCCAAACACTAAATTCAGATATCTACTGTCAACAACTGGACCATTTGAAGATAGCGATTGATCAGAAAGGGACTGAATTGTCCAAAAGAAGAGGTGTTGTGTTCCTTCAGGAGAACGCCAGGCCGCACATGTCTGTAGTGACTCACCAGAAACTCTGGGAGCTTGGTTGGGTAGTTTTAATGCATCCACCATATAGTCCAGACCTGGCGCCAAACGATTACCACCTTTTGCTTGTATTGCAAAACTTCCTGAGTGATAAGAAATTAGGATCAAGAGAAAATCGTGAAGATCGATTATTAGAGTTTTTCGCCAATAAAGACCAAGACTACTATGAGAGAGGCATTATTAAGGTATGCTTAAAATGGCAACAAATAGTACAGCCAAACGATGAATATTTGACCCAAATAGGATAATCCAAAACATGTTAAATAAAGTCTTGAATTTCATGCAAAAATAATGGATTTCTTTTTCCCCAACCTAATATTAAAACACGAGTTTTGTATGTTATATATTTAATTTAAAAGAACGTGTCATTTATTTACTGTTTAGAAATATATTTAATTACAGATATATAATATTTCAATATAAAAATAAATGAACTGAATCAGATTTAATTTTATTTTCACCGAAAATTCCGAACTTAAAATTGTAGTGCATTATTAATATTTTTGCGGAAAAAGTGGCATATCAAATAACTCTCCTTTAAGCACAAAAACTTGTTTTCAATTTTTTTACAATGATTTTTAGCAAAAATGACGATTTCTCTGAGTAAAATAATAATTTAAGAGATAAATACTTTTTTTAAAGTTACTCTTTTTAAAATTCAAACTGTAATAAATTGCTAGAATATTCAATATTCAAAAGATGTTGAATATTTCGTGAGCTCACTGAAGTAAACATCATGTACTAACAGATCTTCTAAAAATGTATTACAAAACTTTCGAATAACTCAATTTCATTTTTGACTTTCAGTACTTTTATATATGAATAATTTGCTCTAATGTATTGGTGTCAATAAGTTTCAGAAAATATAAAAAAAATTCGTATCACTGTATTTCCTGTTTTTAACTGAAATCCTAATTTGATCAATATAAATTAAAAGTTTATACGTGGAGACAACAAAAGTGTAAAAAAAAATACCCAAAATTCAATCTAATCCTAGAAAAAATTTCTAATTTTTTAATTTCGTGAGCTCTGTAATTACATTAAAAATACTTATTTGGTTGCGACTTCGTTTGAAGAGTAAAAAAATTAACTAAGTTCAATAGAAACGCTTATTGGAAAAAGACATTTTTTTCTCGAATAAGAAATGCCTACCGAGAATTATCTACAGCATTCTTTTACATTCGTTTTTAAATTTTTCTTTTGTGTTTAACCTTACGTAAATTTCTGGAACTATATTTCAAATTGTGGGTAATAAATTAACTGGATAAATTTCACTTCTAAATTCATGCTTCAATACTTATCCTTTTGATAAACTTATACTCAAATTTGTATTAATATAGGATTCGAAATATATCGAAAATCTTTTGGTAAATAAATAAAAAAAATAACAAAATAAGTGTAGTATCAAATCAATCTTTTCATTCGATATCAAATGAACACGCTCTAAATTTTTAATATTTTCTAACATTATGATTACATAAACTTTTTCTGTGTTTGTAACAAATTCTTATAAGAGCCAGTTACCTATCTTGCATCTATTTATTTAAGTATTAATACTTAATAATGAATGAAATGAAACAGCTATATATTTTTATAATATTAAAACTTTTTGATAGTAGATAGGATTCGAAATACTTAAGTCTCTAAAGATTTCCCGAAATTCAACAAGGAATTTCGTAAAATCTTTTTTGGGAAATATTCAGAATCTTTTTACTCCTAAAGAAGTTGCTCTCGACAGCTTAAAATTTATAATATCGATTATATGAAATTTATGCTTATATATGATCGAAAAATAAATTAGTGAAGAAAAGAAAAATAATCTTTAGCATATTTTATAGTTACAATTTTTAAATAGTTTTGCATAAATTAAATCTCATGCATAAGTTTTTTTACTGTGCAAAAAAAAATATAAATTCAAAATATTGTAGATTTCAAGCAAACTTTAAATTACTTGGAGCATTGTAAATACAAAAATATTTATTTTGAAAAAAAAATTTACTAGCAAAATAAGAGGAGTTATTCAAAAGTTCCTTAAAAAGAAAAGGTTTTAGATGACTGACAAATAACTTAATTGGAATGAGTTTTGGCTCGTTAATGGAAGGAACTATTTATGGTACGTTTTTCATTTAAAATGATTTTTATTGTGTTCAATGTCACTGGAATTATCCAGACCTTACCCTTTCTTTTGTCTCATGACTAAATACTCATAAGTGTTAAAAAAGTTTTGCTTCAAAGAATTATTTCATCTTTATTTTAAGAAAGTTTAGTAGTACAAATCGCATTTCAATACTATTTAGAAAATGCATTTAATTTAACATAGAAAAATAATATTTAGTTTAAATATATTTTGTTTACAATTACAATAACTCTACATTATGTATGTATAAAATTAACTAATTTTTCTTATTCTTATTTAAGTAATTAATGAAATGTTTTGAACATATTTTTCTTAAGTATTGCTGTTCTTAGAAATGAGTTACTTTTGTTTTAAATCAGATTTTACATAACTTTGGTGTTTATTATTATTTTTAACAGTAGTTTGTGTGTGACAATGTTTAAAAAAAGTAATATAATCCTACTATAGTGAAATACATTATTCACTGAGTAGTATTTTTGGAAGGGAAACATAATTAAACTTTGTTCATTTACTTTGAATACATTAAGCGTCTGATAAATATGAAAATAAAGCATGAAATTTACCATTTTAGAAACTATCTAAGTTTATTCTTCAAATGTTGAACTCTTTAAAAATAGTTTTAGATGTTTTACCTCGGAAAATTGTCTTTTAAATATCGTCGTTTGTGTGTGTTTCAGAAAGCTGTTGAAAATCTAACTTCTGCTCGTTACATCCATCCTTGTCAGAATGAGTTATTAGTACACGTATCTCATTTGTACCAATTTGCATATTGTGATTTGTCTTTCTTTCTAAGAAGCAGTTAAAACTTACAGCCAGAGCAAACATCATGTCAGAAAGGCAAGTAGCACTTAAAATTTTGCATGGAGTTTATTAAAGTCTGTCAAGAGGGAAATGATTGATTGCCGCTAATCTAAGAGAGAATTTTCGAACGTTAGAAAGGTGTAAAAATGGCAAAAACGCGACTTATTTACGGCTAATGAAGAAGGGTAATAAGTAAAATCTTTAAAGTTCGCTTAAATTACGGCCAAAAGTTTCCCAGATTTGTTTTTGGAAATTACTAAAATGTTGCACAGATCTCTAAGAATTACTCACGTTCTTTTTTTATTATTAATATTGGAATATTTTGCTGTGTAATGGATATATCTAGGACTTAAGAGAAAAAAATGAATTAAAAATTTCTTCGTATGACTTACTTTGGATTATTTCTCTTTTCTGTAGGGAAAAAATTAAAGAACAGCAAAGTGTAGTTTCTTATATCCCAGTTATTATAAATTGCCTGGCATATAATTAAAATACATTTGGGGGGGGGGTTTATAATGATTATTCTAGAAATATACTTGATATATGAACACATAACGTTGATGTAAAAGAAATGTTTTCTATTCAGAAAGCTTTGAAGTTATGATTTGTTATACAAAAACATGGTAATGCTAATTATAACATTTTAACTAATTATAATTAGTTAAAATGAACCTGATGATAAAAGTATGATGGTTAAAAGTGAGATTTATTTTAAAAAATTGCATCAATTTGATATATTTCTCTAAGATGACGTGTCAAAAATATTTTATTCGCAAGTGAAAATCGTAATGAAACCTGAGGATGAATTAGAATTAAATATACTTTTAAAATGATTTTGGAATTAAACATGTACAATCAAACATCTATATAACGAAACTCTACATTACGAATTTTTCTATATAGCGAACTTTTTCCTGGAACGTTGAACATTTCACGATTTTCTTTTTAAAATGACCTCTCTGTAGCGAAGTGCAATTTCTATATAACGAGCTTTTTCTTTTGTGATTCAATTTTTTTCTCCCTATTTTTAAAGAATTTTTGAACATTTTAAGTTATTCTCTCTTTTAGCACATTTTATGGTGGTCACAAACATTGAACTGGTTTCATTAGATACCAACTCGCAGAGAGCAATATAGTTTTGGACGTTTCATCCAAGAAGTGCAACCTTTAACCCTCATTGTCCTGTTCACTAGAAACATCTTCGGTATCCCCTTTCACACTCAGTGGAGTCGTCCCGTGTTGTAATTATAAAATAATGTATTTTTAATATTACTCGTGTGCTTTAATTCAGAAAATGTCCTTAAAAGTCATTAATTTTAGTACAAAATTATTTTCTTAATATTGAAAATACAGTGAATTCGTCGACATTCTTTTTTCTTGTTTTCCTTGCAGTTTTTCTTTCTATCTTTTTTTTCTTCAAGGGTAAGATATATAAAATAAATATATGTTAGTTTTAAAAAAGGTGAGAGTAATTACTTTTTTAACATATAGTGTTTATGAATTCAAAAATTTGTTTTACGGGGTTTATAAAGTATATTAAAAGTTGAACCTCTATATAGCGAATTTTCCATATAACGAACTTTCTTCCGGGATTTAGCGACTTCGTTATATAGAGGCCCGACTGTATATATATATATATATATATATATATATATATATATATATATATGTATATAAAACTTTTCTAAGAAATTTCAGAAGATGAAGGTTGGAGCTATAAATAGCGCAATTGCCTTAAGCCTGAAAACGCTCCGAAATTTTTTTTAACACTCTTATTAATTTAATTCTTTAGGAAAATTACATTAAATTTCAATAGAATACATAAATAAATTGAAAACCTGGTACAAGTTCAGCCAATTTATATTTATATATTTTTAAAAAACAACATATTATTAATAATTATTTTTATTTATATAAATATATCGATGGCAAAAAAGGGTAGTTTAATCCTAGAGTTACTTTTTATACTAATTAATTACACTTTATTAACCGATATATGCCGTTTTAACCTTCTCTTACTCCATTAATTGTATACCTGTCAAGCAGAAAATCGACATACTTCGTGAATCTCAAAATGCAATATCGAGAAAATTTCCAGCAGATAACCAATATTGTGCTTTAGTGCTTCCATTCTACAAGCTTTTCCATCTAGACCGCTGGTACAACGATGCACTTAACTTTCGTCCGAAATTAAATGCATGTCAAAAAGGCATCTCTTTCTGATTCATATCTTTGACAAATTTCTGTTCTCGTCGTCCTTTTATTTGCGTTCAGAATTCAGAGCACCTGCTTCGCCCTAATTTTAATAAGTTACAACTTCTGTTCCAAAGAATTAATTGTAGATTCCTATAATTTATGTCTACTTCGTCACTTATCTCGTTACCTGTTATACGTTAGTCATCAACAGTGAACGTTGGTAAAAGGACGTATCTTTTAATCTCTTTAAACTTGTACTCAGTCGACGATTATGAGCTAAATCTCTCTTCATTTTTTCCAAGGTCACTTTTGAATTATGACCATTAGAATCTTCTAGCTCCTCTAGAATCTATGCACCTAGGCCGAAAAACTTTCACCCTGCTGCCGAATCATAACTATTTGATTTTATCGAATTCTGATAAGTCTGCTGCTTTTCCCATTATCGAGATAAACATTAGATATATACTAGATACTGGAGATGTACTAGATAGATACTAGATACTGGAGATGTACTAGAAAGATTGTGCTTGGAGGGGGGCTTTGTACAGTAAGACTCCGCTTAACGCGGGATAAACGTTCCATCGAAGTAGAGCGTAATATGAAACAGCGTTAAACGTTGAAATCTCATCATGTAAATAATGGGATTAGGGGAAGATGGGTAGAAAATTGGTCAGGTATTTAACCGTTAAATTTATTATGTTTTTTATAACAATAAAACAAAAATTTATTTCTTACAAATATAGAAACGTAATAAATGAATATGCATATAAAAATAAATAAAATTCTAAGTCAGTATGTTTACATTTCAGATCATTCAGTCTCTTCTGTATTTCCAATTTTCTGCAATTTTATCAAGAAGGTAGATTGGCTTAATGGCATTTTGCGTTCAATTTCGTCGTCAATCCATATAGAAAGTCGTTTTTCCATTTCCTCTATTGTATTATTTCTAGAAAGGGTACTTCTAGTTGCAGAGCTTGTCGTAGTTGCAGTTACCGATGACAGTATTTCTTTTCTTTATTCTTAAGAATAGTCCTTATTGTTGAAGTTACCAAATTCAATGCAGGACCAATTTAAGATTGACGTTCACCAGTACCTAATCTTCTAATCACTTGCATTTTAATTCTAGTGAAATGATTTTTTATGCTTAATTTTCGTTTTTTTTACCATCACCCATGATAAAAACTAAAAATCATATTTATCACTACAGCAATCGTTATATAAATTTATACTTACAATAACGTCAGCAAATGTTTGAAACGATAAAAATACTTTCGTATAATACCGTCGGAAAGAAGAAACACAGATAAACTGCTTCGGATATGGGGAAGCCTATGGCCTTAGCCTAACGCTGCGTGCTATTTCGGGGAATCCCACAATTCAAATAAAAGAGCGTTAAACCGAAACAGCGCTAAACGAAACAGCGTTTAGCGAGGTCTTACTGTATACTTAAACATCAGCCGCTCGTGCACCGGTGTTTAGTGTTTGGGTGGGCTCATTGTTCTGGTTCAGGCTTGGTCATAATGTAATGGTTACTCTCTCTCTCTCTCTCTCTCTCTCTCTCTCTCTCTATATATATATATATATATATGCAGGGTGTTCGAAAGTCATTTGTATATTTTTGAAAAATAATTAAATACAAGAAGACAATGACATGTATGTGTGGTTTCTGTATAATCCTTAAATAAAACATCAAATTCTTTGTAATGCTTACATTGTACGGTTTGAAAGTGCTCAGCATTGATTGCAAGCAATACATGGAATCTACGATTTCCACTCACGCATGCAGAATGATTTCTAATAATGTTCTATGAAGCCATTCATAATTAACAGTCTGGAGAGCCCCGTAATTCGTTTTTTCAGTTCATTGGTGTTACGAATGAAGAATCGTAAACAATGTTCTTAAGTATCCCTGAAAGAAAAGTTCAAACGTGTTGCGTCAGAAGGTCTTTAGTGAAATTTTGGTTTTGACAATGCAATACATATACCTGTAATCCTAAATTTGTTACGCCATTTTCAAATTGTGGATCTTAAATTTGATTTCGATTGGAGGCAATCTGAAATTTACGCTGTACCTGTGTTGCAGATCAAAATTTGGTAAACTTTGCTACAACTTTTGCATGATTTTGTAGCGAAACCATTTTGAAAAAAAAATGTTAAAAACATTAACGTAGCACCATCAAGTTTACATTTCATTTAAACAAAGCTTTTACATTTTCCTCAAGAAACATAAAAAAACCATTATGTGCACATCATCATCATACCTTTATTTTTATTAAAAGTGTAAAGATACATTTAGGATTATAATGAGGAATTAATAATAGAAAAGAAAGTTATATTTTATTCGTAAAAAAATTCTCTGTCAACTGAAAATATGTATTATTGATAATTTGAATAAATATACTAAAACGGGGTGACTAGGAAAAGAAAAAGAAAATTCATTAAATATTCAGATGCTTATTTTTAATTAAAGAAAATAAATTTGTTCCACAATTTCATTTCCTTTTTTTCAAATGTAATTTATATATGGAAGCATTATTTTTTTTATTTATAACTAAACTATATTATACTTTACATCAGTCTATTTTTGTAAGGTAAAATCAGCAGCATTGTCAAGAATTTAGTATGTTATTTTGAAGCACTGAATTAGGAATTGATATGTTTAGATCCTTATGAAACATAACTAAGAAATTTTAATACGTCTTTTTTCTATATCCGTATAAAATGAAAACTGATTAAAGATACTAGATTTCAAAATATTTTAAATTATTCATGTGTGATGCAGAGGTAAAAAAGCAATAATACAACATACCAATAAAACCATCTTAAATAATATTTTTCTGATAAACTGTTCTTAAATATTTTAAATTAGATCAGAGAATAAAGTTAGATAAATTCCTTCTTCTGTATAAATAACACATACAAATTACTGTCTAGAATTATTTTTAATGCAAAAATAGTCATATTTTAAAACGATTTCTTTTTAGATAGTTACGAATAATTTAAAATTTTTTTTAATATGCATCATTAATTAAAACACTAAGAATGCTTAATAATTTATTTTGCAACTATGAGAAAGATAAACATTACTTAGAATTATTTTAAATTGGATGCATTTATAAGGGATGAAAGGGGTACAGTTTAATCCCCTCTATTTTTCATTTCCTTGCTGAGTGATTATTTGTAAAATAGCAAAAAGCAAGTTAATTTCAAAAGAGCTGAAGTTTTTCACGATTTTATTATGTAAAGAATAATTTTAACTGTCACTATAGGCTAGCCTAATCCTTTTTAATAAACCAAAAAGCTGTCATTGCACTGTCAAAAATTTCAAAATCTCTTTACTGGATCTCTGTAAATAATTGATAACGAACTTAAAACTGGGATTTATTTCAAATAAAACAAAAACGGATAGAAAAAACGTTATTAAACATTGAGTAAGAAAATCTAAATATTTTCGATTCTTTACTTAATGATGTACATCTTTCTTTTCAATAAACAAGATGTTTTTTCTTGTTTTCGATTTTTCTTCTTCGATTCAAAAGCGGTAAAGATAATCCCTAAATAATTAAGAGATAGTATCTCGTTTTATATTCTCCTACACTCCATTGAAAAAAATCCTTTGTGATTTAGGAGCAACAGAAATTAATTTAAAAAAATGCTAATTCTAGTTAAGAGACACACAAATGTTTGTTTTCTTTCCTAGCTAAAGTAAAAAAGCTAAAATGAATCAAGAATAATCTTGGTGATGTCAGAGAATTCCATATTTTATTCCCATTTGAATTTGAGTGCTCATTCTGCTTATATTTCTGTTATTTTTAGAAAAAAACTCACTAAAAATAGAATATGTTAATGAAAAATAACATATTGAGAGAGAGAGTAAAATGTATTTCAAACGCCAGGTGATAGATAACTTTCATATACAAAACCAAAATAAATTTGCTTTTTATGTGTGTATTTACATAGGATGATAAATACAACAAATATTAAATAGAAATTTTTCGTTTACATACAAATTGAAATTGTAGTATTCTACAAACTTTTCCTTGTATAATTCGTACAGCTTGAAGGAGAAGTAAATGATTTTGTTATGTAAATGTACAAAAAAATTGCAATGCTTCATTTGATTCCATAAAAATATCTGAACTGCAAAATGTTTCTTATTAAACTATATTTGGAAAAAAAATTTGCAAGAAATTGAGGTTGAACAAAAGTTCAGTGTATTAAGAAATGAAACCTGGAAACAATAACTTTCTTTCAATATTCACAAACAGCTGTCATCCTACTACATACCAGGTCTAACAACAACAAAAAAGAAGTAAAAGAAACGAGACTGGTCCAATAAAACATTGTACGTACAGAATCAATTAAAAAAAAATTCTTCGTGACATTATCACCTTCAAAGCAGTTCCCTTTAGCATTCACTCACTTCTGCATTCGGCCGGTAACAGTTTTGCAACGAGGTTTTGGAAGTCCCTTCAGAAGATTCTCCGTTTTTGCCTGAACCTCTTCAATTGATGTAAAATGGGTTCCCTAAAGCAAGATTTACTGTAGGAAATAAAAAATTCGCGTGAGGCCAAGTCAGGTGAATAAGGATGATGCCCCATCTCAGTAATGTTTTTGCTGGTGAGAAACTGCCTAACAAATTGGACCGTGTGAACGGATGTATTGTCTTGGTGCAACAGTTATGCCCCGCTCCCCAATTCTAACCTTTTTTCTCCTTTTTTCACGAAGTCTTTTTAGTACTTCAATGTAGTTTTGTTGATAAGCATTATGACAAATGAAGTGAGTGAGAATCCACTCATATCACGAATTTTTGCAATGCTTTCGTCTGTAATCGCTTACCTTGGGTTTCCAGCATGTTCATTATCTTCCACACTGTCCCTTCCCCTTGAAAGCCACTTATCCCATCCAAACACATGTACACTATACAAAGTTTCATCTTCATAAGCTTTGGTTAACGTCTGACATGTTTTCATCCTTAATTTATTTTGTTTCACAAGAAACTTGATGCTGATTCGACATTTTCCCTGAAGAATGCAGTTGTACGCCTTCACTTAATAACGCAGTACTCCCAACTGACGTGATCGGTCAAGATGAAACTGGCCACATGGAGAAAGGAGGAGTGGGGGATGACAACATCAAAAGGTTGTTGCCAACTCCACTCTTTTTTCAAGCTACACACTTAGTCTTGTTTTGAGTATGTGTATGTATGTCACTCCTTGTATACCTTCCAAAGCAAAATCAAATTGGAAAAACATTCGAGGCACAGTGGCTGCAGTCTTTATCAAGAGGCTTGCATTTTGATAATTGCTATTGACTGGAATTTTAAACAACAAGGATGACCCAGAAACCTGAGCAGCAGAATGCCACAAATACTCAATATATATACTTATATATCAGAATACCAATGTTTTACGAAATCTTGAAACTGAAATTCTGTGTTTTCCTATAATGTGAAAATACAATTCCAAAATATCAAATGTTCGTATAGAGGCTTTTAACTTACTAATGGCTGCTAAAAATAGAACTCTAATGCACTTAAGCAAATAATGGACTGAAGTCTTCTGCGTTCAGTTATGAATTAATGTGTTTTAAAGCATCTTACGCTGTTCGATTTCATAGAAATATATTAATGGCTTAGATGTAAAGAGCTTATCGCAACTAATTAAACTTTTTAATTAATATTTATCATTTAATTTTAGTTTTCTTTATATGTTGCATCGAAGTGCTAGAAAAGTATATATAAGGAAAATTAATAATTATAAAAAAATAGTTTTAAAAATGTTTCATTGAGTATTACCTTTATACCAATATATACAAATAATTCATAAAAATCTATGTACAATATTTAATATATAATTTTTATGTGCTTCCTGCTCTCTCTTCTTTATCATATTCAAAACATTTTTTTTTGTTTTTATATGCTTTATTTTATATAATTTATTATTTAAATTGTATAAAAATAAAAGATTTGTAACCCAACGATAATATAGATGGCGTTCCATTTGCTTCTATATATTTGCTATTTTGATAGATTTTTCGTTTTATGTGTTATAAAAAAGTTACATTAATTTACACAAGTAGTATAATATTTCAAAAAATTTGCAAAAAAATTTTACATTTTATTTGTAATTAAATATTTCTTTCGATTTTGAAATTTATTTGGTATGATATTTTGGGGAAGCTAAATAATGACGCCATTTTGAAGCACTGTTGGACTTTTGTTCATTTTTAATTATTCATGGTTTATGTATGCTCTTTTGTGTCTTTTTTGCTTGTTTGAAATTGTTGTTATAACATGGAATGGGATGGTTACTCAATATTACATTAATCCTTTTAAAGAGCAAAGATACTGCAGAACATAACCGTCTTTAAACTTTAGTCTAATAAAATCCCTTTTTTATAATTTTCTCTTGTTTTAAAAATTTTATATTCTGAAATTTTATACACACACACGCACGCACATACGCACGCACATACACACACACACACACGCACACGCACGCACACACACACACACACACATATATATATATATATATATATATATATATATATAGTATAATAAAATGAAATAAAATAATAAGGAAGAAAGTTGCACCACACTTACAAGGCCAAAAAAAGAAAGAAATTCGATTCCCAGAAACATAACGAAGATACCAAAGGAGTCTTTGGACTAAAATGGAGACCTATTATTATTTCCAAAGCTATCTCTGAATTAGGCCATCAAAATTAGGGTTAAGCAATGTGTTATGGGACCACTTTCTCCATACAGCAGAAATTTTTGACATAGAAAAAACAGAACCATGTATGTTGAAAAATTAGGCCTATATATAACACACGTGGATGAAATACCAGACAGTAAAATAAAATGAATGAATGATTAGAGAATAGTGAGGTTTCTCTCATAGAGATGAATATTAAGAAAAAAATTCTATAGGATAAAAACTTATATGAAAAAATGTTAACTATAAGGATATATGAAGACCAAGCATTTTAGTCAGAAAACGCGCGCTAAATAACGTGTTAAAATTGAAGTGTTAACCCAATTGCGCGCGCGCTTATACAAAAAATGTCATACGTATATATATGTTTGACATTTTTTATAAGCACATTTGTCTCTACTTTCACTTTAATAATTTTTTTTTAAATGTAACAAAAAATAGGTAGGTTCAATTACAATATTGATTAAATTCCTCAAAATACGGAGGAGTATACACAAGTTTAAATGTTTTAATTTATTAATGAATATCACCTACAGTAGTTTACAGAAATTGGAAATACATAAAACAGCTATTTTGAGAAATATAATGATAAAAATATAAATTTTAGATTAATTATTTCTAAAGACAGTAGCATTATTAACAAACGAGTAATGGTTAAATGTTTTTACAAGATATGCAGTTAAACACGAATTACCTCTAGAATCATTTGAAATATATATATATACAATGTTTTGAAAGTCTTATCCAAATTATAAAACTACTTATAGTGTTAAGAAGAAAACGCTGATAATTATTTCAATTGCTTGTAACTCTGAAAATAATGTGAATTTTTTTCAAAAATCACAGTTGAGCTTCTGTACAGAGGTCTGAGCTATATACAGGCAAAATATTATTACAATACAAGCATTTTTCACAAAAGGAGAGCATTTTGAAAAAAGGTTATTCTAAGTTAATTTTTAGCCGGAATATTGTATTTAAATAATTTTTTTGTCAAAGTGTCCTTAAAATAATTTTATACATGTATTCTAATCTAAGTGACACTAAATATCGTGAAAATTATCCATTTATGCGCCTTTTTAAAATCGCGGTTCCGAACGTAGTCGGATACCTTAAGGTATAAAAAAGTAGTGGTATCAAAAAGTTATTTTTCATGAAAAGTTTCAACCTAAATCAGCTTAACTATTGCTATAAATGATCTATTATTTGTAAGACTTGAACCTATTTACATATATTAATAATATTTTAATTAATTAATATATCAATAAACCTCTTCAAATTAATTGATGTATTGATCTAAGTTTTTGCAAAAATAATCAATTTAAACCTAAGATTACTTTATATCTGGAATGTTTAAAAATAATTTAAAATGAACTCTCTAAACAACTTGTGCATTAGTTTTAACGTTGCTGCAGTTTCATTCTGGAACAGTTATATTGATGTATTAATGTTTAGCAATATAATAACCATTCGCACACAACATGATTATTATTTAATTAATAAAGATAATGCAAAACTTATATTATTAAAAAATTATAACATTTTGTTTAGAATATGATGAATGTTAAATTCTCCTTATAATATAAATTTTCAATGTTTCAATGTTAGTCTAATTTAATTTACTTAATATTTATTATTCATTTCACTTAATTATGGATGTCTCTTCCAGTTAACTTGTTCGGATAACGTTTAAAATTATTCCCGTTTACTAATTTCAGCTTTTACTCTTTTTTTTAAATAGTTTAAATTTTTTATGTTGCTTCTATATTTTCTATGTATAATGTGTTATTGATTTCATTTAGGAATATATTTAGGAATAATCATTTATTGAAATGCAAATCTGCAATCCCTTTTGTTTTGTTTCTTTATAGTGAAGTAAACATATTACTTTTTGATATTATTTCCATGTAATGGAATAGAATGTATTAATTTTATAGGGTGTTGGAAAGGTAAAATCTTATTTTTTTGACAATTTGAGATTTTAACATTTTCAAATTGTATAGATTTTAACCTTTCTAAAAATACCTTACTTGAACCTCTAGGATATTTAGAAGCCCTTAAAACGTATTTTTAAATAATCGTTGAATTTGGGCCACGCCCATTTTAATGGCGAGAAAATTGTAAACAAATTACTTTGTTTTTGCTTAATAGTGTAATGACTGATATGAACCAAAACAAGCATCTTTTATTTTAAATTGAGCCTTATATTTTTTTATTTCCCAGCCGATTAGAAGTATCACTGTATACATTAAAATCAATTTATCTCAAAATGTAAATTTTAATGTGCGATGTACCTTTTCTGAGAAACTACTGTTCACAGGTATGTAAATTTTTTATGAATTATTTATAATGATGTCTAATATATACTAAAATGAGCTTTTTTAAGACACTGAAAAATTTAATTTTTACAAATTTTTAAGTAAAAATGGGTCAAATTTCGCAATGTTTGATAAAATATTTCATAATTTCTTAAAAAATTCAAAATTAGCTAAAAGCTCATTTTAGTATAATAAGAGAGATGTACTTTAATAGTATGAAAAATTTCAAGCATGTACATAAAACAGATTTTGAGAAAAGGTACATCGAAAACAGCCAATTTAACATTGTCAGTATAGAGAGAGAGAGAGGTTTCCAACACCCCTTAATACTGTTAGATTTATTACAATTTACTAAGTAGATAACTTTTGGTGACTCAGATTATTGTATTTTAGTTTTTTACAAATTTATTTTCCCATTAAAATTTTTTTTTAAATATTACTTTTAATTTTATTTGCTCTTTTAAATTTCATTTCAGCGCAGTAATATAGACAGATGAAAGGGACCCTTAAGACTTTATTCAAGCCTCTCAGCCTGAGTTTGAAAATGATTTACTCTAGCTGTTTTATTTTGTACCGTACTGTTTTGCTGTTTTCTTGCTCTTGTCATTTTGTTTTAAAAATGAAAAAAAAATAACATTACAGAAGAATTAATTGCCCCTGTTATCGTGTTTCTAAATTTACTATCAAAATTATAAAAAATATCCTATAGGTTAATTTTTATTTTACAATTAAAATATTGTGAGATTGAAATAGAATTTAAAATACCAAGGAACACTTTGAATGTTAAAATATTACATGTTGTGAAAATTGGATGCAATCGAAACAATCAGCCAATGAAGAATACTGAATAATTAAAGATGAAAAAAAAAGCACTAAATGTGTGAACAGTAGTCTGTTTGAATAAAATTTGTTGATTAATGATAAATAACTAATAATACATCTATTTAACTAAAAAATGCTTTGGGAGGTCTCGTGTTCTCTTACATACGTACAAAAAAATTCTTTGTAAATAATAAAGTATTTAATCTCCTTCTCGTGGTTTTTTTTAAAGAAAATTCTTTTATGAAAGTAATTAAGCATTCAATGTCATTTACGAATTTACATCTGGGTATAATTTATCAAAAGACATTTGAGAACTAGTGTAGAACATAAGATACTTCTACGATAGCAGTAAATGAAACCGTTCTCGCGTTAATTTGCAAAAGTCTTACAAGAAAATTTTGCAAGCACTTTAAATGATACGACTTTTTTTAAAGTTTCTTTCTTTCTGTTTTTTTCTTTTTACTATATTTATCAAAATCTATATGTACATATATATATATATATATATATATATATATATATATATATATATATATATATATATATATATTCTTAATCTTAAGAATCAAACCCCTTACATTTACAAATCTTTCATGAAGCAAATTCAGATTTGGGATTATAGAAATATAACAAAAAAATTTTTTAACAATACAGCATAACGTGATAATAGTGTTGTATATGGATATTTTTGCAAAAATAAATTAAAAGACTATAAAACCTAAAATATACAAGAAAAAAAATGTAAGTCAATTCCTACTTTGAGTGGATGAATAGAATGTATTTTGTTAACGATTGAAAATTTGAACAAGATATATGTATATATATATATATATATATATATGTGTGTGTGTAGTAGTAGTAGTAGTATGTGAAAAACTACAGGTGAAGAGAGAGAGAGGTTGGCTAGCCCTAAAACATTGTTTAAACCTGCAATCCTGGTTCCTAAGGCCAGGAGTTTGTTATTGTACTACTGCGCCTATTTATTCCTATTTAGTATAGTTATCTTAGGTTCTATAGCTATCTTTGTATTTATATATTTTGGCTTATATATATACTCTTTTTTATATTTGTGGCTGCATTGCGTCTAAATATAGAACTTTATGAATTACCATTGTTCTTCCATTAGTATAAGCAATTTAACTTATAACCTAATTCTGAATTCTTAACAGATTGTAATTTTGGCTATTGTAAATAATTTTATTTTTTACTATTTTATTTACATATGTTAATTAACATTTTGCTTTCATGTTCAAGACATGTTTTTACTTATTTTTATTCTTTTTTATTCTTTTTTTAGTATATTCAAGTTTTTTAGCATTAGTTTTTACTTATATCTTTTCATATTATCATTTTTTTATGTGTGTAATATGTACTATATATTGTAAATACAGATTTGTTTGTATTGATATTATTTGGTATTTTGAGGTGATGAGGGTTATGTCTACATAGCACTGCACTTTTAGTTTTTTTAATCATGTATCTATTTTAATGATTTGGTATTACTTTGCATTAGCGACTGGCAATTAAGTTAGCTTATAGCTGATCTTTTCTCGGGAGTGTACTCATTAGGTAGGTACAGTATCGTTATAAAATTACCTATTTTCATATTTCTGTTATAATACATGTGTGGTGTTTGGTGTTCTTATGAGCCTTTATACTTAGCTTTATTTTTGTTTTTAGCATAACTTTCTCTTGCCTTTGAGAAATTACTTTCCAGTTTGTTTTTTTAAAAATTAACTTGATTTTGCTTTGCTTTGGCGCATACTCTCTCTTTTGACTTGGTATCGATTTCTAGTTTAAATACAGAAATATTTGACTGAAGTTGGATTTGTTAAGTTATTAGGATGAAGGATTTTTACAACTCATTCTCTAATGACAATTTGGGAAAGGAATCAATTTCTGTTAAAGAATTTAATGAATGTAATAGTAATACTAATATTAAACAATTCAAGACAATAATTTTTTAGAACAAAAAGTTGATTAATGTAATCATAATAATCATATTAAACAAAACATGTTAGATTCTAGTAATTACATTACGCAAAATATTAATAAAAGCTACATTAATAGTCATGCTTTACATGAAAATAAAGATAAATTATCTTCATACACAATTATGAAAACATTCAATCTTATAATAGACTTAAGTTGAAATTCAAGAAATGTAGAGATAGTAGATGTAAGACTTGCACGATGTTAAATCAAGATCAGTATGATTGTGAATCTAAATTTAACCTATGTAAAACTTTTAATTGTATTTACCTTTTAAATTGTAAAGTTTGTCAGTATAAATATATAGAACAGACCTAAAATACTATTAACATCAGGATTAAGCAACATAGACATGATGTTAAATACTTTAATAATTCCAATAATTCTAATATAATTGAACTTAGACAATTTCATATGCATGATTTCAAAAATGTTGAACTTTCTATGATTAAAATTATTCCAAATACTAAGCACAGATTATGGTGGAAAATCACTTTATTAGGAGTTTTAATACAATATATATCCATATGGTCTTAATGTTATGTATTTTGCAAAAAATACTTTGCAAATACTATGACAGAGTAATAATAAAGAATTTTTTCATAATGTTAACAATTTAAATAATAATTCTAAAATAAAATCTAGAAGTAAAAGAACTAAAAGGAAAAATAGAGATAAAAATCATTAAATGACTATATTAAAGTTATTATTGATGATTTTTTGAAAAAATCTTTAATATCAAGAAGATCAAATACTTCATGTTTGGTTTTAATAAAAATGAAATTGTATTGTTAAATGAAATCTTAAATAAGGATTCCTTAAAGATTTGTCATGCAGTACACATTATTAAAGATATATATTTATAATTATCTAGTTAATAAATTCAAAATAAATGTTGAGAAAATTAATGAACCTATTACAGAGTACTGCACTTTATTACTCATGAATAAAACTTTAAGCAAAAGTAATTTTTCTAATGTATTTAATACATATTTGTCACTTTTTCCTGTTAGAAATGTGGTTGTTAAGAAAACATTTAAATATAACAAAACGATGGGCGGATTTATCTTTAATTACAATAATAGTTCGCCTTTTATTAACATAGAAGATTGTATATGTAAAAACTATAATAATTTTATTGACAGTCATCATAAACATGTAGTTACTGGCAACTTAGATATAATCAATGACAAAATTTTAAAGAATATAATGAGTAAAGGAACTAGTTTCAGATTAACTGTTTCTAATAACAACAATACTGTTAAAACACAAATTAATAAAGATATAGATAATTTTATTACAAATTCTGCAATTAAATATGGACTACCTATAGAGGCATAAATAAAAGTACAATAGAGGCATAAATAAAAGTACAATATTTTAAGAGGACTTGGTACCCTAAAAAACACAAACCTATCGTTTTTTTATTTTCATTTAATCTTATTCTTTGCATTATTATCTTTCGATTGATATATCACTTGTGCATGTCGGAAAGTTAGAAGTTGACTAAAACTTCATTTGAAAACAAATTAGGCAATTCAGCCACACCCTCTGTTTAAAAAAAAGCTAAAAAAATGCTTTATGATAAAAAAAATCTATTTTAGAAATAGAAATAATAACTATAAAAAAGAATGTGTAGTATTAAAAGCAGAATATTTCCGAGGCAATACAATAATGTAACGCCACATGCTTAATACATTAATAATATTATTTAAATATTTCTTGGATTTATTTGTTTTCTACTAATATTTATATCAATATATATTCATGATTTTTTAAAAGTACATATATATATATATATATATATATATATATATATATATATATATATATATATATATATATATATATATATATATATATAAACTTTATATTATTCTATCATAATTTTAACTTTATGCGGAACTGTTATCCCTCTCTTGTATTTGGCGGGAAACATAACCAGTTGTTACACTCCCGAAGTAAGTCTTACCATCTACATTTTGCATCGAATTTAAATCTATACTGTGAATACAAGTAGTCTATATTTTTATAATTATATTTTATTAGTAGTGTGTGTGTGATTATAATATTTAAATTTCTCCTAATGTTATTCTTTTCTTTCCTCTTGGTACGTAGTATGACAAACTACAGGTGAAGGTTGGCTAGCCCTAAAACTTGTTTAAACCTGCAATCCTGGTTCCTAAGGCTAGCCGCTAGGAGTTTGTTATTGTACTACTGTGCCTATTTCTTCCTATTTAGTATAGTTATCTTAGGTTCTATAGCTATCTGTGTATTTATATATTTTGGATTATATATATATATATATATATATATATATATACAGGGAGAGTGTGAAAAACAAGGAAAAAATTCTCGAAATTCATTAAAACAGTATTGAGTGAAAAATCATTATTTATCATAAGCAGGGGAAAAAATGGTTTGACTTTACAATGTCTTTTCATTTTGGTCACATTCACTTATTAGAGATTATTCGTTTTACAATCAGGACTTTTATATCACTAAATATTTCTCTTAATATCTAAATACTTCTTCATATTCATATTTTAATTGAAAATCCATTGATTTGAAAATAGTTTTCCTTATTGTGTATGTGTGTATGTTAAATACATGAAACATTAATTTACAAATTTTATTCATGAATAATCGAACACTCAATAACTTGTTTTGTGCTATTTCACAAATTATACCAGCAATAAAACAAGCAATTATTCATGTTTAAAATTTATAATTTTCCCATTAATTCTGAACCGATCGTGATATATTTCCTATTTATTATGAGACAAGCGTGCACACATACATGCAACCGTTTCCACAATACATAATATTAATTATAAAATAACATTTCTTTCAGCGGCATTATATCCAACCTAAATCCATTGCTTTACAGTCATAGTACAACCCCTCTAGGGCTAATAGTAAAATGTTGAACGTCACGTAGAAGGCTCAGAGTGAAAGCACAAACAAAAACTGAGACTAGGCTATAAAATCTTCGTGTTTCAATGCCCCAATTGCTTATTCCTTCATGACTCCCCTGTGATATGAATTCCGAAGCCAAGAAACGTGAAAAACTAATAGCGAGGGAGCAAATTATCTAATGCGTCTCTTAGCGTTGTATTTAATGATGGAAAGAGCTTAGTGAAACATGAAACATGACAGGCTAAAGGGAAAACATCCTTTTTGACGTCTCAGAGCCCAGATGAGACAAGTCATGGTAGTTTTTTTGTTCAGAATGTAATGGTTTTTTAAGCACAGTAATTTGATACCTGGGAGTGTTCATTTGTACATTTTTGAGTCTCAGAAGCTATAATTTAAAATTTCTAATTTTAGAATGTATTCTCTTATGTTTGTGGAATAATAAAGTTGTTACATTTGGTAGTTTTCAAAAAACAGCAAGGACTAAGACAATCAGGTATTATAACTGAGTGTTTAAAAGGACACATCTAGCATTAAATGAATACTGAAGTTGTTGAATAGGATCAAGTAAAAAATAATATAGACTAATTTTTTGTATTAACAAGTAATAAGTCAGTTCCTACTTAGGTCAACTAAGAAAAATTTTATCTTATTACCTTTTCCTAAATACAGAGTGTTTTTTTTCCAGGTATAGAAGTTTAAGTTGGCCTTACTTTCCAAGATGGCGACCGATTTAACAGCTGTCAAGTGATTTATTCTCAGTTTGGTTTGGCAATTCATCAAAACGATCATCAAGCAAGGCGTAGATTCGTCGAATGGGCCCAAAACGAGATTATCGTTGTTCCCAATTTTCATAAGCGAATTTTTTTTTTGCGATGAAGCGCACTTCTGGTTGAATGGCTACGTCAACAAACAAAACTGCCGCATTTGGAGTGAAGCTAATCCAAAAGTGTATGTCGAAACACCGTTACATCCAGAAACACTGACTGTTTGGTGCGCTTTATGGGCTGGTGGAATCCTTCTTCAAAAACGATGAAGGCCACAACGTTACAGTCAATGGTGATCGGTATAGAGCCATGATTACTAACTTTTTCATTCCTGAATTGAACAATCATGATGTCCAGGAGCTGTGGTTCCAACAAGACGGCGCAACATGTCACACAGCTCGTGCCACAGTCGATTTATTGAAAGACACGTTTGGTGACCGCCTAATTTCACGTTTTGGACCTGTGAATTGGCCTCCAAGATTTTGTGATTTAACACCGCTAGACTATTTTCTGTGGGGCTATGTAAAGTCATTGGTCTATGCGGATAAGCCACAAACGCTTGACCATTCGGAAGAAAACATTCGCCGTGTTTTTGCCGATATACGGCCACAACTGTTGGAAAAAGTCATCGAAAATTGGACGTCCAGATTGGACTACATCCGAGCCAGCCGTGGCAGTCCTATGCCAGAAATCATATTTAAAATGTAATGCCACAAGATTATCTTTCGAATAAAAAAAATTCATGTCAATCGAATAATACATCGTTGTTTTATTGCAATTTAAAATTCTATACCTCTCAAAAAACACCCTTTAGTTGCAATTAATATAAATGTGCAATACAAATGACAAAATTAGTATATTAAGTGACAAAATAGAGAGCGATTTTCCATGCAATTTTCCATTTATTTTCCATTCTATGTAGGGTGTTTGACTATTTTTTTGTTACCATTTATTTATTAAATAAATTTAATTTTTCTAATAAAATAGTATAGTAAAAGAGAAATCACATTCTCAGAAATTAGGCCGTCCCAGTTGGGATTCGAACGAGCAACCTTTGGATTAGAAGTCCACAGCGCTATCCATTGTGCTACAAGGACTCTTCTAGCAATTTTTTTAGATCATTATTTTTGTACGTTACTATTTATTCATTTTTCAATTCAATTAATGGCCGCGGTAGCCAAGCGGTCAAGGCATGGGATCATGGCTGGCGTGTCATGAGTTCGAGCCCAGTACTACTGAAGACTACCCGTGTAGGGGAGCGATGCACATTAAATCTGTCGAGAGCTCAAACGTCCTCCCGTTGGTGTGGTGTGGTAGTTAGGAGAGGGGGTGCTAGCTCAGGTGTCGTCCTCGTCACTTGACCATGGTTCAAAATTACGAGATCCTTCGCCATAAGCCCTCGTGTAGATAAGCAGTGCGTCGTTAATCTTCCCTAATTCACACAATTTAATTAATGAATTAAAAGTTGAAAAAACAGTATTAACATCAAGTGTCATCCACTTCAAATTTAAAAAAAAATGATTTGAATTTGAATGGATGATTAGAAACTATTTTATTTATGATTGAAAATTTGAACAAGATATATATAGAGAGAGCGAATGAACTAATAGAAGGAATTGAAAAAAGAAAATTTATTTTAGTATAATTATTTATTGAGCTAAAAACATGTTAAAAATGAGACTGTCTTACTTTTTTATTAATTAAATTATTTAGTGTTTGGAAACACAAGATCAGTTTTGCAGTACTTATAAAAATTATAAAAAGAACTGTGTAAAGTATTTAATCGGAAATTATGTATTTTCTTAAACTTTGTTTTAATAAGTATCAGCTGATACAATATCTGCTTAAAAATTAGTATGAAAATAAGGATAACTATATTATTACATTAATAATATTACTGAAATAAACTTAACAATTTTGTTTAGAATGTAAATCTCAAAATTTAAGTAAATACTTTTAGCCAATAATTTAAAAAAAGAAAAAAAGAAGAAAATATGCTCGCGTTTAAATTTTATGTATGCATGTACTTCATGTAATGGGAATTTGAATGTTATTTGCATAAATAAATTTTTATCTCATTACCTATAGAGAAAACCTTCGATATGTTTTTATCGTATAATGCATCTGAAATGCCTTATGTTAATCCTTTTACATGTTTTCCATTAAATACATTTACATAAAACTAGAACTAACATTTAAAGCATACTGTATCTAGCTGTTTATTTAAACTTTGATAAAAGTAAATTAACTCAGTTTATTTAATTTATATGTTTGTTAACTACTCTTTTCCATTACAATATACAGAACTGATTTACTGTTAGATATTCACTTCGATATTTTTTCCATGCTTCATTCTTCAACAAAACGTGTGGTATAAAATGCAGATATTCTACTTCAAATGACAATCTAAAAGTATTTTAACTTCGAAACTAATAAGTTTTGTAAAGAAATTGAAACAAAAAGGCTTAGAAATTTATTTCAATTTCAGATGTTTCACGATTTTAAAAAGCCTGCTTATTATTACGCGCTTCTTTCGTTGTATCATGCTTGTAACTCTAATTTTTTTTCTTTCATTTACAGTGAAATACATTTTTAATTTTATTCTGTTCTCAAGTTACATAAATTTTAGTATTTTTAGATAACTTTTCATTGGTGTTTTCAAATTCATTGTTTAAATATTAAATGTTTCAAATATGATTAAAAATTTACTGATTTTAAGAGATTTTTTTTATTCTTACTGATTTGGGTTTGACCTTTTCATCCCCTACATCAGGGGTTTCCAACCCAAATGAACTTGCGGGCCACTCAGGAAAAACATTATAATTTCGCGGGCCGCACATAAAAATATGTACCTTTATATCAGATTTGGAAACAAAAAAGAATTTATTGGAGTGAAAATTTAAAACAGAATGAATTATTATTATTATTGTCATTATTTTTCATGTATACAGTCATAGATAATATAATAATGTATATATATAGTATAATAACGCAATGATCAAATGATGTTTAAAATATTACAGTTGCCATTTTCTAGAAAATTACGGTGTTCCTTTTCAACTGATCTTTCGTTACTTAATGTTGAAATTTGATTGGGCTGTCATTGCAAACGATTAAGTATACACACATTGCCGTTTATATTAACACCGTCCTGAATATATATTTTTTTAAACTTTAAAAAGTATCTCTGACTGCCTCTTGCTTTTTGGGCACTCCAAACAGAAAAGGAGGAGAAGAAATGAAAGTCGCACACATAGAGAATCATGTACCATCCATAGTAGAGGATATACATAAAGCATTTCGGATTTTATTTAAAAAAGTAATTTATTATAGTGAAATGAAATATAACTGTTTGATAAAATTTGAGTCTGTTTTATTCTAAAGGACATTTCTGTTATCAAAAAGAACAGAAAACAGACAGATACATTGTATATATATATATATATATATATATATATATATATATATATATATATATATATATATATATATATATATATATATATACATAAATGACACCTCAAATAAATTTCAAAATGAAACAACTTTAAAAACCTGATATTTGAAATTTTTTGTAAAAGAGTTGGCCCGCTGTCCGCGTGTTGGACACCCCCTGCTCTACATTTTATAAAACTAATTTCCTTCTTATTTTTTATGAGCTAGTTATAATACATCTCTAAACACTTACTACTTTTTTACTTAAATACAAATATTTTAACTCCGTTTCATTAAGATTTTGATTTGTAAAGTTTTGCTTTATTTCAAATAATCAATCTCAAACAAAATTACTGCTTAATTTTGATATAATGTTGGTATATGTTACATAAGTTTATCCTCTACTTTGATATTCTTTTATAATATAAGGTTCTATAAATTAGAACTTTAAAATAAATAGTCTGGAATTCATTGCATATAAATAGTCTGGAATAAGAATAGTCTGGAATTCATTGTATCCAGAGTAATCAAAGCCCTCTTTTAGGTTTCAGAATGGAAAACAATATAAGCAAAACTTTCATCACCAAATCTCAATTTTTTCTCTTAAGTTTTTAATCAATCTCTATTTAATCTCATTCATTGAAGTGAACATGTTGCAAAAAAAATATGATGTACTTTACTTCTGAATTTTGATTCGAAAATTTTAAAATTCTTCATGACATTTATATTTGTGCGAAAGAAGATTGAAACAATATTTTATAATTTCTTACAATTTTTAATTGAACTTGGGAGAGACAGTTTTTCTTTACGTTTCACTATAAAGCAGTACGGGAGTTCTTGGCGACTGACCTCGTTATTTTAAACCGTGGTCGAGTGACGAGGATGGTACCTGAGCTGGCATTATCCTCACCTAACAACCACGCCACACAACCGGGAGGACGTATGAGTCTCGACATGTTTAACGTGCATCTGCTGCCTTTGAATGGTGGTGGAGGGTCTTCAACAGTACTAGACTTCAACTCGTAAGGATGCTATTCACGAGTCGGTGACCTTGATCGCTAGGGTACCGCGGCCACTGATGATCTTGGGAGTATAACTAAAATGTTCCTTATTTGCTTTCATGTTTTATCGTTATTTCTTTATTATCTGTAGTGAGTTGTATAAAAAGATAAATGATGCAATGCTAAGAAAAACTGAAAATAAAAAGTAGATGCTGTGATATAAGTAAAATACGTAGTGCAAAAAAATTAACGAAACGATATTAATGAACCTCATACAACGTAAAAAATATGCCTAGCAGTACGAAGAATAAGGTAACGAGGAATTTAAGCCGTTGCTTCTAAATCCAGCAGTTTTAAAGATAGATTCATTAATTGCTTTCATTATAATAAGATTTCATTAAAAAAATTCTGATTTAAAAATACACAAATTACTTATACTTTCCAAATCTCTGAATCTTGAAAAGATTGATTCCACTATAGGATAAAATTTTAAATTTTGGTTTCGATACAGAACATATTATTATATATTGGCATTAAAACTTATGAAACATATTAACATTTAAACATATTAAACATATTGACATTTAAAGATATATTAACATTACTGCATATTAACGAAACATATTACACAAACATTTTTGTGATTTGGGGTTAAGTTATTATTTAATGTATTTCAACATCAATGCCCCTGATTCAGTTTCAATAATTGTTTCTCTGGCATCGTGCAATTCAATGAATGCTTCCGTTCTTTAAACCTAAGAAGACAATAATTTTTTTTTATAACAAGGTAGAATCTTTTTTTAAATAATTGAATTCTGAATCAACATTTATTTGCCTATCAATCGAAACTTAGCTGAAGAGTTCTGTAACTAAAAGCTCATTGAACTATGTTGTACTCATTCATCACAAAGGCCTTAGCTAAAATTAAAATAGTCTTGACAGCTATTATAGTATCCTTTGTGAAACTGTTTCCGAATTTCAATTGAATTACTAAAGTATTCATATTCTGTATATATCGCATTTAATTACTAGAAAGAATACTTAAGCTATCGGAAATAATGCAAATTCCAGTAAATCTTTGCATTCGTATTAATACTTAAATTCCTTTTACGACAGAAAATAATGACTTTGCTTTGTAATTTGTTCTCTAAACCTGTTGTTTATTTAAAATAATAACATTACCGTAAATTCTCAGAAGAGTTAAACAACAAATTCTGAGAAATACACACACCCATTTCACGAAGTAATCTACGTATGCAAAGTATCATACAGAGTAACATAAAAAAAATAATGTGAATATAATGATAAAAATTGTATACGGGATTGAACCTGAAAGATTTAAATAAAAAATAATAATATGCAATATATATAGTACACTATTTAACGAATATTATAAAACACATTAAAACATAAATCTTTTAATTTAACGATCAAACATAAAATTTATATATTAGTAAAAGTTAAAATATGTTTTATTTACCAGACGATTGCATTTTCTTATATGTATCGGGTTACACATTGAAACCTTCTACAATTGTATTAAAAAAAAGTTATTATACCTAGTGCTTGGTTCCTACAGTCACTGAGTTATAAGTGTCATATTTTCAATATATTCAATAAAAGAGCACGTAATTATTAAAACAGTCGATGCACATTCTATTGCCATCACGTTTTATTGATGTGTTTGCACACAGATACTGTACATTTACTTTTTTAAACATATTCTTAAACATTAAATTTTAAATACATTAAAATCCGGCGTATACCGTGCACCTATGCTTTCAAGCTGCATTTTTTTTAATTTTAAGGTATATTCGCCGTATAACACGCACCCCCTTTTTACGAGGGAATCTGCAACGTTTTTTAGTAATACGATTTTGTTTTGAAGCCATTTTTCGAGATATTATCCCAGAATTTTGAAACAATAGCACATTTTTTGAACTTTAACCCTTTAAGTTCATAAGGAATGCCATTTATTTTAAATAAACAGCATTTCGATCTATATAGAAATCTAATTTTCTTTATGCTCATCTGTTTTTTATTTTTAAAACTATCATTTTTATACCCGGCGTATAACGCTCACCCATAAAAGGGGTTAAAAGGGCGTTATACGCCGTATTTTTCGGTATATACAAGAGAAATTGAGAGGGAAAAAAACCCCTCGTATTTGACAGAAAAAAAAACAATGCACTCTTAAAAATTTAAATAGTCTCTCAGTATAGAAAAGAAAAGGCATTTTTGTTCTTTAAAATAAGGAACTTTTTTGTTAGATAAGGAATTAAAGTATTTTTGTTGTCTTTCTGTATTTAATTCTAAGCTCTAGAATAAAATTAACATCGGAATTTCTTTTTCAATTATCAAATTGATCCCTAATCCATTGAAATATTTAAGCAATTTATATTTATTCTTAATTCAAAGCCTCAATAAATTACCCTTGCCCCTCAAAAAATGACCTTTTCTTAAAGTATTAAAATGTTCATAAATTACTTTAAAGTATTTTAATGTGAAAAAAATATACAATTGATGTGAAAATTGTAATACTGTTAAGAAAGATTATAATTTCGGAATTTTACTGTTAACTTGATTAAAATTGTACCTGAATTATTTTTTAAAAAATTTCTATTAACCCTCTGCTAAATTTTAAAATAAACAAGTCAAAATCAAGTTAAAGTATATTTTTATTTAAGATAAGATAACGAATTTCGGAAAGTTATTAATAAAGAATTTGTTTTGAAAGCAAACTGGCATTCTTTTTGACTATCCGTAAAAAGTTCGAACTTTTTTTTTTAATAATGGAAAGGTTTTTCACTTTTAAATCTTTTTAATGTAGAAAACGTTTTTGCTTTTCATGCTTATATTGGTTTTGGATAGAAAATAAAATCTTAGAAGAGAGGTTGGAAAACTTTTTTTAAATTAACGTCTTATACTTTTTTTATGTTTTTATAATCTTTTTAAAAACTATTATTTCTGTACATAATTTACTGTACAATCTAATAGAAACCAAATATTTTTAAGTAGTTTGGAACATTGTTCAAAGCATGTGTTTCGAGTTAATTTTTTTATCTTTCCCAAGGAATTATTTATTTATGAATAGATGATTCCCCTTTTGAATATTAATATCGTCCACTATTTCTTTATATGTTTGTATTACAAACAAAAGGCTTTTATATATTTTTAAGAAGTACATCTGTATGAAATTTCAAGATACTTTTTAAGAATAACTATGGTAAAAAATATTAGGTGAAATAAAAATATAAAAATTTAAAAAACTTTCAAGATCTATAGGAATTTATGAATTTTTTTATTGTAATATACCTTTTCATTCTTCAGTAGCATTTTATTTCGCATAAATATTATCACTTAACTCAGGGGAACTACAGCCCATGAGGGCCAGGGCCTACTGTGCCCAACTCAGTATACGTGACCTTGGGTCCTGAGGTGCACGAGCAAATGTTTCGTTCAGGTGGTCAGTTTGACGCTGTAAGCACTTTTCACAATAATTATAATAAGTCTGTATTTATTTGGTTTTCATTTATAGTAATGTCTATTTAATCGGTATATATCTGTTTTAATTTACTATAGGAAATTTAATATTAAATTTTTAATGTATTTTGTATGAATTTTAATAGCGTTTATTCATATATTATTTTTGTAAAGAAATTGTTTTAGTTTGAAAAAATTATGAAACTTTGTTTATATTGAAGTTTGATGACTAAAATCTATTTTTCATTCAGTTTATAATACATGAAATAACTATTTAATTCTGACATTAATTTAAGTTTTTATGATATTAGCGTTTTACATCGGATAGTAAAATGTAATAACCACAACTGTAACCTAAATGTTTCATTAAAAAGTCCATATCTGCTTTCCAATACACAGACTTATCTCATTTTATCTCTAAGATTCTAAAGCACTCCTATTTGGAAAAATATTTCCACGTGCTCGAGCAAAAGTATTTCTTTTCTTTCTTGATAGTAATATCTATTTGGAGAGAGTGTTTTAAATGACATCACGTAATGTTTGGAAAAATATTTTTTACTCCTTTCCACTCTCAACGTGATCTCTCGAATCCACATTCAGCTTGGGAAAATATATAATGATGACTTTAATACAAAGAAAGTTATTTCCCGAATTCGAAATCGGAATTTTAATTGGTATTGGCATTAAGTTTCAAAATCTTCGAATGACAGGGTATTTAATACATAATGTGCACCTTTTGGCTGTTTGAATGTCTTTTGAATGACTTTTCGGAGTATGAAATCTCAAAGAAATCTATTAGGAATTTTGATTGTGTCATTTTTAAGGAGGGAAGATTAAAGTAGTAGAAAAATATGCTTCTCTTTTGGATTTTCTGAAATGTTTTAATATCAAAGTATTTTTAAGTGAAAGTTGTTATCGATAAATTAAATGCTTTGAATTAGAATGTCTGTGCCATCATTTTTAATTATTGGACACAAAGAACATTCCAGCAAATATTTATATATATTTGTTGAGATTTGCTCTTGAAAGTGTTCCATTGAAAGTGTTGCTACATGAGCAGAATTGATTTTTGAATTTCTAATTCAAAAATGATGTGTAGAAATAATGTATTAGAATCGCAAGTGAAAGTTGTAATTTATTACAAAAAACAAATATGGTAGCCAATCTTTTGCTTAAGTGTTGAACATTTGGTACAGTATTGTTTTGAAAGAAATTTACAGTAAATATCACTACATTGAAAACACGTTGTTTTTATTATGTTATAATATTCATAAGGAATAATTTTTAATAACTTTCAGTAAATATCAGAAAAATTCGATTACATTTGTAACGGTGTTATCTATATAAGCCAGTAACTGCCTCCTGACTGAAGTGATCATTTTGATCCAGTGGTAAGTTACGTGCTTATGAATCAAAAGGGACCGAGTTCAATCCTCAGTGGTGACCCTGGCTGAACTTTACAATATATAGGAATATTATAAAAGATTTAAAACCTTATTTTTTATTATTTGACATAAAAAGTTACAACATAAAACATTTCGGTATTCACAAAAGGGAACAAACGTTTTATAACATTAATCATATTAATTATTTTTTATATAAAATAATTAAATTCATAGATACTGTTGTAATTTTTTATATTTCACTATTGTTTTTTTTATTTATGTAAACAAAAATATTTGAATCAAGTTTTATAACGTGAAGCCTTAATTGATCCTCTAAATGAGCATGTCCGGTAGTGCTGCTATGTTGCTCTAGGTAGCGTTCTAACATTTTAAATGTACAATTGGCTATTCCCACAAGCAGTCATTGAAACATACACACATTCATGCCATTCTTTACGTAATCCAATTGATTTGCAAACTGTTGTAATCTATATAATTAAATATTAATTAAAAAAAGTTCTAGCTTTTACGAAGGCCGCACAAGAAACTTATGGGCGCTGCATGTGGCCTCGAGGCTGAGGGTACCCCATCACTGAAACATGTAATAATGTTTAATTTTTAGTTTTTTAATAAAAAATAATTTTAATATTTCTTCAGTTATAAATTAAACTATATTTTGAGAATGCAGTATGAAAGAACTTTTTTTACTTCATACAAACAAGATATTTTAAGCACCGCAATTTTAATTGCAAGAAAATTGTGTGGTATAATATTTTACACACACACACACACACACACACACACACACACACACACACACACACACACACACACACACACACACACACACACACACACACACATATATATATATATATATATATATATATATATATATATATATATATATACAGAATATGCATTAATGTTAGTTTTTCATGGATTTCTAATCGCTTTTAAAGTTCCATCTCATACGTAAATTGTTATTTAATATGAGTTTTACTATAGTCCCCGTTATAGAAACTTCTAAATTGTTGGTTTTCCTGCTACAATAGGTTTGTTGGCCACGGTACCAAGTAGTAACAGTCGCGAGTTCGTGGCCGGCGTGTCATTTCGAACCCTAGTGCCATTGAAGACCAGACGTGTAGAAATGGCCGATGCACGTTAAATATGTCGTGACTTAAAGTCCTCCCGTTGGCTTGGTGAGGTAGTTTGGAGAGAAGTGTGTGCCATCTCAGGTTTCATCTTCGTCACTTGACAGAGGTTCAAAATTGCAAGTTCCGTCATCAATGCCTTAGAGTGTGACATAAATAAAACACTCACTCCACTCGTATTAAATTGTATTAATTTAAAATGGGTCAGGAAGTAACAGTTTAATTTTCGTCGGTCAATATATACATTTTTAAAAATATAATTAAGTTTGGTTAATTCTAAATTTAATTAATTATTTTATTGCGTTTCTTCTGCATTTTTTAAAAATAATTTTCAGGAAAAGAAATTATTCTGTTGAAATAAATAGCAAAAATAAGTATAATTGAAAAACTTTTAAGATAAAATACATTTAATACATACTTATAATAACAACTTATTTTCTATATATTTTAATTAAGATATTCTTAACCACAAATACTATGTTATATCTATGTTCTATCAGCAGCATTAAGCAAATATTTTAATTTTTTAAAATTTACATTCAGTTTAAATTTTGGCACCCAACTAAAAATAACGAATATTCAACACGGTTCTGAATCCCATATTCTTTTCCGAAAACTCTCTTTTGCAAAACAAACAAGCTAACGGATATTATAGATGCTAAAAATCTAAAATCAATTGAATGTTCTATTTTTATGCATGCAAGTCTTTTATTTGCTTTCGACAAGCAAATTGTATAAGATCAAAATATATCATAGAAAGCGTCTTTTGAAAGTGAATCATAAGATATTGAATCCAGAATTTTCCATTCGATCATATCAAAGGAAAACAGAATAAAGGAAATAAATTTTTCTTTGTATAACGAATATTGATACCGGTTCCGATTCCGGTTCAATATCCAGTCGCTCCCTTTAAGAAGCCGACACAGGTGAATCTTCATCACTTTCCTTCTGCTGGTGCGTTTTCCACGTGACTGCCTCTTACGATCCCCCCTCTTGATAGGCAGGAGCAACAATTCCTGATGGTACCCCCGGGAGGAAGCAGCGTTATACTGAAGCTCACGCTTGAACACACGCTCGCGTTTCTATGTCGAATGATACTCCTTGCACAGAGCCAGGTTCTGCTATCATCAGAATAATGGTTGGTGGTACCTATGGTCTGTTACAAAATGATATTTCGAAGTTTTCGGTTTGTCTTGATTCGCCGCTTTTCTTTTTTCCTCCCGCCCTTCCTTTTTCGTTTTCTTGTTGAAGCAATGTTTTTGATTCTCCGGAATTCGAAAATTCTTCCTCGACTGAATTTTTTTTTTTTATTATTTATTTTTATTTTGAGTTTTTCGCCCGTCTTTCTGAAAAGAAGGTGGGCTGTTGCTGTTTTTATTTATGGCGAAAGTTGTTCGAGTGGAAGTGGTCTAACTGTGTGGATAGGTTTTTAATGGAGATTTATTTTCAAGCAAAATTTTTTTTCCTAGTAGTTTTCTACATTTTGTTCCTCCCGAGAGTGATATTAGGTATCGTTTGTAAGTTTCCCAGTGATAGTTTGCGTTTTATTATTTGTTTTTCTTAGTTTTAAAATGTGTTTTAATTTATTGGATAGAAACATGAAAAGTCAAGGACATATGATAGTTAACGAAAACTATGCATATGTGCTCATCCGAGACCCCGTAAACGGAGAGAATAAGTACCCTTCAGACGCATCAATTAATATCCATTGAAGAGCAAGACTAATTCCAGCAGCCACATAATTCCGGCTCCAAATATCAAACTCAAGGATGAATTCTACAAAGAATAAATGATAGTTTTAAAAACTAAAAAAACAGGCTTTTATTGTAGACCAAACTAAAAATGAAAATAAATTATAGTTTAAAAAAAACTTAAAAAAACACGCTTTTATAGTGTGTGAATCGAACTAAAAAGTAAAAAAATAATTCTTAATATAAGAATAAAATTATTAATGAGAAAATTTATGTCGTTAAGGTAAAAGCGTGGGGTGCTCTGTATTAATTGTTATAATTTCTTATTAGTTCTATTCCGAAATGCTGAGTTAGTGAAAAATGTAATACAAAGCACTCCACGCTTTTGCCACAATGACGTTATATTTTTCTCGTTAATCATTCTATTCTTATATTAAGAATTATTTTTTTACTTTTTAGTTCGATTCACTATAAAAGCGTGTTTTTTAGTTTTTTTTCAAACTATAATTTATTCTACATCATTTTGGATGCAGATGTAGACAAAAGTTTCCATTAAGTTATCCGACTGCCTTCGGAATTGTAATTTTGCAAAAGTTTACAAACGAACACTTTTTTTAAAAAAAATATTTAGTGTTTTTTAGATCAGAATACACGTATAAAATTGTTTTAAAAATATTATAATAATAAAAAAATATTTAAATGCAATATTTTAACAAAAATGAACTTAGAATTATTTATTTTCAAAATGTTCTTCTTTTATGAAAAATGCTTCTATAATATGCCTCTCTGCTTATACATAGCTAAGGCTTCTCCAGAGAGTCTGAACTAAGATTTTATAAAAATTCACATTATTTCCGGAGTTACGACCAATTGATATAATTATCGATGTTTTTTTGTTTACAATTTCTACACTCTGATGTATTAAAATATGAATAAATCCACTTCTAGGTTAAATATTTCAATCATCCTAGCCCGGATTCTGTACAGAGGTGTTAGCTATATATATAAGTAAAATATTATTATTATAGAAAAATGTTCCATAAAAGGAGAATATTTTGAAAAAAAACAATTCTAAGTTCATTTTTTGCCAAAATATTGCATTTAAGTAACTTTTTATTGTAATAATACTCTCAAAACAATTTCATACATGTATTCTAATCTAAGTGACACTAAATATTAAAAATGTTTTTTGTTTTTACGCTTTTGCGAAATCAGGGTTCCAAACGTAGTCGGATACCTTAAGCCATATTGATAACAATTATTATTTATTTACGATGATTATTTAGAGACCCCAGTGTGATACTCATAGTATATAGCACGTACTTTACAAAAAATATTGAAACACGAAAACTATTAAAAGCGTTCACTTTTTCTCAATTCAAAAATCCTTAGTCTTTAAACTTATCAAAGAGTTTTCGAGAATGTTCTTTTACTACGGGGAATTTTTATCTTTTATTTTCATTTAGTTTTTTATGTTTCAATTTTAAATGCCTTCACTTTTTCATAAAGTATTTTTAAATTTTATATGGTTTCCATGTTTTCTTAGTTATTTTAAGGGATGTTGGAAAGCTAAAATCTTATTTTTTTGACAATTTGAGATTTTTACATTTTTAAATTGTATAGATTTTAACCTTTCTAAAAATACCTTACTTGAACCTCTGGGGTATTTAGAATCCTTTAAAATGTATTTTGAAATATTCGTTGAATTTGGACCACGCCCATTTTAATGGCGAAAATTGTAAATAAATTACTTTGTTTTTGCTTAAAAGTGTAACGATTGATATAAACCAAAACATGTATCTTTTATTTTAAATTGAGCCTTTTATTTTTTTATTCCCCAGCCGATTAGAAGTCTCACTGTATACATTAAAATCAATTTATCTCAAAATGTGAATTTTAATGTACGATGTACCTTTTCTGAGAAACTACTGTTCACAGGTATGTAAATTTTTTATGAATTATTTCTAATGATGTCTAATGTATACTAAAATGAACTTTTTTTAAAACACTCAAAAATTTAATTTTTACAAATTTTTTAAGTAAAAAATGGGTCAAATTTCGCAATGTTTGATAAAATATTTCCTAATTTCTTAAAAAATTCAAAATTAGCTAAAAGCTCATTTTAGTATAATAAGATAGGTATACTTTAATAGTATGAAAAATTTCAAGCATGTACATAAAACAGATTTTGAGAAAAGGTACATCGAAAACAGCCAATTTAACATTGTCAGTATAGAGAGAGAGAAAAGTTTCCAACTCCCCTTAATAATATGTTTTTAAGGTATGTCTAACAATTATTCCTTAAGCGTGATCCGATAATGATTTATTTGTCCAATTTAGTTGGAGTATCTACTTTTTTTGTTGATGTGTTGGTTTTATCTTTTATAATTTTTTCTTTGTTTTATTGAATTTTTGTTTCGCGTCGTGTAGTATGAAAATCATAGTATTTGTCTTTAGAAACTAGGTTAGAGTAAAATAAATTTTAATAATTTAGTATTATATTATTAAATGTAATATATAGAGAAACTACCTTGATCGTATACTATATTTCCTTTTCTTTCGACCCAGGGGCATAGGCAAATATAGGAGAAAGTTGGCTGGCTTAAAACTATGTTTTATCCTACAATGTTAGTTCCTAGGACAAAGAGTTCGCTATTATACTTATGTAGTCATCAAACTTTGACCTATAATGGCTTGTTATACTACAATTTATGATTTAATTTTTAATTAGTATTATTATATTATAGATTATTATAATTTTATATATTTATGTATGTGTGTGTGCGCGCGTTTAATGTTGCTTTACAGTAATATTTACACTAGCATGTAAACCTATTCTTTTCTCATTACTTGTGAATACTTATTATCCTCATCTTAATTATTTTTAAATGGTATGTTTTTTAAAATTCAGTTAATTTGTTTTTGGATGTAAAATTCAGGGTATCTTATTATGAGTTTACAATTAACTACATTTTAAGCCTAATTTCTATTTAAATAAGCAATTATAAAAATCAGATGTTAAATATAGTTTATTAGATTTTGCAAAAATACTGTATTGTATTGTGTATATAATATAATACATTTAATATAAGATATTATAATGATTATAACTTATAAAATGACGGAGAAAGTTTAAATATAGTAAAATTGTCCTTTCAATTTTTTTTTCTGAATGTAAAATCAGACAAAACTTTTATTTCAGGTAAGGGGTTCCGGCACACGAATTTTTAAAAAATTATCGATTTTCACTTTTTTGTATTTCTTAAAAGCTCAAATATTTATTTTTAAAATGATATATAACATGAGGAGGATATACGGTAATTAGAAGTATTTTTACTAGTTTTTCAAATAAAGCTACTCTTTGACGCGTATCAAATGAGCTCTGCTAGGAGCATCTGTGTTTCAACTTGCATAGGTTTCTGATGATCGTGAATCCATATGATGTTCATTGTATTGGACTTGTCGAGAAGTGTATGGGTACGTGTCTTTTGGATCTTAAAAGCGAAACAGAGGGAAAAAAAGGTAAGTGATGAAAAAAGCCCAAGTGGTCGTAACCGACTCACCGATTATTTAATATCAAAAAATTCACAGATATTTTAGTATGGCTATTAGAAATAATATCAATGATCTCCACAGCATAAAAACTTCTGTTTGGACTGTTTATTTTCATCTTCTGTCTTCAAACGAGAGCCATCAACATGGACTGTGTCCTGCGATTGTAAATGCCTGGTGCAAGTTTCAAAAGACAGAAGCTGAATGTAACGAAATGCAATAAGATCATAAACACATGCATACGTGCTATATACTATAATGAATTAAATAAAGCCAATTTTTAGAGATCTAGGTGATCCTATGTTATTCAAAAAATGTTTACATGGAAAAACCCAAAAGCTAAAAAGGAGTCAGTTAATAACACCAAATGGTTAGTGATTCCAAGATCTACATTTGTGGAATTAAAAACTCTAAAATATTAGGAGTAAATATGGCTATTACACGGTTCAATATGGTATATGTTACAAAATTAATGACCTTAAAACATTCTAATACTGAACCAAGTTATAACTGTGTGCCATACTTGAAAAAACTAGATGCACGTAGGATTCATGTAGCCCAATGAAAGCATCTTGTGATCCCAAAAAAAGACAAAATTGTTAAAGATAGTGGAAAAAAGAAAATTAGAAGAGCCTTTTGTGAGAGCAGAGAGTAGAAGAAAAGCTTCATATGCTTCTGGAAAGTACTAAAAAAAGTAAACGATCTCAGAATTACAAATTTTTACTTTAAAGCCGATTTTCTCAAAATGCAATATTTTTCATTTAATGTATCTTTTTCTCAAAAACTACTTATCACATAATCCTCAAGTTTTCTGTGAACAGACTTTTAATATGTTTACACGTTTTAACGGAGGGAATTAGATATATCTAGCAAACATTTTTAGAACTCTTTTAAACTAAATTTTAGGGGAAAAATTGGACAATTAAAAAAATCATAATTAATTTCATTTTTAACGAAAGGACAAAATCCTTACTTAAAGTGTTATTGATAGTGTACATAGCCTACTGTAAAAATTTTATTAATGAGGAATTAGTAGTTTTTGAGAAAAAGGTACATAAACTTACGCATTTTAACAAGGGCTCCTATGGACGCGCCGGAACCCCTTAAATTAGATTTATCTTATATTATATTTAAAGGTATTTAAATAAATTATTAAATTATTTTTTCCTAAAACTATATGTTATCCATTTTATTCGCATTTATTTCTTTATGAATTATGCTTCACAATACACACACACTTTTCTGCTTTATTTATAAAAGTTTATCTTAAGAATTTTTTCAGATGATAAATATTTTTATATATAGTTTCTAATAAACTATAACAGTTTTTGCATTGAAGTGTTAAGAAAACTACTTCTTTCATATTTTCAAGTTACTTATCATCACCTGCTCAAAACAATAAAGAGCACTATTGATGCCTAATCTTTTTAAATACAGTCATTTATCAAATGCTGAGTTAAGTATCCTGTTGAGAATATTTATTAAAAAATTAACATTTAAATTACTTTTAATAATACTTTTAAAACCTGATTTATATATATTCGGGATGGTTCTGCATTTCTTAAGCATCTTCTAAACTGCGAGTGAAGTTTTTAACATTATTTAGACAAATCTGTTACTTTTTTGGTTGTTTATGAATATGCCTCTGAAAAAAGTCCTGCGTCCTGAGTTCAATACTTATAGTTATTCACAGAACAATCCTTCCGATTTTGAGGCTACATATGATTCATTTTTATGATAAATAATGTGTTATTTTTACACAGTTACTTTGAAATAATGGGTTTTGAAGTGATTCGTGTGTGTGTTTATCGTAATCGATTCACCAATTTTTTCAGAAACACTTATGATTTATTCTTATATTATTTCTTAGATGCATTCATCAATTCATAATTCCGCCTTTTTATTCAACTACAAAAAATGAAAATGGAAAATAAATTTATTATTATTTAGTTGAGACTTTAAAAACGTACAAATATGAATGTAAAATAAAAATATGTTATGAGAAGCAAGAAGAGAGAGATGTTCTTAAATGCTTTGAATGTATTATTAGCATATATTGCATATGAGATTTGACCCGTATTGTCGATACACAAGACTAAATTAAACACTTCTGAATTTGAAACTCAACAATTTTAATTTCGTGAAGAAAGCCAGCAGTTTTGTCTGGTGAACCTCTCCTTCCGAGAGACAGATCTGCAACTGAACATTCGAAAGTTTCTAATTACATAAACAAATTTCAAAACAAACAACATGACATCGCGTGGAAGATAAATACAGGCTATGGCATCAGAAAGTGACATGGCAAAAATAATTATTTTACTCAAAATACACACAGAATCGAAATTTTAATAGTAATATAAGTTGAATTATATATATATATATATATATATATATATATACGTAGAAATTTAAAAAATAAACATGCAAATAAACAATTACTGATAAAAATACAATTCTATACAAAATAGTATGCTAAAAAAATAACTAATCCCTGTTAAACAAAATAAGTAACCGAATTTTTGCAATGAATTAAGGCCAATCAAGTTTGTTTTCTTATTATTTTGAAAACCAGTTGAAGTATTTATCGTAGCATCATATTGAAGTTTCGAGAACTATGTTGATTTAATTTTTAAAAAAAGTGATGAAAAGCTATTTTTTAAAATTATTTCTCGTCTGGGTAAATACAGAAGAAAATTAATTTTAAAATGTGAATGAATAAATAAATACATGTGGTCTAAATTTAATAGCGTCATTTACTTACTATCTTACCATGAACAATTATTAGTTATTTATTATTCAGATATAGTTTTATTAAAGAATAAAAATAAATATTTTTTCATTAAAATAAAGCATATTCAATTTTAAAATCTGAATGTGATGAAACTTTAATAATCTTTACTAAAAAAAAACTTTTAACCAATTTTATGTATATTAACCATTTGTAATTTTCGTGAACTTCAACATTGATTTATCGGGTTGTGGTCAAACGTAATACGTTCCTTTTCTCCTCAAAGAAACCCCAAACAATCTCAACAACTCAAGAAACAACGATTCTTAGCTCTACTCCAAATAATATCCAACAGGGGAAAACAAGAGGCACGATGTTTCTTCCAGAACTAGATCAAATGCGTCAAAGAAACATCAAAAATGGTTTCTAGATGGTGCACAGCGGGAAATACTGCAGTCAGTAAAACCTGTACTTTAAGCAGTTAGCTATGATTAGAAGCCCCAGAAAGTTTGTCAATTGTTTGTCTCTTGGGATCAGTGAAACAGGGAATTGTTTGGTTGGTAGCATTTCGGAAGGAGTTTACGATAAGTATATTTCTTGTTTTTATCCATTTACTCGAGAAACTTGCAGGAAATCTAGCATTAACACGTAGTAAAACTTGCTTTCAAGTAGGAAGAATAACAGTATTAAGAGGTGACAAAAATAGCTTCAATATTTTAACTATTGGAGTGTTTTGATGGAGTTGTATTTTATTATTAACCAAATTGTATTCTTGTCATTAATTGTTTTTTTATGTCCTTTTATGTGTTGTGCTTCGTTCCTATTCAATTCTTATAATTATTTACAGTTTCGTTTCAATATGTATTTTGTGTAAACTATTTAGTTGTTGCCGTGCTATTTACCAGTGCAATCTACTGTATTTATCTTTTGCGGGATGGCAACAAGTTGCTTGCTTTGAAGGTTGTCTGTGTAATTAGAAACTTCCGAATGTCCTGTTGTTCTGTCTTGCTCTAGGAGAGGTTCACTGCCCAAAGGTGCTGGCATTTGTCATAAGCTTTCATCGCAAAATTAAAATCGTATTTTAATTTCAAGAATATTTAAGTCCTGTGTGTTGACCGGGATATTTTTATGGTGATTATTAATGCGTAGAAAGGTCTAATTCTGTACACAAAAACATTGAAAAATGGATTTATGGAATTTCTTTGAATTGTTCCTTTGTAACATTTTTCTAGTTAAAATTGATCTTTTGTTATAGATTATATTTGTAAAATAATAATAAATTTTTCGGAAATTATAAAAAGATTTTGTGTGAAATATTCTTACAATAAAGTTATGTTTGTTATAGAAAAAAAAAGAATTCCAACAACGTTCTGAGGAGAATTTGTTGACAGATAAAAGAATTATGAAATCCTTTTATATATTCGTGTAATATATAAGAGGAAACGGATCTTTTTTATGTCTACGGAAAACATCTTTTATTAAGAATTAAATCCTCAATGCAATTAAGTTGTTTTTCTTGCCGAGAGAAAAAAAAATTCCTACGCTATATAAGATTTTTTTTTAGCCTTTCTGAAAGTTTTTTCCAAAGACTTAAAAGTACTATAAAAAATATGAATGTAGGAATTTAAATGTATTTTACATTTTCTCTTAAGAATCTTAAAAATCAGAAACATCAAAAGCAAGCTATCTTAAGATTATAAAGGATTCTCTCTTTTTTATTCAAATTTAATAATGATTTGTAAAAAAAGAACCAGAATAATAAATCTGTAATAATATAATTTTTTTCCTATTAGAGCCAGATAATAGGTATAAAAACATGCAGTGATTTCTCGTAAGTATTTTACAAAGCATTTTGGTCCTAATTAATTACAACAAGTATTATGTGCTTAACTTAAGTAAATGAGTTAATGCATTATGTACAGGAATATCCTCATGCAGAATTTTACAAGGTAAAGAAAATCAGTGGCGTAACGTACACCCCCGCAAACCCTCGCATCGCGGGGGGCAGGGTTCTAAGGGGCCCAAAGCCTGACTGACGCAAGTGCCTACCCTTTGTAAAATTCAACGTGGGGGTCCAAAACCTGACTTTGCAGGGGGGCCCAAATGTTCTCCGTTACGCCACTGAAAAAACCATCTTTCGATGTAGCAGAAATTAATATTGTATAACACACAGGCACACACACACACACACATATATATAATGCTGTAAACTTTTTTATACTTTTCGTTCATTAATTTTAATGCCGCCGCACCTAGTATGGAGGTTATGACACTCGGATTTCAATCGAGTGGGATCGGGTCCGAATCCCGAGTAAGGCATGGATGTACTTTCGGGAAAGGAAATCGGATTTTCGCCTGAAATGGATCCCGTTTCGAAAGGAAAGCAGCGTACCTCTTCTGTTCTTTGCTGGGATTATCGTTTGTAATAAAATCTGTATTCTTCTGGGATTGTGTTATATGTTTCTGTTCATATATCTCACGTCTTTCGTATGTATCCCTGTAATAAACACACGACGACAACATTAATTCTAATGTTTAACTTATTACAAATAATGATTGGCCACATATTTTTAATTTTCAAGGAGGGGGGCGCGAGCATATTGAAAAGTCGAAAACAAAAGGTTATTAATTATTAATTTACTGAAAGTAAAACCAAACATAAAATACATTCTGACAAAATACAAAATAATTACACATTTACACTGATATAATACACTTATAAATGTATCACAACTGTACAATGTATTTTATAATTAATTTAGAAATACTGTGTAAAGAACGAGTTGAATAATTACCATTGGCCTTTAACTGCAGATTAAAAGTTGCGTGATCCACTCCCCCCAATGCCACCGTTTTCCACGTAGGCACGCACGTATGTGATGTATTGCGGGTGGGGTGGAGAAAAGGAATGTGAGTAGGAAAATTCTCTGAAATAAGTAAATTCTTCGCAAATACTGTCAATGTCCTTTTATTGCATTCCAAAGCCTTCGGTATAATTTTAAGAATAGCAGTACACAGAAAAGATCGTACTTCGGAAAGATGTATTTTTACGTCCAGGGCAATTAACGCTTTGGCTCAGCGAGACGTTTATATACGCCAGTGGTACTTAAGTGGTTAAAGTCGTATTGTATCTTCATCAGCAAAGTATAGCATTATTGAATTCAGTAAATTCTTATTTGATGGAGTTAAAGGTGCGATGGAAATTATGATTGAATATTGGATCGCAAATATTGAAAGTTTGAGAAGCACTACATTAATCCCATAGGACCTGCGTTCAAATTCCAGAGCAGGCATCGGTGTTTATGAATGTATAAGTACATCCCAAGTGGCGTTGCGGAGAATTAAGGGGCGTTGTGTGTGTAGGTAATTATCTCGTTTTTTAAACTATTAGACGTAAAATCTTGAAATTGAGTAAGCTGATTCCATTCATTGAGTAAAGATCTGCTATAAGATGGTTTTTGTGAAAATCGCTTCATAAGTAGCGTTGCGGGGGCTTAAAAGGCGTTATAGAACATTATTTCCATTTTTAAACTATTAGACATACAGTCTTAAAAATTGAGCGTTCCTTTCTTGGAGTAGAGATCCGCTACAAAATAGGTTTGGGGAAAATTGACCCCCAAGGGGCACTGAGTTAGATTAAGGGGCGTAACAGATAAATATTTTCCTTTTTCAACTATTAGACCCACCTGCTTGAAAATTGGAAGGTATGTTCCTTTCATGGAATAGAGTTCCTCTCACAAAGAGTTTTGCGAAAACCGATCCCCAAAGAAGTGGGGTGCGAAGGGTTAAGGAGAGTTATAGAAAAATTCCTGTTTTTGAATTTAACCCATTTACTTGGAATTTGTTAAACACGTTTCTTTAGTTGAATAGAGTTCCACTAAGAATGGATTTCACGGAAATCAACTCCAGGGAGAAGCGGGGAGTTATTGGGGCGTATTGATAGACAAAACTTCCGTTTTCGAATTACTAGGACTATAATAATAAAATTTGGCTTACATGTTTTTTTTTGTTGAATTGAAATCCGCTAAGAATGCTCTCAACAGGGTTACGGGGCATATTGATGATACAAATTCCGTTTTTGCTCTATTAGATTTGGACATGAAATTTAGCATGCATGTTTATTTTATGGAGTAGAGATCCACTGAAAGTTACTTTGGCGAAAATTCACTTGATTATTTGGTTAAGTGAGCGCAAAAAATCCTTCTACTTCTATTTTAGATATTAATAGAAATTTTTATTTATTTATTTATAACACCCCGTAACTCTTTTGTGGGTCGATTTTTAAAAACACTTTACTAAGCTGATCTCTCTGCTCAGCAAAAGTAACATATTTTTACAAATTTTGTGTAATGAATGCTTAAAATAGTGTAAATAAATTATATCTGTATGTGTAATACGTTAATATTATTTTCTGTTGTATTTATTTTGTGTTAAAATTGTAATATTCACAAGCAATACCGTTCCTTACATTATAATGGTGATTCAATGGAAACATAGCGAAATATTGATGATAGAGCCAAGTTGGTATTATTTTTGGCGACTATATTGGCTACTTGGCGATTGACGGAACGGTGCAGAAGTTGATATGCTACAACGTCACCTGGTGGGGAGCTGGAACAAAGAGGACAGCACAAAACCCTTCTCCACAAAAAAATACATATACATGCCAATTTTGATAGTGATCGATTGAACGGTGTTGGAGAGAAGCGATTTCAACATCAATTTTTTTACATATAGATGTGTGTGATGGCATTTTAACATAAGAAATCTCTCAGTGACTCTTTGTTATTAAATTTTAAGTTCACATTTAAAGTTACAAAAGTCTTAAATAAAAATTTGAAGCATTGATATCTATTTGGTAATTTCGCAGAATCTGATACTCAAGTATTTTCTATTGAATTAGAATAGTATATTATATGTGCCACAGCTCTATTTGTTGATAAAATGTGAAAATTAATAAATTTGATTAGGTGTTGTTTCAAAATCTCGCTTAAATATTTGTTTTATATACTATAGTCATTTATAGCTAAATCTCATTATTAAGGGTATCAACAAAGTGTCAAAATTTATTTCGAAAAGACAGATTAAAATTTTTAAACTCTTGTTTATTATAGATTAGAACAAAGTATTTTAAAGTAGAAGATGTTATAATTAAATTTTCAGCTTTTAGAGATTAAAGTCTTAACAAACTTAAGATAGCTATAATGTGTATAGTTTATAAAAGGATAATGTTTCAAAGTTACACATGTGTCATTCAAAATATATTGATTAGAATTCTTTTCAAAAGAGAAACAAGTTTTTATTTTTGCTCCTGTTTATTATAAAAATTCCAATTTTTTTTTCTGGATAAATGTCCTTTATTCTAGAACTATTTAACAAAGAAGTATTAAGTTGCATTTAAGTTCTTCTTTCAATGATTTTTATCATTAAATTCGAATAAATTTGTAGTTGTAAGATATGTTCCATATTGCTCAATTTTGATTTCTCATAAAATTCGTTTTAAATAAAATCTAGATATATATTATAAATGCGAAAGTTTGTGAGGATGTTTGGCCGTCTTTCACGCAAAAACCACTGAATGGATTTTAATGAAACTTTACAGTAATATAGCATTTACATCATAATAACACGTAGGCTATAATTTATAGCATAGGCTATAATTTATAAAGATATTGTGAGAAGTGTCTAAAATATAAAGATATTTGTCAAGTAAGTAGCAAAATATTCTGCCATCTGCAAGCAATTCTGGCGTGCGTGGCAAAAAAGCCCACGATAGCATATATCTATCTTTTGTTTGTGAAGAAACTCTTTTTGTTTTGGTTACGCAAAGCGCTCGCTTGTAATTAATTCCTGTGATCAGCAAAATCCCTATTTTTTTTATTTCAGAATAAAACTAGGTTTTGAAGGGAGAGAGGTTGTTATAAATCTCTCTTTATTTGAAAGGGGTTTTTTTTATGATTTTATCATGCACATTTGTTAGCAAGAAATTGATATTTTTTCAAAATAAATGCTTTTATCGGTTCTGGTTCTTAAAGTAAAAAAACTTTCTCTTTCACAGTACATCATTTGGACAAATTTTCAAAATTTGTTTATGGTTAGTAGTTAATTATAACGCTATAATTTTAATTCAATAGGCAGATATTGCATTTTTAAGTATAAAAATAATTATAATTACTGTACTGTATTTTTTGCAGTGAGTGAGTGAGGGAATTTTAACGTCAAACAGTTCAGCTACACGAGGGCTTTTGGCAACGGACCACTTAATTTTGAACCATGGTCAAGTGACGTGGACGACACCTGAGCTGGCACCCCTTCTCCTAACTACCACACCACATCAGCTTAGAAGGAATATTCTACCAATACTTAGCAGGAATATTCTTTGAAATCCACTCTTCCAAGATATATGGCAGCATGGGTTCTATGATGAGTATTTTAGCGGGGAAGAGGCGAATAGTTTTGTAGCAGATATTGCATTTTCAGCTGACGGCTTTTCAGCGGATTGCAAGGATTATTATTTTTGTTCCTAAAAAATAGTTAATGTCAAAATTTAAGTGTTTTATGTTCTTGTATGTTAATGAAGACCTTAGAAAATGATTCGACTATTTATTTTAAGTGAACGGTGTATATAATTAATTTTACAGTGGAATATTTTTAATTAATTTATTAGCTCTAATGGATTAAATTTTACAAAGTGGAGTATTTTGTTTATGTATATCCCTTAATTTTCAATGTAGTGATACAAAAAGAAAAATTGTATGAAAAAAACTGCTGTAAATCATATTGCGGGGGATAAAGTATTAACGTGTATCACTCCCCTACACGGCGGGTCTTACGAAGCTCGAGCTATGAAAGTAGCTAGACATTTGCCAACTTGACTCTATTGTTAACATTTCACTATGTTTTTCATCGAATCGCCATTATAATTGAAGAAACGGCGTTGCTTGCGAATATCACAATTTTAACATAAAATAAATACAACAGAAAGTAATACTAATGTATTACACTTTCAGGTATAAATTATTACACTATTTTAAGCGTTCATTACACAAAACTTTTAACAACGTGTTACTTTTGCTGAACAGAGATCAGCTTAGGGAGATATCTTCAAAAATCGACCCTCAAGAGTGTAACGGGGAGTTATAAATAAAAAAAAATCCTTTTTATCAGTTATTAGATATACATTCTTAAACTTTAACAAAGTTTTTTTTTTTCTTTTTGCTTAGCTGAGATATGCAAACAGCTTTTTATTTAATTCACGTAAAATTAACTCATTAAAAACTTCTTGATTCTTCAATCTGTGTTGTTTAATTTTTCAGTCCACCCTTGCGAAGAACGGGTATACCAGATAGTTAATTATAATTCTTGGAAATTACTTTAGCTATAAAGATAATTAAGATATAATATTTAAATTACTTTCACGAACTAGAGGAAAGGTTACAGCAAATATGGAACGAAATGTCTCAAGACGTCATACAGAACTTGTATTCCCCAACGCCCGATCGTATCGCAACGTGCATTTGCGCTAGAGGGGGTTCAACAGGGTATTAAATCCTCCGTTCTTTTGCCTTTTTCTCTGAAATAAATTATCCTTTTTCTTTAATTTTCTAATCATTTACATTATCGAAGTAGTCATAACGTATGTAAAATTTCGTTTCATTTTGACGACTCCTTCTTGGTGCGCTAATTTTTTTTGTCCATGAGTGTCCATAAAATAAGTTGCATGCATTACAAAAGGCTATTTGATCAAACAATGGAATATTGTAATAATAAGCACACATTCAGTTGAATTAAAATACACAATAAGTCATCTTTGTCTTAAAATCCGTCGTATAACGGGGACCTATACTTTCAAGAGCTGCATTGTTTCAATTCCTATTATTAGTTCACTCTCTCCCTATATATATATATATATATATATATATATATATCTATCTTGTTCAAAATTTCAATCATTAATGAAACACTTTCTATTCGAGTTCAAATATTTTTTTTAAAGTTGTAGTGGATGACACTTGATGTTAATACAGTTTTTCAAGTATCAATTTATTAATTCAATTAAATTAAATTAATTACCGGTTTTTGACGCCAACTTAGATTCGTCTCCTTTGCTGTAACAATGTAACTGTTAAAACAAGGACAAAAGTTGTCGTCGAAAACCGATTTTTCGGCCAAACCGGGTGTGCACTGTTAGATCAATGCACACGCATCTCTCTTTTTTATTTTTGAAGATATCATTTTTATTCCCGGCGTATAACGCACACCCGCAAATTTCGATCTTATTTTTTGCGTTAAAAGTGAGCGCTATAACGCCAGATTTTACGGTAAGTCATATCCATTCCAATATACAAAATATGTTTCAACCTGCTACGAATCGAAGCCTTGAGTTGAGTAATTATTTTAAATTTGCTTACAGTATCGGACATTAAATAATAGTAATAAATGAAAGAAACATTTAATATGCAAAAATGATTTTTTCATTCGATAACTTTTCCTTGCTTGGAGTATTTCGTTTTCCTTATTTCCCGTATGTGAAATATTGCTTTTTAAATTTATTAGTGCTATTTATTATATTTGTGTAAACAAACAGAATTATTACTTTTACTTTATGTTTCAAAAAGCCCAAAGGACAACGTAAACGTTTGATCAATTTTCGCAGTAAAAGCCAATCCTCAAGACATAACGATTTCATATACTTAAGCAAATGTGTTTTTTGCTATGTATGTTGGAAATGTATGTTGCTTACCTTTTCTGTTTCAGCTTGAATGTTTTACTTTTCGCTTAAAATATTATATGCCATTGATTTCAATACATCTTTTTAGGGATTTTGTAAAAATAATTTTGTTTTGTTCTGCTGATTTTTTATTCTCTCTTTTCCAACAATCCTACATTTATTTCTAGAATTTACTTTTGAAATTATGTGAAGCGTTGAAACGAACTACTTTTTCTACTAAGTACCTAACAGTGCTCTTGGAATTAATCAAGAACTGAGATTGATTAGTGAATTGCGTAATTTTTTTATAGAAGAGTATCTCATTTTGGTTGATACGCAGATTGAAATTGGAGCACAATTTACAATAATGTTTAGTATCAGAAACTATTTTTAGTTGCACTTGGTATATACTTACCCTTTTTTCTTGTTCGTGTGGAGGTGGATATCCGAGGACAGAACACGCAACCTATGGATTATTAGCCGAGTAACATAACCACTGGACAAAGTTGATCACCCTTGTCCGGCGGCTGTTACTGGCATACGAAGACACCACCATAGTACTCCCCCGACAGTGAGTCGGTGGATCGGCGAACGATTTTTTTATGGCGAGCGTGTGCGTTTTTGCTGTCAAGTGAATCTAAAGACTGCTTGCTACGTCAAGTGGGTCTGGCGACTTTGACTGATAACCTTTTACCACCATATTTTCACAAAAAGAAGTGGTCTTTTTTTTATCAATAGCGTCTTTTTAATAATAGATCAAAACTCGATGAAAAACCAACGAGAACAAATATTTAGTTATATTTTTTGTGTGCATATCGTGTGTTTTCTCGCCTCCAATGACAACTTGTTGAGATTTGCGCTGGTGAAACGGAAAAGTACCTTTTTTTACTTTAGAGCCTCTTTTTTTTTTGGAAAAATATTTCACCCGTTTAACAACATTTTCGCCTCATGGTGGCAAGTTCGTTAATTACGGATATTCCTTTTTCAATTCGGCTTATATTCGGGTTTCAGATTTTGGTAATATTTGAAGATAAAAAGTGCACTCATGTCTTATTCATAGATCGGCTTATATCCTGAGATATACGGCATATTATATAAATTATTTTTAAAAATACATCGTAACTGTCTGAAAAATTTACTAAAAGGAGTAAGAATCCTTTAAATCATCATTCCAGATCGGCCGTCAAATAATCCCTTAGGGATTATTTCAAGAGGGAAATTCGTCAGCCGCACAAAGCGAGCTCCGCAGATCAGAACTCTGTTAGACATGTTAAGTGTTGTTCCGTTTTCGTGATGTCGCGTGTACATATTTTAAAACATTGTTAAAATTCTTAAATCAATTTGGTCACAATCAAAGGCGTAATTACTCTCAAGATGCAAAACTTTACTGAAGGGAAAGAGTAAAACATAAAATTGATCCTTCACCAAAAAACGCATACTTAAAAAATACTGTTTCTAAATTTAAGGTTTCTTATTTGATCTAAATAACCAAAAAAAGGCAGCTTTCATTATCTTTATTAATCAATCGTTATACCGATCAAAAAATGACAGGCATGCCTTTAATTTTTATATTCACCTTCACACAAACAAGAGGGATTTTTTTTTGGTTGGAGGGAGAAAAAAAGGTATCACAAAAATCTAGTCTCATTAAACCGTGCGTAGAAAAGCTCTTTTTTCATCCCTTACCGGAAAGTGTTATCTTTTCGACAAGCAAGAAAAAATCGAGTTTGAAAAACTGACAATTCCGAAAGAAAATTACCTTTTATAGTTTTAATTTGGGTATTGAGAATTTTTTTTTCTTGAGACTAAAAGAGATTATTGAAAGAAGATAGGAAAACTAAACACACCAGCGAATAGCCCCTTCTATCTTTCATTAGCAGAAGAGAAAATCCATAAAAAAATATTACTGTTTTTTATCAACACAAAAAGTCTTTTCCACGTTTAATTCAGTGTATAAAATCCGCTGATACGATATACGTCGAATAAATGGGTAAAATATCTGTAATATCCGTATTATTTTAATATGCTCAGAAAGACTTTTTACTTGATGGAAAAGTTGTTAATATTATAAGAACTATGTTAATCTATTTTTACAAAAGAAAGTGCTCGCATGCAGTGGCGTAACGGAAAATAATTGGGCCCCAAGCCGGATATATATATAAAGAATTGCAAAACCATAACATAATGTACCTTTACACATCACGTAAAAATATTTAAATATTAAACTTCTAACTGAATATAAAATCAACCTGTGTCTGAGTAAACAAAGTAAATAACGTTTAACATTAGAGAGTATTTATAGTACATAAAAAATTGAAAATCTAACAACAGTCGACTGATTTCGAGTCGAATTTTTCGTTTTTGAGAACCACTAAGTTTTTTTTTTTTAACTCCACTCATTTTAGAGCTGCGTTTCTTCTTGTCTTATTAACAAAATAACAATATAAAAAACAGAATAATTAATTCCGGTTACAAAAAACAGTTCTAATATTACAAGAGAGAAAAGTGAGATCAAAACGTTTTAACAGCGCAGGAACACTCCCTATATTGAAGCGCATTGAATATATATGTTCTAAAAACAATTTTGTGAAACATTTCTCATTATGCTTTATTTGATTGAATACTCATAAATCTATGGAAATTTCTGTGGGCATATGGGTTTCTAAATCAAATCTAGACCATGTAATCATTTAAAATGCTCTCTATGCGTTTTCAAGTATCGCAATACTATTTTTCATGAAAAAAACATAACAGGTGTACGTTATTTACGAGTTCGCTAAATGAAAATGAAATACATGACGCCAATAAGTTACCTTGCAACTTCAGTAAAAAGTAACATGTCTTTTTTTCTCCCTTTCGCTAACATGAAGTATACTAAAAAAAACAGAGATGAATTTTTTTATCTTTCTAGCATTTTATCCAATTTTCTGTCTGGCTATCTTTTTATCTGTTAGTAATTTAGGCTTGGAAAGAAAACCCACCAAAGAAAGGTATCTCTTTCGTCGCGGGGATTACAGCAAATTAAAATGATTTTTCATTTGGTTATTGGATCGAAGATATCTAATAATCGATCAAAGTTTTGATTTTGAATGATGTTAGATTGCCAATTTGAAAATCGCTTAAAAATTTGATCAAAAAAAATGTAAAGCTAATTTTGTGAAATTCTACGTTGTTGGCGTCAGTCTAACTTTGGACCCCCTAGAAGCCTTGCCTCCCCCCCGAAGTGCAGGGGTGTACGCTACGCCACTGCTCGCATATTAGTAGGATGTATCATAAAAGCGTAAAGACCTTAACATAAGATGTTTGGTATGCTGGAACTAATAAGTGTTAAAAATTGACACCTCAGAAGTTTTTTTCTCAAATTAGCTTTATATTTTTAAAAATTAAATTTTGTAATGACTTTTTCAACAGCTCTGGCGATTTAACATCACATGATGTCAGGTCTCCCCTTGAATGCAACAGAGTATTGCTATTACTTGGAGATCGTTATCTATTTTCTCCTTTCTGATCAATTTGTTTATCATTATCCACATTTGTTTGCTCCTTGAAGTAAAATAACATTTTTTTTTAAAGGAATCATCATAAAAAAGGTTTTCTTTCAGCAATTGCATTTTATTCTGGTAACATAATTTGCATTTAAAAATCTATTTTGGTACAAAGCTATTAACCAATTATATCTCTTTTTAAATATTCCTAAATTCTAATTTTATACTTTGGATAAAGCTTAACTAGTGAATTGTTTTATCTTCTTCAATAATCCTAAGCTAAATCTTGATTTTATTTGTGTATTTTAGACATATTTATTCTTAAGTTAATGTTAGTATTAAAATTCCTTTTTCAGTTTATGTTCTCAGGCTATTTACGGTAGAGTTTGACCAAAACTAAGTTTAATATATCTTTTTTTTCATTTAATTGAAGTTAATGTAAATTTTTTTTCTGGTTTAATTTTAAACTAAATTAGTTATGAGTTATTTTTTTATATTTTAAGGCAATGTCACATTAACCGCATGAAATTAGCGGTCTTTGGCAAATTCCGACAAAATTCTATCTTCACCAAAAAAAATGTTAAACAATTGTCTTTAAAATGGCACTATAAACATATCTCTTTCATTTTATTCAATTCCTACTATTAGCTCGCACTCTCTATATATTTATTTATTTATTTAACTTGGTGGAATTTGAGCTGAAATTTAAAGCGATTATTTTGGATGGCAATACTATAATTTATTTATAATTTTAAAAAATTAATTGATTAAAACCTATTATTTATAAAATTACAAATACAGCCACGTTGGCATCATTTTTGGCGGCTTAGCGACCATTTTGGCGACTTGTGTTAAAACTTGAAAATGTTTTTTTCTCACGTTTTAAAGCAATCAGTTGAACTGAAATTTTATATACGCGATTGTTTGGAATGATAATACGATACTTTAATGATAATTAATAAAAATTAATTATCACTTAGTGTTGTGATTCTGTCATATGTATATACATATATATATCAATTGTAACTATTTAATAAAAAGTAGCTAAAATAAAATTTTTCTTTGTTGATCTAAGTAGGAATTGATTTAATTTTTTTATATTACTTATTTTAAGCTTATCGTTTTAAAATACTTTGTCAGAAATCGTAGTCCTTGGAGATTATCGGCTGGCACACGGTTAATACGGTTCTTTATCCCTTGTCTTAATTGAAAAGATTGATATAACGTCATTACATATTAAACAATAAAATAATTTATTTCCTTTTGAAAATAAGACAGTAATGTTATTAACTAAAAAAAATTCCTTTATGTATTTATGCATTTTATGCATTGAATCCTTAATTAATTAAGTAAAATTTTTAAATCGGAATGGAATTTTTTTTTAATGTTTGGTCACATTTAATTGTTTGTAATTATTATTTATTTAATAATCTGTAAAATAATGTATTAAAATTACAAAATAATAAAATATAATATTTTATCTCATAACTTAAGTAATTTACAGTATCAAAGTGTTCTATACAAAAAGGGAAAATTAGATTGTACGAAATATATCTGGAAGTCAATTTAATGAGAATCGAGATTACACAAGCGTCTGTTCTGGTACTTCCATCTGGAGTTCAATACAATAACAAAATAATAGAGAAAAGACCCACTGCTTAGAACGTTAAACTAACAAACTCATCAATGTTTCAAAAGTTATGGAAGTATTTTATTTTTAAGAGAAATAGGTATTTTTGAAGATAATTCAATGATTGATAAATTACATTTAGATATATGAATTTTTTATTGTTAATATGAAGCAAATCTTTATGTGGGGTTATTGAATTTCCGTTTAATTTTGCATTTCCTTTTATGGGGTTTTGCAATAATTGCATTTCTTTTTATTACAATGCATTAACTTTAATTTATTTAAAAAAAGAGTGTATCTTAAAAAAAACTCAAGTCTCTTCCATCTCAGTTCCCCGAGAAATTACCTGAAAGGCATAAAACTCAATATGATATGATAATTTATTGATATACAAAACGATAAAAAAAGAAATTGTAGTGGTTAAATACACAAAATATAGATAGTATTTTTCTATTCTTACTATTAGTTCACTCTCTCCCTATATATTTATATATGTATATATATATTGTTCTAATTTTTAATCGTTTTTAAAATACTTTTTATTCACCCATTCAAGTTCAAATGCTCTTTTAAACTTGTAGTGGAAGACACTTGATGTTAGCACATTTTTTTCAATTATTAATTCATTAACTAAATTTTGTCTTTTAATTTTAAATTTATTCTGCGTTATTTCTGACGAAGTTTCAAGCTAGCACCAACAGATGGCGCCAGTAAGTTTTTCTAAATGATTTTTTGGGGGAGGGCTTCAAATATTTTCCCCCCTCTCTATCATCCACTAAGTTCAAATAAATCTTTCTGAACTTGTAATGGATAACACTTGATGTAAAAATAGTGTTTTCAAATATTAATTCATTAATTAAATTTAATTAACTAAAATAAAATTTTTCTTTGTGGACCTAAGTAGAAATTGTGTGTGTGATTAAAAATTTTTTTATAATTTAATTTTTTAAATGCCTTACTGTAAAAATTCTGTTAGATTGATTAACGGGGCATTTCGAAGCTACTCTAGGGTTATTGGTGACAGAACTCTTTAATTTTGAGCCACTGTCACTTACTACAAACGACACTTGTGCTGGCACTTCTTTCTTAAAAATTACGTTAATGCAAGTAAATAAGTATAAAAAAAGCATACATAATGTAGTAATAAATAGGATTTCTGTTAACAGTGTATAGTTATTGCTATTAATGCAAGTTTTTATTCCCTACTTAAAGACATTTGATAGTCACCGGTCAAACTAACAACGTAAGTAGAAAGTAGTGATGTAATTTTGATAATATATCCATTTATAAATGATTTATTTGTCTTCTCTATTATCTATCGTTTTTAACCTAATGTAAAGTTTGGGAGCGTTGAAAACGTCACTATAAAGTATAATGCATGTGTTTACAATAATTTCAATCACAGATGTACGTTGATGAACTAATTTCAATGATATCCTCATTTTTTCCGCAACGCATTCAATGGGGAATGTCATTGTCATCCACGAAACCATGCACACCATTGGCATTTAGAGGGAAAAGTATGTACTGAAATATCTCAATTCGACAATATAGATCTCCTTTTATGGTATATATTTAGAAAATATAACGATCAAACAATATTTATCATAATGCAGCTTTAGTTGAGAACACTAAAATCATCATATTGTCTTCTTTTGTCTCGTATCATTGAAAAGATTTGGAAAAAAAAAGACAACCTTTGTGGAAGGATCTGGATATTGTAAGAAGTAATACTTAATGTTAACCCTTTATCTACTGCATTATGATTTACTGCAGTTTTTTTCATGCAATATTTTTCTTTGAATCACTGCATTGAAAGTTAAGTGATATACATAAACAAAATACTCAACTTTGGAAAATGTAACTAGTTAGAGCTAATGAATTAATTAAAGATATTGAGCTGTGTAAAATTATATATTATTATACAGACTTGTGGGAACCCTCCTGGGTTCCACCCTGGACATTAAGATTGAATTGAGCAAAGAATTACTAGGCGCCATTTTCGGAATAACAAATTATATTTATTCACTTAATTCAAATATCAACCTTCTAATTACAAATATTAAACAATATGTCTACGTCAAAGGGATTTGCCTTTAATATTACTTTAAATCACAAAATATGATATTAATCAACTACTAAGCTCAATATCGAACTGGTTTACCGGAATAAGCGGACCGAGAAATATACGCAACTTGAATTATTAACATTCATTAAATTTTAACTAACTTTATTATATATTAGCTCTTGTGGTCAGAGAAACTAAGTTATAATACACTGCTGGACAATTGCTAAGGACGGATCACAAATTGCTATGTAGCATAACATTAAGCGAGACATGAGGCCTAGTAGGATAAAATATTGTTGCCACACTGTTCAGACATTCGAATAATGAATATTTATTGTTCTGGAAAGTACAAAAGCTGTGAAACATCTGAAAGAAAAAAAATGTTCATTTAATCTGCGTACGGAGAAATCAAACAATGCATCTAAAAGTCAGCAGGCACCTTAAAGAAAGGTATCAGTACGGGATATGTCCACCGTGGAGTGTGATGCAACATTCCACACGTCGTACCATATTTTGCACAACATTATCCAACAGCTGTTGATGCAATTTATCCCATTCCTCTGTGAGTGCACGGATGAGGGTGTTCTTGTTTGTCGGAGGATAGTTTCGACCAGCAACTTGCCTTCCCAAAGCATCCCACACATTTTCAATGGGTTTAGATCTGGAGAACGCGCTGGCCATACGAGACGTTGAATACCCTCGCTGTCTAGACAATCCTGAACAACGAGTGTTCGATGGCATGTTGCGTTGTCGTATATAAAAACAAATTTATCACCGACAGCACCACGGAAAAGACGAGCATGAGGAAGTAGAACTTCATCAATGTATCGTTGGCCCATCATAGTCCCATTCGCAACCACATGTAGGCACGTGCAGCCATTGATCATGATGCCGGCCCACACCATGATACTGCATGTCGGATATCGGTCCTTTTCCTGGATATTTTCTGGACGATAAGCAATACCACTCTCGCGCCAGATCAGTTGGCGTCTACAATCCGATGACAGACTGAACCTACTCTCATCTGAGAATAGTACGCATGCCCAGTCCTGTTCAGTCCAATTCTGATGCTCACGACACCATTGCAAACGGGCAGTACGGTGCTGTCTGGTCAATGGGACACACACAACAGGTCTGCGTGCGTATAGTCCTCCTCCCCTGAAACGTCTGGCAACAGTTTTTCGGGAGATCTGCTTTCCTGAGGCAGGAAGAAACTGATTTGCCACCTGCTGAGCTGTAGTGCGCCTGTTCCTTTTTGCTGATAGGACGATATATCTGTCTTCTTCAGCCGTCGTACTTCTAACACGACCTCCCCGTGCCGTCTACTACACATTCCAGTAGTTTTAAATGACTTCCACAGCCGTGAAACAACGCTGTGAGCGATGTCGAACTCCCTGGCAACATCTGTAATTTTTCGCCCTTTTTCGATCTTTCCGATATTTCGGCCACGCCTAAAATCATCTATGTGATGTCGGGAAGACATGCCAAAAATTTTAAGTTCGTCTATTAAATCCTTCCTGTAAAAACTTTGACTTGAAACAACAACTGTCCACACGCGTCGAAACCTTTAAAGCTCTTATGAACGCTATCACGTGATGAACAGACGAGGAAAAAAAATTGCATACTTTTACTTCTTCTTACTAATATCCCGCACTTATTCTAATTTTCCACATTTTGCTTCCTTTCATTTTGTGGTTGCTATGGATGATAGTGTTATCCGTCCTTAGCAATTGTCCAGCAGTGTATATCACCTGGCTGTAATGTCGTTCTCTCCAGGTAGATCAATCCTTCTAGTGCTACTTCGCTGTATAATAACAGCAATACTCTAATCACGCAATCCACTTGAATCCTCTTAACTTCGTCACTACTGCTCTTGGCTCAATCGCCTTCTATCTGCTAACTGACAACGCTCTCCTCAAATACCTTAATTCATTTGCATATTTCATTTCCTTCTTTTAGAGCTGGTTGGAAATATACGCGAATTTACAATCCCCAAAGACACCTAAGAGTATTAGTGGAAAAGTGCCGTATAGATTCGTCACAGACTGTTAACTTAAAATAAATAGTCAAATTGTTTTCAGAGGTCTTCATTAACATGCAAAAAAATAAGACAGCTACCTTTTTACATTAACTATTTTTTCGGAACAAAAATGACAGTCTTCGCAATCCGCTGAAAACGCCGTCAGCTGGAGAAAGGCAATTTCTGCTATAAAACTAATCATATTCCCCGTTAAAATACTCATCATAGAACCCGTGCTGCCATATATCTTGGAAGAGTGTATTTAAAAGGATATTACAGCTAAATATTGTCAGAGTATTCGTAAAAGTGACTATTCTATATAATTTTAAAGTGAGTGCTACTTATAAGTACCGTCGGTAGACAAAGGGTTAACGTGTATGAAGTGGTTGATTGGAGGAAAGTTGAAGACATAAAAATAGTTAACCATTTTTATTAGTTAATATTTACAATTAATATAATTATGCTTTCTTTGATGACATGCATATCTTTAAGAATAAGAATATATTTATTTCAAATACATACGAGGGTTGGGGCAAAAGTCATGGCAATTATTTTTTGTCCTGAAGATGCCTGTCCTGTTGGAAAATGTGACATACACAGACAAAAGGACAAGGTGTTAACTACATTGTGGATAATGAATATCACTGAAATATCATAAGACACTAATTTATTACGGTAGTATACAGGGCAATATGCAAAAGAATGACAACACAGTGCACATTAAGTTGACATGACAAACCTGGGCCTAAAGATCTTCAATGTAGTCCCCTACTACTATCACCACACACTGCCAACGATGAGGGAGGCATTGAATACAATCAGCCTCAGCATTTGCAGCACCATGTGTGAATCGTCCCAAACGTTACTCATCACAGGCTGAAACTTTCCTACCCACCGCGCTGCAATATGGTAAGGTAGGTCATTATGCCCAAGGGCTTCCACTAATTCACTGTGACATTCCATCGCATTACTCCCTCGGAGAACGGCTATTTTCATGTACGCGCGCTGCTCAACATGAGTTACTTCCATCTCGCACGACACTCAACAACTGATTGATTTCACAGCCCTCGCTGAGCTACTACCAGCCATCACAGAGCCATATGTTGTTCTGCATACGCGTTATGCTTGCAGAACTTCCAAACGACACATATACGCTTATGATCCGTTCACATATCTACAAGAAAAAAAAATAGTTGCCATGACTTATGCCCCAACACGCGTATATTTCTCTAAGTGTAGGAAAATACTGTACTGCAATATTATTGGAAGTCAAGAAATCTTCAAGAAGTCCAATTGCTAATTTTTAAAAAGAATATATTATGTAGCTATATTAAGGAATGAAAATGCTATATAAGTTATGCATACCTGTTAAACATTGAAGTATTCTTTAAAGAATAAATAAATTTGCTTCTGAATGAGACAAAGCAACCTTCTACTCAAATGAATTTAATTTATTTATAGATCTGATTCTATTGGTAAAATATTTGTATTTTGATTCAGGAAAAATCGAATCAGAAAAATATCGTGTCTCAGATAAGTTGGAAACTTTTGAGTGACACACGAAACAGAAACATAAATTCTTTAAAATTATTCGATGAAAGTTTTGTTAAATTACAGTATAATATGCCACTTTAAATAAGATATGCAAGAATGAGCAAGATAAGTTTCAGATTTTCAATTTAATTTAGCCTTCACTCTTCCCAACATCTTAAGCCACTCAGTCATGGTTGAGCAATTTACAAAGCATACCGCACCTTATAAAGATATTGATTGATTTTCAATGGCTTCTTGCAAGTTGTTTATGGAAACTAATTGGAGGTGCTGAAAATGCGACGCTGTCTATCGATAAACTATGAAAAATCCTGACAACATCCTTCTGTCTCCTTTTATAGGAATTTAGAGAATGTTAATGAGAAGTGTTATAAGAAGACATACTAATCAAAATTCCATAGCAATTTAATATGCAAATAATAATGAAACATATTCATAAATATGTCAAGGTTCAAGTTTTCTTTTTATAAAGTTAGTTAAAAATTTCTTAATTTTTTTTCTGAAGACATATTTTGTATTATTATCTGCTTTTTTTAAGTGATTATTTTAGCTAGTTTTGTAGTATTTTTTAAATGATGGAGCATTGCTTCTTTTTCCCCCTTCCTGTTTATTAAACCAGACAACATCAAAATTCTATTTACAAAACGCAGCAAATTTTCAGTTATTTAAGATTGTAAGCTCCATGGTATTAGAGTTCTATTATTGGTCACGACTAGCATATTCCAGACAAAGTTCTTGTCTGCCAGTTCTGCGCAGCAGAGAAATACTTGCGTTGGTGCGCATGAGCCAACAGGAAGGTTAAAAAATGTTTCAAAAAAATCTGCAAGTAACAAAGACGATAAATACTGTAACATTTTTAAGTTGAGAAAATTAAAAATAATAATGATATATATGTGATTGCGTGTGTTAAAGAAAAAGTTTCTAGAATTTGGTTAAAACCACCCTAAAGTTTTCATCTGGTTTTATATTAATGTCTCGCAAGCTTTATCGGCAGAAGATCGCCAATTCTGAGCCATGGTCAGAAAACGAGGAGTGCACCTGAATCTGTATCTCACTTTCTTCACATCAGAATCATTCCAATACGTGATTTTTTCAATTCAATTCAATTCAATTTACAGCAAATCAAACATTCCGCTTGGTTGGACTTTATAGGATTAGGACTCGAAGACTTTATCAACTTGAATATCTCTTGTCACAAAGCTTGTGACATTTAAATACTGTGTTTGCTTTGATCAAAGAAAAATAATTCATATTTTTATATGTTTCAAAAATTTATATTTAAAAATAATACAGATTAATAAAAATTAATACCGGGTGATTCACTACAATTGTAAAAATTTCTAGGACCGTTAAGGACGCAAAAATGATTCAGAATCACATGTAGTATTGATATTAATATTGAAATTTTAATAACATCGGGTAACTGGTCACTGAAGTAATAGAGTGGGTGTATACATATATATATATATATATATATATATATATATATATATATATATATATATATATATATATATATAAGAATTGAAATGGCTACAACTTACAATTTTCGTATGAAGCTGTGGATTGAAACAAGGGTTCTCTACGTATGTACCCGAGACGTTTCCGAATAAACATGTTCTCAATTGTGCCATCTTTCAATGTCAGCAGAGAAGGTTACGTAAGAAAGTCTGTTTTGAGAGAGCTAACATGAAGTGAGAAAAATTGAAGACTCCGTACAACGATAGCTCATTAATTATTTACTTACAAACATACCGCATGAAGGATACTGTCAACAAATCACGCGAGTTAATACTATTTATGATGTGTCCCGGAAGTGACACCAGAGTAGCCCCTCAAGCAAGTACCAATGGAATTTATCCAAGATGCTTATATTCCTCACCTTTTGCGCCACTCATTGACATTTCAGCATCATGGAACTTTCAAACTACTAACATAAATGTGTCGAAGAAACACCCAGACAGAAATAAACATTTTTAAAACCTATTTTTTCCAATTTGATTATTTATAAAAAAATATGTCATGTTTAGAAGTTGATTGTTCATTCTTGTATGTAACCCAAGATTTAATTTAAAGTATGTGTAGCTTTACATGCAAAATTTAATATAAAAAAAAACATTTGTATAAGGACAAAAAATTTCTCAAGAATTTACGAAAACAAGTGAAAAATGACTTTCACATGAATTTCACAGCTTAATTTTAGAAATTTTTTCAAATTGATCCTTAAGGGTCTCATTTTTTGTCTGGCCTTACTAAAAATATTAATTGAAGTTTTGTTTATGAGACCCTATTTAAGATTGTATACCCATCCTTTTTTATTTAGTTTCTTCCATTCAGATAAACAGTATCTCAATAATTGCTTAAAAAGTGGAACCATTCGGGCGAAACTAATGAAATGAAAACATATCCTTTTTTAAAACTGTTTTTAAAATATCCCTAGGATGAATTAAAATTCAAAGAAATTTGTTTTTAAATTCTGTATACTGAATTGATAGTCAATGATATTTATAATTGTAAATGCTTCTATTTTTAGTTTTTGAAAATTTCATTTTTTCTTCTTGAATTGCATAAAAAACCAAGTTTTTATCTTATTAGTATTAAAAAAAGGAATACCAATGCTTGTTTACGAATGTTTTCCCCCAAGTTCAAAATAAAATGGTTAAAAGGAAGATGTTTTTTTTAAATTCTTTTTAAATTTTAATGGTTTTCATACTGAAAAAAAATAATTTAATCGAATATTCCGAAATTTTAATAGAAGTTATAATTAATTTTTATTAATATGCAAAAGAATATTTGCTTAGTCGGAAATCCTAATTAGTTTTCTGAATCTGCAGATAAAGAACTGAAAAACTTAAAATTTTGTTAAATTACTAGATAGGGTAGAAAACCTAAGCCGATTGATCTTCGCAGAAATAAACAAAATAATGTACTGTACTGTTTCCTTAAAAATGCAAGAAATACATAAATACATAAATTTAAAAAAAATTATTAACATTTCTTCAAAAACAACATAAGACATATGTGATGACACCCCTTGGGTCACACCTTGAAGACCAAGATTAATTTGAGGTAAAGAACCACCAAAAGCCATTTTGAATAATAATATTATTTATTTTTGTTATAGTTTCCTCAAAAATCTCTGATAACAAATAATATAATAATGTTACGTCTTTTAAAGGAATTTGTCTTTATATTAAATTAAATTACTAAGAATACGATTGATTACTAATCTAGCTCAATTCAAGTAAGGTTTTCCGAAATAGGAGATCCGAGAAACACAAGTATTCGAATTCTTAATTGTCATTAACTTTAACTAAGTATCTCAAACTGACGCTTACTTTAAGCGTACGTGAATTATATTTACCGCTGGCTTATATCATCTTTCTGGTACGTCTAGCAGCACGACGTCTTCACTAATCTAATTTCTTTGAATCTTCTAGTTTTGCTTTAAACGTTGTTGGTTCAATAGCCTACCATCATCTCTCTTGCTATCTCGCAACCCTTGACTTAAATACCTTATCTAATTTAAGTATCCCAAACTTCTTTTTGGAGTTGATTGGAAATAAACGCGAATTTATATTCCCCAGAAAGACTCCTAAGAAGATTAGTGGAAAGGTTCCGTACAGATTCGTCACAATCCCTTCCAAAAAGAAAACGGAATTTATTCGAAGGTCACAAACGACCTGAAAATAAATTACGTAACCAATTCCTAGACTTGCTTTACCGTCCCGACGACTTTAATGTATGTATCTACGAATCGGATACTAAAAAATCTCCTTCCTTAAGGGAAAGAAACAAATTACGACCTAAAACTACTCTTTAAAGGACGTAACATTTACAGAATTAAATATCTCTACACCCCGCCCATTTGGCTAGAGGCGAGGGAAAAACCACCGAAGTGGAAAAACCTGCCTGCGTGGTTTCCTTAACTACTTAAAAATCTACTTAAATATTATAACACATATTCGGACTTGCATCTTGCTTCTTTTGTGGAACAATGTTCAGGATCAGGTATCCTGAAATGAGAATTTCTTTGTGTGAAAAATAAACATCTATAATACATACAGATTCCTTCATTTTTTTACATAACATTTTCATATATATCAATTGAAGCCTCTGGTTCCTTAACATTCCCATTCCATATATGCTGCGCTTGTTAGTATTAAATGTTAGCTCTAGCTAATTACGCCACGTCCCCAAGTCACCAGATGTAAGATAAAATATACACATATATATACATACAATTTCAAACATTTTTCAAATAACAATAAAACAAACAACCAAAGGAATTGTCGCATCTTAGCGAAGTCATACATAGAAGTAAACAAATGCATTCTTACAAATGTTTTCTCCATATTTATACAAAAAATTAACCCAAAAGCTGATTTTTCTCATCAAGAAAAAACACACACTCATTGTAGTGTCCACTTTTGCTTGGCTTCTTAAATTAAAAATCCGCCCGTGACTTGCTTCATTGCAAGAATTCTTCCGACCACTTGTTCGAAAGGAGAAAAGAAAGAAACGATACAACCTGATATTTTTCTTTGCTTTTTATTCGCTCCTATCCACTGGATCTCCGTTTAAGGCTTCAATACTGAGGCTCCTTCTCCTGATGTTGTTCTGTGGAATACTTGCTAATCCGCTATTCCACCGCTCCTCTGGAAATCCTTCGGGTTGTCTTACTCGGCTGCGTAGGTAGTACGGACAAGGTCTCACTGCTGACGTCTGTTTCGACCGGACAGTTCTCCTCTCAGCTGCCCTGCTGGTTCCGTTTTAGTTGTCTTTGTCTCCCGGACCTTGTTGTATTGTCCGCTTCCTCCGTGCCTGCTCGCTACTGTAGGTGACTTGTCCAGCCTGGAATCTTGTTTATGAGACGGACCTGCAATAGGCTGTGATCCCTGGGAGGGGTTATTAGGTCTTCTATATTTATGATTACGAGATGAAACCGAGGACGGAATTGCTCTTTTTATCCCCTGTTTTGGTTCAGGGGTTGGTCTTTTCTGGTCCCTATGTTCGGCCCCTTGCAGAGAACGTTTTCTGCAAATTTTGGACTTTTTAATATTTGTCTTGTCTCCTGATCCATTTGAATCTACTTTACGTTTCAATCTCGGATCCTCCCATCCGGCATTACCCTTACTTGATTTATGACCGTTATTCTGCTCACTCGAGGTTTTCCTAGATCCCTTGAATTTTTCTGGTTGCAATCTACTTGACCTGTCACTCGACCTCTGTCCTTCATACAGTGTCTCAACATGACTGTCCGAACTAATCGTGTCGGATTGTCGTGGACGGTACACACGCACCTGGTCTATATTAACTGTTACCTTTTTGCCCCTCTTTAAAATAATTAAATTGTTATTCCGAACCTCCAACACTCTATATGGCCCTTCAAACTTAGGCATAAACTTTCCAACCACTCTCCTACCCGCAGCACTTATAAAATGAGTTTGTACCAACACCAAATCATTTACTTTGATGTTAACTTCCCTCCTTTTCCGATTATAATACTTTTCCCAATGTTTGTGTTGTTTCCGCCTATTCCGCCTTGCTTCATCGAATAATTTCTCAATGTTTCTTCCTACATATTCAGCACCCTCTGTGACATTTATTAATTTACTAAAAGGTGTTATAATCTTTCTACCTAAGAATAACTCAGGCGGAGTTTTATTTGTCGTTTAGTTCACTGAAGTGCGCAGCGCGAAAGCGAATTCATGAAGAAATCGGTCCCAGTTTTCGTGATTTTCTTTTACAAAACAGGCCATCATCTGGACTAAATTTCGATGAACTCTTTCCGTTAAATTCGCCTGTGGCCTGTATGTTACCGTTTTCATATGCTTTATGTCCAACCTGTGACTTAAGTGTTCAAATACCTCTAATATAAATTGGGGGCCGTTATCACTAATTAAAGAAATCGGAGCTCCGTAACGTGAGATATAATTCTCAAAAAAGGCGTTAGCTATGGCCTGGGCCGAAGCTTTTCGTAAAGGAATAAGCTCACTCCACTTAGTGAAATGATCAGTTATTACAAATACAAATCTATATCTTTCGGGTCGGGATGCGGGGTAGGGGCCTAATAGGTCTAACGTTACAATTTCATTGGGGTAATTCGATACTATCGGAATTAAATGACCAGCTGGTAGCGCGTTTTTGTAATTAAATTTTTGACACCGGTCACAGGTTGATACATATTCAAATATATATTTCCTCATATATGGAAAATAACATGTGTCTCGCAGTTTTAAATATGTCTTCCTCTTTCCTAGATGGCCTGCTAATGGCAGATCATGAAATTCTTTCATTATTGTTTCGCCGAAGCGATCTAGGAATATACACTCTTAGTTCTCCAAGAGTTGTATAATATTTCCCGTAAAAGAGTAGACCATCTATAAGTTTAAAATCCTGGGACTAACTCTCGCATATAGTCGCATTAACGGAACTATCGTCTGTTTTTTTTTTAAATAACGATAGATGTGTCCTAACTCAGGATCTTCCCTTTGCTCTCGAATGAGTTGTTCTCGAGAGTTTAAAGCTAGGGCTCTAAGAGCTACGCACGAAATTTGTGATCCATCCAGATTGCCTACTGGATTCCTAGACAAAACGTCCGCGACAACGTTTTGGACCCCCGGGTGATGTTCCCATTCTATGTTGAACTCGGATAACTTGAGTGCCCATCTAATCATTCGACTAGATAAGTTTTTCCATTAGTTAGCTTTGTTAATGCCGCGTGATCTGTGATTACTTTCACCGGCAGGGATCCGAAATAAGTTTTAAACTTATTTAAGGCCCATATCACCGCCAAACATTCGCGTTCAGTAACAGTATAGTTTCGTTCCGCCTTATTGAGGGTTCTCGACGAGAATGCAATCGGTCTGTGGTTTTAATTAAGCACAGCACCAATTCCGACCCCACTAGCATCAGTAAGTAAGTTAAACTGTTCTGTAAAATTCGGCAATTGCAAAACTGGTGCCTCAGTTAATGCTCGTTTTATCTTATCAAAAGAATCCTGTGCTTCTGTCGACCAATTAAATTTAGCCCCCTCTTTCTTCAAACGATATAATGGTTCACATATGTCTGCATACTGGGGTATAAATTTCTGAAACCAATCCCGCCATCCCTAAAAATTTCGATACTTCCTTGCTATTTTTAGGAGGTTTCATTTCTGTGATTGCCTTCACTTTACTATGGTCTATTTTGATCCCTTCTTTACTAATTACGAGACCTAAATACTTCAATTTGTCTCGTGCGAAGTGGCACTTATCCTTATTTAATGTTAGCCCTGCGTCTGTCAACAATGTAAATACCTGATTCAAATGAGCTAAGTGTTCATTAAACGATGGAGATGTGATGATAACATCGTCCATATATACCGACACGAAACGCCCAATAACAGGTTTGAGTATAACATCTATGGCCTTTTGGAAATTTGGCGCCGCCCCAGAAAGGCCAAAAGGCATTCGCAAGGCAAGGCCTTGCGCCGTCACTACTCTATGTTTCGTCTTTTGACGAGGTCGATACGAAAAATGTTTGCGATAGACCTCTTCCGATATGAAAGATTTCTCCGCCCCCGTGTCCCAAAGTGCTGTAATGAATGTCTCATTTAAAAGAATAAGGATATACGGTAAGTCTATTGGAGTCATTCGTAATGAGGATACCCTAAAAGTTTGGTGTTCTATATCTGGAGGATTTTCCGTACATCGCGATCGATCACCCCCATACTCGCATCGATCGCTTAAAAGTTTAAATATCTGTTTCAATCATTCTGACCCTTGAAAGTACTATTCTTCGAATCACCCTGTCAACCGCCTTGATTGTGGAATCTATGATCCGATAGACCACCTCGGCGTCGACCATCGAATCTCTGATTATCTACAACACCTTGACTCTCAAATCTATTGAACTCTCTCCGTGGTCTACTATTGTCCGCGTATCTATTGTTATCTCTCGTTTCCCTCCAATTTTCTTGTCGATTCCTGTTCGGGAAACGATTGTTCTCATTTGGTTGTATATCTCGGGATTCCCAACTCGAACCTCTGATCTTTCTATTTAGAAACCGTTCCTCATACTTATAAATAATTTGTAGAAGGTTAGATGTGGTTTGCGGATTCCTAACCTCTATATAATCCAAAATCTGAGGTTCTAACCTACTAATAATATGATCGATCAATTTTACCTCCGTCATTTCAAGATTTTGTGAATCTTCAACAAATCATACACAAAATCAGACGGCTTTTGGTTATGCTTTTGAGATGATGAATAGAAACGTGTTTCTAGCTCCGACCTATTTCCAACCATGGGGTTGACAACGCTTGCTTTAAGTGCGCGTAATCCGTCGCCTTGTCTTCAACAACCCTATAACCTAGAATCTCAAACCAATCTAGTGCCCGTCCTGTGAGATAACCCTTTAAATATGCCCAAGCGAGTTGTGTGGGTATCTCGCAATATGTTAAGTTATTATCCACATTTTCCAAAAATTCCACCCCGAAAAATACTGCTCAGGGATGATCCAAAAATTAGATCCGTCTCTAAACTCGGGATTTACCCGTTGGGCGCAACTGTGATGACCCCCTTGGGTCACACCTTGAACACCAAGATTAATTTGAGGCAAAGAACCATCAAAAGCCATTTTGAATAATAATATTATTTATTTTGTTATAATTTCCTCAAAAATCTCTGATAACATATAATATAATAATGTTACGTCTTCTAAAGGGATTTGTCTTTATATTAAATTAAATTACTAAGAATACGATTGATTACTAATCTAGCTCAACTCAAGTAAGGTTTTTCGAAATAGGAGATCCAAGAAACACACGTATTCGAATTCTTAATTGTCATTAACTTTAACTAAGTATCTCAAACTGACGCTTACTTTAAGCGTACGTGAATTATATTTACCGCTGGCTTATATCAGCTTTCTGGTACGTCTAGCAGCACGACGTCTTCACTAATCTAATCTCTTTGAATCTTCTAGTTTTGCTTTAAACGTTGTTGGCTCAATAGCCTACCATCATCTCTCTTGCTATCTCGCAACCTTCGACTTAAATACCTTATCTAATTTAAATATCCCAAACTTCTTTTTGGAGTTGATTGGAAATAAACGCGAATTTATATATTCCCCAGAAAGACGCATAAGAAGATTAGTGGAAAGGTTCCGTACAGATTCGTCACACATATTTCAGATAAATAGTTCCAAATCTTGTATATGAATTATTATTTCCCATTCAAAATAATAAAAAATGTATGGATTATATTTTTTTATAAAAGAAACTGCATAGTGATAAAATTAGGGAAAAAAATTGTTAGACTAATAATTAAAAGTTAATCTTACAAAATATATTATCTTGATTTAATATTTTGGTAGTTTTGGAAATGATGGAATCTATGGAAAGGATTTTAATCACACACACACACAAATATTTATCAAAATTGCATTATGTTAAGTATCTAATTATGTAAACACTATTTTAAAATTTCTCGGATGCATTTTATATTAAAAAGTTCCTGGCTTAAATACTTTAAATTTTTCATTGTTACTGTTACACAATGATAGAAATTTGGAATAGACCTGAAATACACATTAAATGCAATTATAGTGAATGACGTTTTATGTGTGTGCATTACAATATATAGCACCGCATATTTATACAAATAATTATTTACTCATAAATTGTTATTGAAGCAAATAATTATTATCATAAAACGTTTTTTTTAATTAACACGTATTCTTTTTACTTATTGTAATCAGTTGTAAACTGACTAATTTTACAATAGTGTTTTGTATCATTCATGTTTTATTTCCTTTTGATGATAAAATAACGGTCAGAGTTTCTTGTCGCATTTCAATACTGTACATATATATTAGATAAGTTCAAAAAAAATAACCCCATTTTTTTTAATTATTGTGCATTCATTTCTATTGTTAATATTTATATAGCCGAACCTCCATTTTACTAACCTCTATTTTGCGAAACTTTCCTTGAATTAAGACTATAAAGGGCATTGAAAGAGGAATATCTATTAACGAATTTTCCTCATTACGAACTTTTTTCCGGATTTAACGACTTCGTAAATAGAGGTCCTACTGTACTTGCAGATATACCACATGATTCCCAAATGGCATAATTTATAAATTATCTAAACATGAAAGAAGAATGATTGATTTCAGTAGTTTTAGAAGTTATTGCATAAAGCAATAAATAAGTATTTGGAAAAATTTAAATAATTGCTGGTATTTCACTGGATTTGATGCAACAGGAGTTCTTACTGTAATGAAAAAATATAGAACTAAATGCGCTTACAAAAAGTGACTTCATTTTACCAGAGTTTTTCACAATTCGTAGATTCTTAAACACCAAGGAGATAGTTACCTAAAGTTAATAAATTTCAAAGAAAGTGGTCCTTGATTTTAGCATTCCAGTTTTTTCATGTTTTATTAAATAATTAGAGAAATCATTTATCTAAAGAGGGGGGGGAGATATTACGAAACTTTAATTATAACTTCCTAAAGTTGTTTGTAGCTTATAAAATTCTGAACACCTGGAAATTATACCAAGGGTATTAAGATATTTTGAAAGCTATTCTTGAGTTCATAAGTGAAAACAAAAACAAAACAAAAGACGTCTATGGTTTAGAACTTTTATTGGCGAATTGAACTTTAAAAATAAATATAGTAAATTCTTTTAGCTCTATTGGAAAATGATTTTCAAATTGTTTTGTTTTGAATAAGTTTGTGGATTTGTTGGAACCTCCATTATTATCCTCTTTTTTTAAAATAAGAGATTTTTTCTTCTAGTGGAAAATGATGAATGGATGCTAGATCTTATATTCCTTTTTGATGTAATCAATCATTTATGAACTTTCAACTTGGTACTCTAGAGGAAAGTTAAGATCAATTTTGATCTTACTGAAACAATTTTCAGTTTTCGGTATAAAATTAGAATTTTTCAAAAATATATATAGGCAGGAAATGTCAGTCGTTCCTCTATTTCAATAAGAGAGCAAACCCATTTCTTAAAATTGAAATCGAAGACTAAATATTGTGAAAGAATTCAAAGATAAATAATAGAAAAATTGCTCGATAGTTTTTAAACAAGTGACCAATTTGGCGCTTTTGTTTCTGTGGCTCTGTGTTCGAAATATGCAGCAAATAATGAAATCCAAAAGAGCTAACTTTTTGATTAAAGTTACGATGCAACAAACAAGAACATTGAAAAGAAATCAACTTAACCAGTAAAAACAGCAGCTTTTTCTATTATGTGTCTTATAGAAAAGTACTTATCAAATTCAAATTTTAACTGTCAACTGAACTATTCTCACATAAAGATGCATTACAAAAAGGAAGCCAACTAAAGCAGCTAAACTTTAATATCAAACGATTAAATATCAGTTAGTAAAATAAACAGTAAAAAAATTAGAGATATAAATTATTAAATCAAAATAGAGCCGGTAATAGTGTGAAAAAGAGAACAATTTCCAACTTTAATGGATATATTAAAAATAATTTCAACGAATACGTATTTTATAATTACGTATTACATATTTTGATTTATATTCAAATCTAAAGCAAAAATGTAGGTAGCATTTTTTGTTTTATTTTATGTATAGCAAACTCCCTGAACCCAGGCGATGGCTAAAGAGCAGTAGTAGGGTGTGTAATTGCTCGAGTTATCGTCATTTTCCAATAATTGTTTCATACACTAATGATGTATTAACTGAGTAACTGAGGTGTTTATTTGTGAATTCCTTTAAATTCACCACGGTTGATGTGGTTTGAGTTATTTTAAATTCCAAAATCTCTAGATACGAAATAATTCGCAATAGAATTACCAAAAGGTTTTAGGCACAAAAAATTCAGATATACCCTATCTACAAATGATGCTTAGAATATTTTATGTCAGTGTTTCTCAAACTGTGGGGCACGACCTCCTTGGGGGGTGGGGGGTGATAACCTGACAAGGGGGGCGCAAGCATATCAAAAAGTCAAAAAATAAAATATTTGAAAAATTGCAAATTTACTGAAAGGAAACAAAACAAAATGCATTCTGACGTAATAAAAAAGTAAAATACACATTTACATTGATATAATATACTTATGAATGCATCTGCAATACATAGTGTATTTGATGATTAACTTATCAATGTTATGTTAAGAAGAAGATTAATAATTACTAGTGACTTGCATGGGCTTGTCATGTACAAAATTATACACAAAATTTAATACTTATCTTAATAGTTTGTACGGTTTATAATTAAAGTCATATTGTAGCTTTAGCATGCAGATTTTAGTACGTTATTTTTTTAAAATTAATACATTGTTATTTTATGGAGCTGGGCGCGATGAAAATTATGATTGGAAATTGGCTCGCAAATATTGAAAGTTTGAGAAGCACTGCTTTATGTAATTGAAACTAGAACTTGTTTCGTTTAAATTATCAATACAATATACGTCTATGCAGTTTTAAAAGAAATATTGATTAAACACTCATCTAAATTTTGAAAGACATTTTAGTATTTTAAAAAAAAATTATGCACACTTGTGTTTGGTTTAATATTTAATATTATATTCCGAAACGAACAGGGATATGTATTTCCCTTTACGCCTGAATATTTCAATCACAGGGGTTAAATGTTTATATAAATAAACACAATTCTAAATTAAGCATTGTGTTCAAGTCGGATTTTCAGAAAATATTTTAAAACTGCATTTTTAAAATTTGCATCTTTTTTCAAAAGAGACCACTCTTACTTACACTAGTCTCAGGTAAACTAATAATGAGAAGTAATCTTGTAAGGGAGTACGTAAACAATTCAAAATATTTACCTTAAGAACTTGTAAAGAAATAAATGAATTAACTCAATTTTAAATATGCATATTTTTATGAGTTGAATGAATATTTCATAAAATCGCTTTAAAATATAATCCCTGTAAAAGGAATCTCACATTTTTTTTAAAAAATATCAGAATTTAATACTTAATTAATACACTTAAAAGAATACCGATCGGATGTGTGTGTGCTTGTGCATGTATGTGTGTGTGTGTCCACAATTAAATTCAATGTCACTAATCGCAGAATTTTGTTATATAACTAAATTTGGAGATTTCAGTCCAGGCTTATGTGTCATCCTCGTCCTTTGAACATGTTCAAAGTTACGATATTCGATAGCATAAGCTTACGTGATGTTTCTGAAAACGACATTAATAAATATACAATCCGTTTCCCTATATGACTAATGAAAATGTTCTATCGAAGTGTTTATCAATATCGAAAAATCAGGAAATATTATAAAAACTTTAAACAGACTAGGAGAGATATTTTAAATGTTTTAATTGCAAAAACGTATCTGCTGTGAAGGTTTTAATGCGAAATTGTGTTTTTAGTTGTAAAACAATAATTAATAATGTGACTATAAAAATAACTTGAAAAGTCGTGAATGAACATGGTAGCAACTTGTACGTATACCGTCGTATTTATGTATTTATTCACGATTTTGAAAAATGCAACGAACTTATATTTTTGATGGATATATTAACTCTTGAATAGATTCTATTTCATGATAATTTTAATTTCAACGCATATCGTATAAAGATAAATAAAAGTCTTCGGCAATCAAACGTTCTGCAGCTATTGGCATTTTAAATTTTTTTTCGAAAAACATTTTTCACAACCTTATTTGTTTTTTATGCAACATCTATCAACACTTTGGTAAAATATATTCAATATTGATATTCTATATTAAATAAAGAAGAAACTAAGAAAAGCTGCATTTTTTATGTTTATGCCCCCTTTATTTATCATAATTTACACGTCTAAAAACAAGATCACTTAAAAAATGTATCAACTTTTTCAAAGTAAACCTCTTTTCGTTGACTATAATAATTTTCATTTATATTTCCAATCTTTTTTTCGGAAATTTTTTTATAGAAATGTTTTAAGAAAAAAAAATATTTGAAATTATATTACAATTTAATCCACTAGTTTCAAAGTTTTAGGAACAAAAATTCAATGCTCGTATATTTATATATATCCAGCTCGGAGAATTTGAATAAAACAAATATGTTATTATTCAACATACATTTGGGCCTTCACTTTAAAAATAATTTTTTATTTCTATTCACGATGTAGATCATAATAAATAGTTCACTGAAAAAATATTTCTGTGATTCAATAATGAAATTTCTTAGTATGTTTCAAAACATTCTCAAACGAAATTTTATTTCTCGGGAAAACCAGGCAAAAATAATAACCTAGATTCAATTCATCGAGTTTTACTTATCTATTTATATTCATACCGAAACTCGATTGCTATTTTTAGATAACTCTCATAGAAACTATTTTTATTTTCTGGAAGAACGTTGACAGAAAATTTAAATATTTCGAATTCAGAAAATAAATGAAATCTGTTTTCCAAAAAGAATCAATCGAGAAGAAATTTTTATCTTTTTTAGAATGTATGCTGTATTTATGTTCATTTTTATTTTACAGAAAACAGTTTCACCTGGCTCCAACTTAAATTATAATCATGGGTATTGACCTTTGTGCTTATAAAAACTAAGATTAGTAATCAGTTGGCTTTTAAAAATATATAATAGTAATTTAAATTTTTTATTCCAATAAATTAGAAGTATAATTGACACAGCAAGTTATTCGAGATATAATTAAGTATCTTTTGAAAAATTAGTTCACCAAATCTTCCTTTTTATCATTATTTTATAAATAAAATCTTTTATTTACCATACCTGGTTAAATTTTTTCCCCAATGGGGCTACATTTTAGCAACTTAGCCTTTACAGACGCGTCAAGTCCCCAAATGTGAGAGTCATTTCAAGATGGAACCATCTATTGGCGTCTTCGCTACCAAATATTTGGACTCTTGAAATAATTTTTAATTCAAGCTACTGGTCGAATGATAAATATTGCAATGATTTAATTTTGACGAGAGTACCAGAGCCAAATTAATACTCAAGGGATCTTTCACATGCCTAATAATCGTGTGATATAGGTGCCTACGATTTTCGCATCCAGACAAGCTATCGACTGCAGCCGGGACTTTAGTTTTACGAAGCGGGCACGCTACCTCTAAGCCTACCGGAAAAAATGCTGACGTCTTTCCACTTCAAAAGATGACCTTGGTAACCAAAGGGTTACGGCTGTGGACTCGTGGTTGGCGTGGTCCAGATGTGCATTCGAGTCTTAGTATCATTGAAGATCTGCCATTTAGAGGAGCTGATGCAGGTTAGATCTGTCATTTAGAGGAGCTGATGCAGATTAAATCTGCCAAGGCTCTAAGGTTTTATATTTGTACGGTGTGAAAGTCTGGAAGGTGGGATGCCAGCTTAGGGGCTCTTCCCATTATTGAATCTTCCTTCAAAATTACAAGGTCAATCACCCACAGCAAATGCGCAGTTTCAAAGTGTGATATTAATATAAAAAATGCATCAAATCAATTCAACCGGAAAATCAAAAGTGAATGGTATACATGTATAAAAAGAGTGTTCAAAAACTCAACCGCTAGAGGGCACGGAGTGAAAGCGGACTAGAAGTACTATCTTGAAATATTATCTAAATGAGTCATTTTTTTAAATAGCTTGCCTTGGGAAGAATGTAGTATTTTTCTTTTTATGGGGAGTCAAATTTAGTTGACTCTTAAAAGTTAGTCATTGTCTCACATACAACGACTCACATAAACGGTGATAATTCCATGTAAAACTCACAGTTTTTTGACCAAAAATTGAGGAATTTGCAGTCACAGTACCTAATAATGTGATGGAGTTTGTCAATAGAGGTGTTTTTAAAATGAGGATGTTTTGCAATTTAAAAAATTCGCTGCGATTGCTGTGGTACGAGTATTGTATCATTTTGGAATCTGAACTAGATGGGTCATCTTTTGAAAAACTTGCTTGGGGTTGAATGAAATATTTTTCTTTTTATGGGGAGTCAAAGTTTGGTGGTACCATTTTCTCAAACTTGGACTCTAGAAAACTGCGTTGATTTTAACTACATCAGCAAAGCTTTTTGCACCACTTGTGTGTGTGTGTGTGTGTGATTGTGTCTAATAGCGTTGCTATGTAAGATAACGTTAGTTAAGAAATCATTGCGAAATTTGTAGTTATGGTTTCTAATGAGGTGATGGAGGGTATCAATATTCCACTTATTGAAATGTATGTTAGTCCAAGTAATAGGGATTTTTTTAAAAATACAGTCGAACCTCTATATTACGAATTTTTCTATATAGCGAACTTTTTCCTGGAACCAACAAAAATTCTCAATTTTCTTTGTAAAATAACCTCTCTATAGAGAGAAGTGCATTTTCTATATAACGAACTTTTTCCTTTGTGATTAAATTTTTTTTCTCCCAATTTTTGAAGTATTTCTGAACATTTCAAGTTATTCTCGCTTTAACACATTTTATGGTGGTCATAAATCTTGAACTGGTTTTATTAGATCCTAACCCACCGAGAGTAATACAGTTCTAGACGTTTCATCCAAGAAGTGCAACCTTTAATCCCCATTGTCCAATTCACTAGAAACATCTTCGATATACCCTTTCACACTCAATGGAGTTGTTCCCGTGTTCTAGTTACAAAATAATGTATGTTTAATATTACTTGAATGCTTTAAATTAGAAAATGTTCTTAAAATTCATCAATTTTAATTTAAAATTATTTTCTTAATATTGAAAATATATAGTATATTCTTCGACATCCTTTTTTCTTGTTTTCCTTGCAGTTTTTCTTTCTTTCTTTTTGATAGGTAAGATATATAAAATAAACATACATTAATTTTTAAAAAAGTGTGAATAATTACTTTTTAATATATAGTGTTTATGAATTTAAAATGCGTTTTATGGGGTTTATAAAGTTTATTAAGAGATGGACCTCTATATAACGAATTTTCCATCCAACGAAAATTTTTCCGGGATTTAACGACTTCGTTATATAGAGGTCCAACTGTATTTTTCTCAGAACTGATACGACCCGATTCTTTTGAACCCATACCTATACTTAATATTGAGTTTTTCGGACCTGTTGACACTTTTGACACTGACCCTGTATACATGTGTGCGTTAATTTTCCTTCTTGAAAAATATTTCCCATTCATTAATTATTCCATGACTATTTAGCAAACTCAAATTGCCCAAATTATCTTCGATACTTAACAAACATATTTGGACTACGTTCCTGAAACAATTGCTCGTAATTCAGTTCTTTTTATAAATCAAAAGCTAAACTTTCTCATTTCTTGAGTTAGGTATTTCAGAAACAAATAATTTGAAGTTCTTTGTTTACATGCAAGAGTAAAATAGATGTCAGACGAGTTAGTTCAGAAGAAACATTTGAAATGCTTAGTGGCTTCATAAATGATTAAATATAGAAAAATAATCATATGCTTTTCTTATTTAAAATTGGACTCATTGGCGCTACAGACGATGACAGCCAAGGACTACTGTGCTCATCTCAGTATACGCGACCCTGGACGCTGAGTTGCATGAGCAGATGTTCCGATCAGGTGGTCAGTCTGACGCGGAATCCCCAGAGTTTAGTTTCCAAGCAAACCTAGTTCTCATCTATCGACCCACTGAGGATATGAAAGGCTCAATCAACCATGCCCAGCTCGGAATTTGAACCCCAAACCTGTGATGTGGAAGTGCGAAACGCTACCACTTAACCACTGGCTTCTTATTTAATAAATTATATAAAAAGTATGTTTATACTTGGTAGAATTAAGTACTGATTGTAATAAACATTTATGTTTATTGTTTATTCTTATTTATTTATTTATGTATAAAGTAGTGTTGTGAAGAGCAGAAGATTTGAATAGAGGAAAGCAGATTTGATGGATATCTTAAAATCAGTTATAAATTATTTAAAGCATTTATTTATTTGTATTTATAAGGTATACATTCTTTGTAATCAGAATTTCTTTCTGAAAAAATATTAAATAATAGTATTTACTTTTTGTAATAGAAAAAAAAATATTTTAATAAAATATTTATAACCTGTGTGTTATTCAAAAGAAAAACATATGAAATCATAAATAATTGAGTCTCATTAGATTTTGAATCTAAATTCATACAAGTGAAATATTTACTTATACGGAATCCCCATAAGATAATATTTCGCCATTTTAACAGGGAGTAAGTATTTTTTTATAATAAAAAGTATACATGTCTGGATTGCTGTGTCGAAGCTAACATAAAATAAAATGTAAAAGAAACCATAAAATATAAAACACCATCCTGATAAAATATAAAACAGAACATTTCACTCTTGAGTTATGTTCCATACAAACCAAATGATTTATTTAGAACGAAATAAACACACTAATTTACATCTCGAAGAAATGCAAAATCAGACGATAAAAATAAAATAAAATTTCTAGACTTAACTAAAAGTGATGTTTCGTTGTTCGTAAACCTTTATGTATACTTTGTGTTCATTTATATCTAAGAACTGTGGCAACACTAATTGGGATGAATATATTTAGTAGCATTCTAATATTATGATACATTCTAATCATTTACATTTCGCATTTATCGAGGAACAGATTAAACTATGCTGTATTTATTTGACAAACATGAATCTCTCTTATAAATGCATAATAAAGCTAAAATTGGCACGGCTAATATATCACTATTGAAAGAAAGTATTGTAGTTATAGAATGAAGGTTGAATGATTAGTATACATGGAAAAAAGATATTATTGATGTTATTTTAAAAGATTCAAGTATATAAATCTAGATATATATTATAAATGTGAAAGTTTGTGATAATGTTTGGCCGTCTTTCACGCAAAAACAACTGAATGGATTTTAATGAAACTTTACAGTAATATAGCTTATACATCAGAATAGCACATAGGCTATAATTTATAAAGATATAGTGTGAAGTGTCCAAAATATAAAAATATTTGTCAAGTAAGTAGGAAAAAATTCTGCCATCTGCAAGCAATCCTGGAGTGCGTTGCAAAAAAGTCCACGACAGTATATATTAATCTTTTGTTTGCGAAGAAACCCTTTTTGTTTTGGCTACGCAAGGCCCTCGCTTGTAATTAATTCCTGTGATTAGCATAATCCCTATTTTTTTTTATTTCAGAATAAAACTAAGTTTTGAGAAGGGAGAGGTTGTTATAAATCTCTCTTTATTTGAATGTTTTTTGTTTTTTTTATGATTTTATTATGCATATTTGGTAGTAAGAAATTGATCTTTTTTCAAAATAAATACTTTTATCGGTTCTGGTACTTAAAGTAAATAAACTTTCTCTTTCACACTACATCATTTGGACATATTTGCATAGTTTGTTTGTGGTTAGTAGTTAATTATAACGCTATAATTTTAATTGAATAGGCAGATATTGCATTTTTAAGTATAAAAATAATTATAACTACTGTACTGTACTTTTTGCAGTGAGTGAATATTAACGTCACACTATTCAGCTACGCAAGGACTTTTAACAACGAACCACGTAATTTTGAACCATGGTCAAGTGACGTGGACGACACCTGAGCTGGCACCCCTTTCTCCTAACTACCACACCACACCAACTTAGAAGGAATATTCTACCAATACTTAGCAGGAATAATCTTTGAAATCCACTCTTTCAAGATATATGGCAGCATGAGTTCTATGATGAGTATTTTAGCGAGGAAGGCGAATAGTTTTGTAACAGATACTGCGTTTTCAGCTGACGGCGTTTTCAGCGGATTGCAAAGATTATTATTTTTGTCCCGAAAAAATAGTTTATGTCAAAATTTAAGTGTCTTATGTTTTGTATGTTAATGAAGGCTTTAGAAAACGATTTGACTATTTATTTTAAGTGAACGGTGTACATAATTAATTTTACAGTGGAATACCTTTAATTAATTTATTAGCTTTAACGGATTAAATTTCCCAAAGTGGAGTATTTTGATTATGTATATTCCTTAATTTTCAATGTAGTGATCCAAAAAAAATATTGTATGAAAAAATCTGCAGTAAATCATAATGCGGTGGATAAATTATTAACGTGCATAGCTCCCCTACAGGGTGGGTCTTACAAATCTCTAATAAAGCTCGAGCTATGAAAGTAGCTAGACATTTTTGCTAACTTCACTCTATCGTTAACATTTCGCTATGTTTTTCATTGAATCGCCATTATTTTTTAAGAAACGGCGTTGCTTGCGAATATTACAACATAAAATTAATACAACAGAAAGTAATATTAATGTATTACACTTTCAGATATAAATTATTTACACTCTTTTAAGCGTTCATTACACAAAACTTTTGACAATGTGTTACTTTTGCTGAGCAGAGATCAGCTTAGGGAGGTATTTTCAAAAATCGACCCTCAAGAATGTTACGGGGAGTTATAAATAAAAAAAGTCCTTTTTATCAGCTATTAGATCTACATACTTAAAATTTAACAAAGGTTTTTCTTTCTTTCTTTTTTTTCCTTAGCTGAGATATGCAAAAAGCTTTTTTGTTTAATTTGAAATTCACGTAAAATTAGCTCATTAAAAACTTCTTTATCCTTCAATCTGTGTTAATTTTCCAGTTTACCCGTGCGAAGAAAGGGTATATCAGCTAGTATATATATAATGCTTGAATAGAATATTTTCACTTTTTTATGGACACTTTATTTTAATATGACTAACTAAAATTGATATTGATAAATAGTTTTATATTTTTGTTTCGTTTCTTTTTTAATTTCGGGATACAAGAATTGAGCTGTGCTTAAATTATATCAATTCGTCAAAAATTGGGGGGAAAAAATTCTTTACTTGAATCACGTAATTGTTCCCTACAAAATGTATAAGTCTAATAGAAAAAGGACAATTTAAAAGCATAGCCAGGGAAAGTCGATTTTGAAATAAATAATATGAAAAAAAAGTATTCCTAATAAACATGAAATGAAAAAAGAACCATTAGAAATAGCATTCAAACTTTGATGTTTTGAAATAACATTGAAAATTATGGGAAAAAACAAGATTACTGAGCATAAAGGAGAAAGATATTAAGAACAGAAAGAAAAATTGGATTAAATATGGATGGAAAAAATCCTATACTTTTTTTTTCTAATGAAATTTCTCTATCAATTTCTCTCTATAAGTCCGATAAACCTGACATTTTCGAAATAAAATTCATTACAATATCCAACGTTTCCCCTGTAATCCATCAATGAAAATACAACAAATAACGTAAGACTATATTAACAGCAATATATAAAGTTATATATATATATATAAAATATATATATATATATATATATATATATATATATATATATATATATATATATATATATATATATATATATATATATATATATAACATTGGAACATATTTTTAAAAGGAAACTATAAGTAAAACTTTGTTGAAGAATTTGTAGAAATGAAAAGAGATGGTACAGAAAATTTAGTAAAGAATCTTAAGATAACACACATAAATTTAAATGTAATTAGATGAGAGAAACAAAGAGTCAAAAAATTTTCTGAATTTTAATGTTAAGAAGGAAATTTAAAACACGAAGAATGATAACTGTACAGAAAGGGATTAAAAAAGGCAACGTATTCTTCATAACGTTTGCACATAAAAACTACTTTTATCGTAAAAATAGGCACGTTTATTAATAAAGCATGCAACACACTTCTAAAATAATTAATTCATAGAATTCAAAATGATTTTAGACATCTTTTTAAGGTATCCGACTACGTTCGGAACCGTGATTTAAAAAAAAAAACGCTTAAATGGATAACATTTATGATATTTAGTGTCACTTAGATTAGAAAATGTATAGAAAATTGTTTTAAGAATATTATTACAATAAAAAATTATTTAAGTACAGTATTTTGACAAAAAATGAACATAGAATGACCCATTTTCAAAAAAATATACTCCCTTTGTGAAAAATGCTTCTATTATAATAATATTCTGCATGTGTATGGCTTAGACCTCTGGACAAAGGCTCAACTAGAATTTTTGAAATATAAAACTTAGAAGTGGGTTTATGCATGTTTTACGACAACAGAGGGGAGACATTTTAAGAAAAAAACGCCGATAATTATCTCAATTGGTTGTAACTCTGGAAATAATGTGAATTTTTCAAAAAAAAAATTGTTCAGATTCTCTGGAGAGGTCTTTACTTTACATAAGCAAAACATTATTATTTTAGAAGCATTTTTTATAAAAGAAGAACACTTTGAAAAAAGGTTATTCTAAATTAATATTTTGCCAAAATATTGTATTTAAATATTTTTTGTCAAAATTTTCTTAAAACAATTTTATACATGTATTCTAATCTAAGTGACACTAAATATCATAAAAATTATCTATTTATGCACTTTTTTAAAATCACGGTTCCGAACGTAGTCGAATATCTTAAAAAGAATTTTCCCTTTCATCTTTTATCAGTGATTCTGAAATATTATTAAAAGATCTATTTGTACAACATTATTTTTCGCTTGTCTTGTGATATTAGATTCTGATATCGAGCCGTGAATTAGAATCCTTGTTTCACAGAGAGGCTTTTATATGTTAAATATGACTCAAAGCCTCTGGTAGGGTCGTAGAATATATTAAGGCCACTATAGCGTAGTAGTTATGGGCTCGTAATCGGCGTGTCATGAGTTTCAGCTCTAGAGCCACCAAAGACACGACATGTAGAGCAGTTGTTGCTCGTTAAATCTGTCGAAGCCCAAAATCTTTTCGTTGACGTAATGTGGTAATTTTGAGAGCGAGTGACTTCTCAAGTGTCGTCCTCGTCCCTTGACCGAGATGCTAATTTATTTGGTCTCTCACCAGTAGCATTTGTTTTAATTTATAGTACGCCGTGAATAAATACTCACTCATTCACTCGTTTGTTTTACTCAGTAATATTTCTGATATAAAAAATTCACTACACATTGAATGCATGAATGCCGAAGAAAAAAAAATTTCTAACCCACACAAGAAATATTAATATAAAAAGAAAAAAAACATATTTTATAAGATCATCTTTTTTAGATGAAGCATTCTTTATACCAAAAAGCTATTCACCCTCATTGATCCAAAAAAAAAAAAACATTCTTCTCTTTTTAAAAATGAATAGTCTCTCACAATTTGCATAGAAATATAGTACAAAAACCTTAAAAAAGTTTTCATTTAATTGTATGTTTATTTTGATATCAAGGACTCACGTAAATTATTTTTATTACATCATGAATGAAAGACAAACATATTAAAGCAAGTATGATTTGAATAAATTAAGAGTTTGCAACTCTTTCACATTTTAAAAAATAAATTTAATTCGTCAAATAGTTCCCGGTAGTTTTTATCATCATAGACATATTTTGATGCTAGAAAAGGCTTAGATCTTTTACAATGTTTCATTCTGAATTAAATTATTATAATTTATGTTAAGTAATTAACTCCTTCCCGGTTTTTCCCGAGCTGAGTTGCGGTGGAAGAAACGAGTGTATTTCGGGCTCATCCTGAGTGTAGCTCAGTCATTGTGAAAATTACCGAATTATTTCACATGTGCTTTTTATGGTTTCGAATAATTGAAAAGTACCATTTGGTGGAATTTTCTGCAAAAAAGGGTGCCCTTCTGCTGAGCACCCCTCTTCACGCTTTTCTGCAAGAAACTTTGTGGACTGCCTTCCCCCCAACAGAGAAGAAAACGAATTCAACACGACAGTGTATTATTTACTAATCAAAGATAGACAGTAAAGGTAAGAAGAGAAGCAAGATTCTACTGTCTCGATTGCGATGTTGGGTTATATGCTTTACCGTTTTTTCGAATTTATCATTCATGATCAAATTATGATTAATAATTTCATCATCATTTATGTAAAGGCAAAAGATGTCAGTAAAATTTGTAATTCATGATAAAAAAACTCGGTATTCTAAGCTCGGTATTTATAGTTAGTGACAATTGACTCCAAAATCTAATGATTTATGGCATACAAAAAGCCAACTTTACAGGTAAATTACTCATTTATTTAAATAGATTTTCTTACATTGTTTTAAGAAATTTTGTATGCGAAAGGTGCTATATCGTCTAAAAAGATATGTATGTTTGAAAAAAATAAGCATAAAATATTGACATTTTGTAACTAAGAAATAAAATAAATCTGCAAGGGGTTAAACGAATTTTTCCCTCGATATTTTGGTTTTTGGGAAATATATTATGGCTGTTTAACAAAAAAAAAAAACTTAATTTCGAAGCTTCAACAAGAACTCAAAAGACTAATTAACAGTTAAGACAATTTAACGTTATTTTCCATTTAAAGTGAGCCCCTTAGTATTTAAGTCGATTTATTTTATGCAAATCAGAAAAAAATATGGTTTCAATTTGTGAAATATCTAGTGACTATATTTTAACTAATTTAAGTTGCTTAGAATTTATATAAAGCTAAATTCTCATACATGGATGATTAACATCTAAATATTCCTTTCCTATACATTCCCTGAATAATTCCCAAGCGCTCAACATCAAAGGTATAACAAAAAAACTTTACAAAATTCAGGAGAAAATACAAGTTAAAATTAAATTCATTTGAGAATTAAAAAATTAATCCGAGTACAGGACCGACCTACTCCAAAATAAATCCATATTACAACTATAATAGTCGCTGGAAATATTTTTAACAGTAAGAATCGCAATTCGCAATATCAATCCGAAAATTACAGATTATTGAACTTTGCGATTTATGAAAAAATATTTTAATAAAATTAGTTTTTTTAATTTACGAAAAAATATTTTTCAGTTAAAGATAGAAAAATTTTATTTAGATTATTTAAATAAATTAATTTTAAATTAACTCATAAAATTAAGTAACAGATCATTTAAGTAAAAAAGGGCCTATGGACGGGTGACCCTCTTTTGCTTAGCTTTTACTTTATCCAATGGTTTGACAATGTTATTGCTTAATTTCTTTCATAAAACTGTAAAAGAAATTTTAAGGCATCATTTTTTTAAAATTAATGTGAATAACTCTAAATTATAAAGTTAAAAATGATTATTACGATAAGAGATTTATTATTCAACTTAAATGTAAGCTTCGGAGAATTTCAAAGTATATTACTTCATAGGTCTAAAGGACTGATCAAACATCAGCTTTTATCTGATTATTTAAATTCACAACAAAAACAAAAGTATAACTTCAAAAATATCACCCATGAAAAAGATTTATCACCATCATCAATTCAAAAAATAACCAAACGATTAAAAAAAACCTTCATTTTGACAATGTAAAAAAATTATTCTAACATTAATTTGTTTGATTGTTTTTTTAGATTTGTGTTTTTTTAGATTTGTATAAAAATGCAATATCACGAGATATGGAACACTTATAAATATGTAGCAACACGAAATATATTTAAAGCAAACATTTAAAAACAGACTGGGAAATATTTATAAAACGAAATTAAAGAGTCGTGTTAATTGTAATTTGTCAGGATTGAAATATTTAAGGCGTAGAAACTAATCTAATTTTAAAGAATCCTTTCGATACATATGCTTCAAAATCTATTTAGAACTTAAATTGTCGAACATTAAAAATTACTTCAAAATAAATATGGGGTGTTGAGTATTATTGGAAGATTTTATCATATATGTTTTACTTTTTTAAATGTACAGTTCAAATCTATTTTGATATTTATACGAAATAATAATTTTGTGTGGTTAAGTCCTGAGTCCTTATCGATGACAGGTTGAAATAGAGCAGTGCATATCATCCAGCGTTAAACATTTCATACATCATAATTTTAAGTATCTTAACATTGATGTATTAGATTCAACCAACAAGCAAAGCTCCAATTAAGATGAAAACAGGGACTCTTTAATTCCACTCCAAATAATATCCAACATCGAAAAGCAAAAAATATAATGCTTTCTTCAGAATAAGATAAAATGCTTCAAGGAAACATCAAAAATAATTCTTCGGTATTTCCTACAGCAGGAAATACAAAAGTCAGTTAAACCTGAGCTTTTAGCAGTTATGTATGATTAGACCTCTAGAAAGTTTGTCAATTGTTTCTCTCTTGGGATCAGGTAAACACAAAATTGTTCCGGAGGAAGCAGTTTAGAAGAAATTTACGATAAGAATGGGGCTTTTTTTTTTATCTTTTTAACTCAAGAAGTCTATTGGAAACGTAACATTAGCACGTAGTAAAACTTTTCTGAAAGTACGAAAGAAAGTCTTCAGTGATGTTAAAAATAGCTGCAGTAATTTCATAATTGTTTTGGTTTTCTTTTAAAAGAAAATAATGGCTAGATGTACTTTACTTAATCAAGAATTAAAATGAATTTTTATATCTTTTTTTTTAAAAACGGCTTTTAAACTAATTTATTGCATTGGGAGGACCAGAAATATACAGATTTTAGAGGAAAATCAAACAGAAGCACATTTAAGTTTTCGTACACATATATTAAATAATAAAAAAGTTCCATTCTACTCTACAACTACATTTTCAATTTTTCCCATCAACTTGAAAATTTGGAAGGAACAAATTTTCTCAGAATTTTTGGCTAAAATTGTTTCTACCTGATTCTTCATGGCAACCAAAAAGGAGTTGAAGTTTTTTTCCCTTAAAAATTTTTATAATGATCGAAATAGATGGAAATCTGTAAGTGCGAGGTCTGGGGATTGTGGTGAATAAGGTAGAGTATCCCAACCAAGCTCTAAGAGTTTTTGTCGACCTGTCAAAAACACATGAAGCCGTACATTGTCCTGATGAAACTCGGAGTCTTTCCTACTTTCTATTTCTGGATATTTTTGTTCAATTTCAGTTCTTAATTTGTCTAAGTGGGAGAAATACTTTCCTGAATTTAATGTTTTGTTGTTTGGTAAAAAAGCTCATTGCACAATATTCATTTTCAGTCCCACCATACACTGAGCATAACATTTTTTGGATGAGGGCCGGCTTTTGGAGTGGTTAAACGTGGTTCATTCTGCTTTCTTTAAGAACTTTTTCACTCAGTATAAGGATACATTTTCTTATCCCTTATTCTTAAAAATGGAATACTGTCGTGGCATTTGTAGAACAATCCATCAGATGTTTCTCTTTTAAATACATCAAAACAGTTTATGTAGCCAAGCTTCATTCAATGTTCGTAGATGGCGGATTTTAATATATTTAACGTTCTTCCGGATCAGTGTTTTAATCTGATAACCATGCGAGCTGGTGGGCTTACCCGATCGCTCTTGATTTTCAGTCTTTAAACCAAGTAAACCATTTCAACGCAGTTCTTTATATACGAAATTTTCGCATAAATAGCGCATGCCTTGTGTGGCATTTTTACCTTTCCAATAAGAGAAAAACAATTCATGCTTATAATGTATTTTGTTTGTTTCTACATTCAAGGCACGTAAAACTGACACAATCTGTTTTTCAAATGTGTCTAAACGAGTGAGTGTTTATTACCTTCTCACTGTAAGGCAATACGTGAGGTGTTGGTGGCAGAATCCTTGATTTTGATCCAGAGACAAGTGACGAGGACGACAGCTTAGTTAAAACTCCCTTCTCCTAACTTCCACACTACACCATCTCGAGGACTTTGAGCCACCACAGATTTATTTTGCATCAGGCCCTTTACATGACGAGTGCTAAGCGGCACTTGGGCTCTAATTCAGGACAACCGGGCCACAAGCTTGTAACCATGATTACTAGATTACCACGGCAACTCAAATATATGTGAAGTAATATCTTTTACAATGTGCACGAAAGTTGTTTGTTTTCAATAATTTATTCTACCTGCAGAAAATCAACACACGAACTTTCTGGACAACTGAATAAACCAAATTTTCAAAAACAATTTCGTCGCATACATAATGAGTAAGCAACCAATTTTAAAATAAAATAAAGAATATAAATGAAGAAAATTTGGATATCACTTTTTATGTTTTTTTATTTAAAGAGAAATTGTTCATTTATGAAATTAATTTCTTACGAAAAGAAATATTTCATGGTAATAATTAATTTATTGCCTTTAATTGTTATAAATTTACTAATTTACATCAGAAACTGATAACTATTGAATTCATTTCTTTCTTCTAAATAGTAAAAAAGTTTTGAATTAAAATTATATTGATGCTAAAAAGATTATAGTCTTATCAAATTGAACAATTTAATTTTTTAACTTGTAAAAGATAAGTAAAGTAGTAAAAGTGTATTATACATTATGAGAACTGATAGAAGTATTTAAAATATAAAAATAAGTTTTATATTGTTACGTAGATCCGAGGGTTCGAGGATTTTATGCAAAAACAGTCACAAAGAAAAAATAATCAGTTCTTTAAGAGCGATGCGAATTTATTATAGAAAAATCCAATCCTTTCAATACAGGATTCATCGGCAATATTTACAGGGTAAATATCCGAAGGTCTTCACACCTTCAACAGTAATCAAACACAATAAACAGTGTTTAAAAATGCATGTAAGTAAAGATTATTCACAAGCACAGACGAGCTAATCGCTAGCCAAAACAATCCTCACTACTCGCTGGCTTAATCAAGACTCCTCGCCGTACCGGTGAGCATCCTTTTTATATGCGCGGCAAAAACTTCTAGAAATATAACCGCTCGTGTCATTGAACGTGACACTAGTGGAGAGATCTACTACCTTCTAGAAGATTCCAGAGGGTTCCGAATTCGCCAACATGGTCGTCAATGACGCCAAAATGGTCGCCAACTTGGTCGCCAAAAATGATGCCAACTTGGCTCTACCGCCAAGATTTCGCCAAGTTCTCATTGAATCGCGATTATAACGTAAGGGGCGGTACTGCTTGTGGATAGTACAATTTTAACATGAAATAAATATAACATAGAGTAATACAAATACATTAAACACTCAAATACAAATTATTTATACTATTTACACAAAATTCGTAACAATATATTTATTATTTCTTATTATTACATCAAAAACTTAAAACTCATTACAAAAACATTATAAATTGAATAACTCAACTATGATACAGAATATTATTCTTTGATTTATACAGGTTTAACTGTAGATGTTTTTATGGGATTCCCATTATAATTATAAATATGTTAGACGAAGTTTTTTACGTTGAAAATTTAAAAGGACTAACATTTGATATTTTGTTTTAAAAAATAAAATAATTTGAAAATATTTCAGAAAATGATAAATTATTTTGAAAATGTTGGTAGCTAAAAACTAATTTACTTTTTCACTACATATAATCTTACTAACTGTAATTAAATGAAATAAAAGAAAAACCAAGAGAATTTGTTGAGAAAACACGAGTAATTTATTTGCATGTGTAATTAATAACAAGTAGCTGCAAAGATATGTTGATTTGTATGGAACAATTTTTTAAATAATTTAGAGTTGAGTTGAGTTAATATTAACGTCGCACTGTTCAGCTACACGAGGGCTTTTGGCGACGGACCACGTAATTTTGAACCATGGTCAAGTGACGTGGACGACACCTGAGCTGGCACCCCCTCTCCTAACTACCACACCACACCAACGGGAGGACGTTTCAGCTTTCGACAGATTTAACGTGCATCGCTGCCCTACACGGCGGGTCTTTAGTGGTACTTGGATCGAACTCATGACATGCCTGCCATGGCTGGATACCTTAACCACTGGGCTACCGCAGCCCCTTAAATAATTTAGAAGACGGGTAGTTAAAATCTATTAAGAATATTGAGTAAGGATATATTTACTAATTTATTTCTACAATTAATGTTACTGAAATAATTGTTTATTTCTATTAATATAACAAAATTAATTAATATCAATATTTACTATAATAAAAGCAAGTTTTCTTCCGTGTAGACGAAGATTTTTTTAAACCAAAAAAGAGAACTAAAAAAAAACACTTAGGTCTTCGTAAAAAAACTTACTTATATAAAGAATTAGTTTCTTTTCTTATAGACTTAGTTATTTTAAAATCTTAACTATTATTTAGCAGAATATTTTATTAACATTCATGCGATTATCAAAAATTAAATCATTCACTAGAATGAAAATAGATTATCATTCTCCTCATAAGGAAAATATTAGAAAATTATTTAATATTAGAGTGAAATTCAATCCTTAGACAATACTTTGATGTTTCTTTAGCAAGAATGAATGAAAAAATTAAAAGTACTTAAAAAGTACTATTTGTATAAAATTAACTTAAAGGAACGTAAAACATCGTTAGTTTTTTAGTTGAAAATTTCTAAATTACTTTTGAAGCATATGTAATCCTATTTTAATTTATAAAAATATAAGACTTGTTCAGTAAATAATTTCTTCATCACTAAGTAAAATGAATTGTTTGCTGAAAAATGATAAAAATGTTTTACTGCCTTAATTTATTTATTTTAAACTGGTTAATCTGAGAGTATATTTCCAAGACTTTTAAAGGAAGGTAATCTTAATTTGTGTTATATTATAATTTACAGAGCAACATGTAAATAACATGAAAGTATCTGGAATAGCCTATGTAACTAGAAAATTATGTTTGTATTTTTGAAAATAATTTTTATATTAATAGCTATTCAGCGTCACTTCCTCTTATGGTTGTTCACTGTCTGGAGCTGTTATTACAGGTAAATCTTTGTTCTTCAAAAGTCTTCATGATGAATCTAATTAACAATCGTAGTATCTATTTCCCGGATATTTGTAGCAAGCCATTCAACTTTTGATGAATAGCAGATGAGCTGCATAAGAATTGATAATAATCCACTGCATATATTTTAAATATTTCAATCCTAAGAATACACGATTTGGTGTAAGACAAAATATTTATAGTGAAAACAAAAGTAAGAATTATATATTATGTATTCAAAAAATCCAACAAAGAATTTTTCATTGAGCTGAAAAAGAAATAAATTATGTTTAGATTAAATCATTATCAAATTAGCTTCAAATTATTCACTTTTTCAAAGACGTACGATTTTTCCTAGTTCTGACGAGAACTTAATTTATATATATAGGCATGATATTTGATTCATGAAAATATCTCTATTCTGGTATATGCATTGTTGACTAAGATTTCCACTTAGCCAAACATTTTCATCTGAAAGTATTTAATTATTAATTACAATTAAACTAAACACGCATTAATAAATAAAATTACCGTACAATCTAGCGTATAACACGCACTTTTAACACAAAAAAAAATAAGATCGAAATTTAAGGGTACGCGTTATACGCCGGATATAAAAACGATTGCTTTAAAAATTAAAAAAAGAGATGAGAATAAAAAAATTAGGCTTCAACTTAGAGCGAAATACGTTTTATTTACCGGGCCGTGGGTAGCCTAGTGGTTAGAGCATCGGACTCCAGACCGGAAGGCCTGGGTTCGATGCCACCAAACACCCTCCGAGTACGCACGGAGTACGTGCTCGTTAAATCAGTGGGTCCGTAGTCTTGTGGGCTTAATCACGAGCGCAGGGACTGGAGAATATTTCCCTCCCCTTCAGTTTACATGCATAAATTGTGGAGGTGGAGATAGAGGTCGTGTCGCCATCTATCGTCCCTTCGGGGAATTTCGCCGAGCTAAAATCGCACTGTCACCTGTATGGTGCTCAAGGCCAACGACAGGCGTACCTCTTGCCCATGCCACGATGAATTTCGTGGGCCTCGATCTGACTACGTCAGACAGGTGGCATCAGAAAACAACAACAACGGTTTATTTAAAAGAAATGACATTCTTTTTGAAATTAAAGGGTTGTGCAGTTCTAGAAGTGTACTATTTCTTGAAAAAACTTGCGATAATACCTCGAATAAATTACTTCAAAACATAAAAGTATTGCTTAGGTTTCTTTGTAAAAGAAGGGGGTGCGTTGTACTGCGAAGATATCTTAAAATTAAAAAATACAGCTCGAAAGTTTAGATGAGCGTGATATGCTGGTACGCTCTATAAGACGGATTTTACGGTAAATATGGCTATTACTTAGAGTAATTTTGAATATAATTTCCTACACATTTTATTTATTAAAAAAATTGCATTATTTAGACTTTTTAAGCACAATACAATGATCCCGAAATGAATTGGTTTTATTAAAAAGACATTTGAGCATAATCCAAAGAGAAACAACGTAATCGACACAACGACGAAATGAACTTTCTGCGCTATTAAATGATCCGCATGTGCTGCATTCGAAAGCTGCCTTGAGTGAGTCGAGTGCAAAAAGAAACCTAAAAACTTATGCATTTGTACCTCTTCAAAACCGATGTACCATTTCTGTAGGCGTATTTTTTTGGGGACATAAGTGGTACTTCATTTTTAGGGGTTCACAATCAAAAACGTTTAAAGACTTCTGGTTTAGAATACTAAAGTTCATAGTACTAGTTCATAGCTTAAAGTAATAGTGTTCATGTAGCATTTTTCGTATTATTGTGGATAATACTGCTCTTCCTATAACAAAAACAGGAAAGATCCAAGAGGATAGTCAATTTCGATCTAGTTATGGCGTGCAACTCATGGTTTCCCTTCAGTAAGTTTTCCAGAAGCTAAACCTGTAGTAGAAAACATTGTGATGACCCCCTCCCTGGGTCACACCTTGAACACCAATCTTAATTTGAGGCAAAGAACCACCAAGAGCCATTTTGAATAATAATATTATTTATTTTGTTATAATTTCCTCAAAAATCTCTGATAACATATAATATAATAATGTTACGTCGTTTAAAGGGATTTGCCTTTATATATTAAATTAAATTACTAAGAATACAATTAATTACTAATCTAGCTCAACTCAAGTAAGGTTTACCGAAATAGAAGATCCGAGAAACACACGTATGCGAATTCTTAACTGTCATTAACTTTAACTAAGTAGCTCAAACTGACGCTTACTTTAAGCGTACGTGAATTATATTTACCGCTGGCTTATATCAGCTTTCTGGTACGTCTAGCAGCACGACGTCTTCACGAATCTAATCTCTTTGGATCTTCTAGTTTTGCATTTAACGTTATTGGCTCAATAGCCTACCATCCTCTCTCTTGCTATCTCGCAACCCTCGACTTAGATACCTTATCTAATTTAAATATTCCATACTTCTTTTTGGAGTTGATTGGAAATAAACGCGAATTTATATTCCCCAGAAAGACGCCTAAGAAGATTAGTGCAAAGGTTCCGTACAGATTCGTCACAACATTCCACACTTAGTTCTTCATAAAATAGTCAACGTTTAGCCATCTTGCAATATTAGAGAACCTGCTTCTAGTCATCCTATGGTTCTATAACGGAATCCTGTTGGAAAATGTTATCGCGAACTCATTTTTATTTTTTACTATCTGAAAATTTTTAATAAATTGCCTTAATTGAAAAATTGTTCCCTTCTGGATCGCTGTTTGTATAATATTTATGTTAAACAATGGTAATGCCACTCTTTACCATATTGCTATTCGATATAACTCGCTTTTATTTATAATGCATTCAATTTCAAGAATTTTGAACTATTTTTAGCCATTTCCTCACAGTTTTTTAAATTTTTCGCTTGCATTTCTAAAAACCAGTGTAGAAATGAAAAATGAAGCGAGCATAAATATATGTTGAAATTTATACCTATGCAAATTTAAAAATCTTTTTAATCTGTTTAATATAATTATACGATTTTCCTAATAAATCTAATTAAAAAAATCTTGATATTATTCCTATTCAAGAAAGTCTGCATGTAATATAACAAAGTTGGCTAGTTATACTTCCAGGGTATACGTTCCAATATTTTATAATAATTGTTAATTGTTTTTTTTAAAAAGGATCAAATCCTTTTCTAAAAATTGCATTATTCAATTATGCATATAACTGACACCTAAAAAAGTTAGTCTAAAGTTTTAAATATGACTGCTGCCATTTGAACATGTTAGATCAGTGTTTCTCAAACTGTAAGGCACGTCCCCTTAAGGGACCTGATAACCTTACGAGGGGAGCACGAGCATATTGAATAGTCGAAAACAAAAGATTATTTAAAAAAATTATTGATTTACTGAAATTAAGAAGACTTGGTACCCTTTGAACAACTTTCTTTATTTATGTATTTTAAAATTATATTTTAGCATTTTATATAACGTTTATATTCAAGAAAATGATGTGAGATGAAATTTTTCACATATTATTCACACAATTTCAAAAATTTAAATTTTTTGAAAAAAATTTGGAAAATTTAAAATCTTACTCCTTTTGTAAATATTAATTTTTTGACCTGAAATTGTTTTTCATATTCTTATGGATGTTCTAAACAACTTTAGGGATCGATTTTATAATAATTTAGTTCATTTTTGAGAAAAAAAATAATGCATGCTAAAAAATCTATAAAATATGCATGCTAAAAAATCTATAAAAAAGCCAATATCTCTTACATTTAAATTTTTTTTAAAAAAAGTCTTCCGTTTGCAGCAAAACGGATCCTTAATTTTATTACAAGCTTTATGTGTAACACGCAGGAAAAAAATTGAAGTGATTGGTAAATAATTGTGGAAGGAGTAGCATTTTGAATGCACTAAGGTTTCGAAAAACAAACTGAGAAAAACCACTTTAAAGTTTATAGTTCTGAAAAATAATTATAATAAGCTTAAATAAACTTAAAATACCACTTTAAGATAATTAGATATACATTTTTCTTTAAAATAATTGCATTTTCACATGTTATCAACCCACACATTTTTATAAATGATCAATTTTTAGGAGTATTAATTGCAGAAGAAAATTTAAAAAAAAATATATATATATTAAAAAATTTTTCTTACTGCCATGACAGAAATTTTACTTTTTTTCTTCTTATAATATTGAAATATTACATTTGTATAAAAACATGTCAGGAATAAGAACTGAAATTATAAAATTATTAATATAAAATGTCTTTATTCAAAAATTTTACATGCACACATTTCACAAAGAAAAAAGATGATTGTATTGTATTGCCTCGGTAATATTCTGCTTCATATATATATATTACGCATTATTTTTTAATAATATTATTTCTCTTTTTAAAACAGATTTTTTTATCAAAACGCTTTTTTTTTAGCTTTTTTTTCTGAAAAGGTGGTTGAATTGCCTAATTTGTTTTCAAATGCTGTTTTATTCAACTTCTAACTTTCCAACATGCACAAGTGATATATCAATCGAAAGATAGTAATGCAAAAAATAAGATTAAATAAAAATATAAAAAATGATAGGGCTGTCATTTTGGGGGTACCAAGTCCTCTTAAGCAAACAAAATACATTCTGACGTGATAAAAAATAAAATGTACGTTTACACCGATATAACACACTTATAAATATATGAGTACTGCGCAATGTTTGTTATAATTAATTTAGCAATACTAAGTTAGAACAAGTTTAATAATTACCAGCAATCCCCCATGGTTTTATAAAATTATAGGCAAAATATGTAAAATTATACGCAAAAATTAACACTTATCTTGAAAATTTGTACGGTTTATAATTAATCTTTTAAATGTCGGTTAATAATTACGTGATTCGCTCCACAATTCCACCGTTTAACTAGTAAGCAAGTAAATGTGACGTATTGGGGGGGGGATAGAAAAAGAATAAATAAGCAAATCCTCTCTCAAATAAGTAAAATCCTTCGTAAACACTTTCAAGGTTATTTTACTACATTCCAAAGCCTCCGGAATAATATTATGAATAGATGCTCACAGAAAAACTTGTACTTCGGAAAGACGTATATATACGGTCAATTAATACACTATCTAAGTGAGACGTTAGTTTACGCCAGCAGCACTTAATAAGTTAAAGTCGTATTGTAGGTTTAGCGTCAAAGTGTAGTATTATTAAACTTAATACATTTTTTTTGTATGGTGGGAGGGGGAGATGAAAATTATGATTGAATATTGGGTCACTAATAATGAATGTTTGAAAAGCACTGTGTTAGCCATTGGTCAAGGTTTTGAACTTCTATTTCGACTATGCTTAAGTGAAATCCCAATTGTTCGAATTCCCCCTTATTCCATAAAAAAAAACTATTGTTTAGAATAATGAGAGGTGAAACGCATTAAATCGAAGTGAATAACAAAAATAAATTCATATGATTTAGTGAAGAACTAAGGCAAGCAAGCATACGAGATGTTTTGCTAAAAGCCCGTTTGTAATTCCAGAGCAGAGGTTCCCAAACTTTTTTTGTCTCATAGAGCCCTTGCTATGTTTTCCGGGTTCAGGCAGACCCCTGCTTACCAAATATTGAATTTTTGAAAAATTTATCAACTTAATTGTTTTTAATAGCTCTGGTACTACTACTTACTTTAAAAGAATTAAATTTCTAACTGAAGTGAAATATAGCATTTAAAACTTAAGAAGCACACGTTAATGAATTAAATTAAAATAAATTAATTTAATATATAAAATAACTGAACAAATGTTTTTAATGAGAAGGTTGAATCTGGTACTTCAATAACAAGTTTTCAATATTTAGTCAAGCTTAACCCTAAATCTCCTCCGTTAGTAAGTGTCCAGTCCTCCCCCTTTCTTTCTTTTTTTTTTGTTTTTGAGATTGGCAAACTCACTGAAACTCCCTCTCAGTAGGAAAAGCAATTAAAAACTTTATCACAATATTCCATTATTCGCGACAAATAATTGGAATGTCTTTTTAAAGCAAAAATTGCTGACATCCGTTTCTAAACTTTATTTTAAGATCTTTAGGGCCTATTCTGATCAGTTCCTATTGTAATATGACTTTTTGTTTTCAATATGACTATATGAATTCATTGTCTACTGTGGAATTACTATAAAAAAGCAATCTCAAACCTGGTTTCAAAATCTGAGTAAAGGACACTTAAATATTGAACTTTGGTTAAAATGTCCTGACAGATTGTCTAACAAAATGAGAAAATTCGGGACATCCTATATATTATATGTCTTTAATATCTGAAAATAAATACTGAAATGGTCCTCGTCTTAGTAAAAATAATGGTGTCACCTAGTAACCACAAATTAATCTCACTAAATTTAGTAAATAAATCAGTTAAGTTGGTAAAATCTGGATTCCACTAGATCAATTTTTTTTAAAGATTAAAGTCCCGAATCCCTTTGGGAATCACTGCTCTAGAGCAACATTTATTCAAAACAAATTATTACCTTCTGTTTGTTAGCTTTATTTCAATTATTGAACTGCGTTAAATATAATAATTTTATTAAATCAATGTTAAGGTTAAATAAAATTCAGAATCACAAGGACCCTATGTTTACTTTTTCAAATGTGTATGCTATTGCTAGTTAAAAGTAATAAAATAATATAAAATACCCTAATATATATACATATGTAGCATAAAACAAACAATATACTTACGGTGAGCCCTCACCTTAAAGCCAATAATATGACGAAAAGAGCCTAATAACTGACTTAGTAAAATTGCTTTTGTGATTCAGTTGTCCAATGATGCGTATATATTTGCGAACCGAACTATTTACCAAACGTTTGGATTGTAAAGGTATACGCATATTCATGCACTAAATGTATTGCTTGTGAACCGCTCGAAGCGATTCCTCTCCTGTCGGTTCCTCGAAGAACACAAAGGAGTTCGTAGTTTATATTGGGATGTCGTGTTTGTGTTAGCTTAATATGTACTTCTAGGATAATACACATATTTTTGTTCTTATAAAAGTAATTTCTAATTTTTTCCTACACAGTCTAACTTAAGAACATTTAAATTTTAGATAAGAATAAAATGATATGAAAAAAGTTCATCCCTACTTCAGCTAACATATAATTTATAAGTAGGCCACGATGCACAGCATTTATTTCTTTACCGAATGATTCTCTTACATGTAAATATTATTCCGTTTGTAGAATACATTAAGAAATTAATGTTATCAAAATGTATCAATATTTTTTTCAATGTTGATGTATCAATAATTCTATCAATTGAAAATCTGTTAGTGTAAATATATCAATAATTCTGGGAACTTCAATGCAGGAATAATTCTATCAATGTAAAATCCATCAGTGAAATGTATCAATAATTCTATGAACGTCAATGTATGAATAATTCTATCAATGTAAAATCCATCAGTGAAATGCATCAACGATTTTATCAATGCAAGTGTATAAATAATTCTATCAATGTAAATATATCGATAATTCTTCACTGCAAATGTATTAATAACTTTATCAATTTAAATGAGTCAATAATTCAGTCAGTGTAAATTCTGTCATTGTAAATGTATCAGTATTTCTATTGTATAAATGTATCAGTATTTCTTTTATATAAAAATGTATCAGTATTTCTATCACTGTAAAATCTATCAATGTAAATGTATCAGAATTTCTATCAATGTAAAATCTATCAATGTAAATGTATCAGTATTTCAATCAATGTGTAAAATCCATCAATGTAAATGTATCAGTATTTCTATCAATGTAAATGTATCAGTATTTCTATCAATGTAAATGTATCAGTATTTCTATCAATGTAAATGTATCAGTATTTCTATCAATGTAAATGTATCAGTATTTCTATCAATGTAAATGCATCAATAATCTGAAAACCGGAATAAAACATGAAAGCATTTTAAGATGAAGAGTTAATTTGCGCAGCACTTGAATTTTTAAATGTACTCTAAAATTTGTGTGTCGTTTAAGGTTCCTCTAATTAAAAAGGCAAGTTACAGTTATCTTAAACAATTTTTATTTTTATACTCAAAGCCTCTTGTCCCAATTAGTAAACTTTGAGTTCCTTTGAGACAGAAAGAATAAGTGCTTTAAATTAAATCTTGGAAAAGTCAAATGGAAGTAAGGAATTTATTTAGTTGTCATTTGAAAGAAAACAAATATAATCAGAAAATGTAATTAACTGACAGTTTATTCCTCATTACTTTTTGGATTAATGTTTAATCATTAAGGTCCTGCTCCAGAGATTTAATAGGGATCGCTTCTCCCCTGCAGTAATTGCTCTAATATGAATTCTTGAAAACAAGATTGTGTTGTTCTACTAAATCATCCAAAGACAAAGAAAGCAATTTAAGATTTAATTAAAATCCATAAACTCTTAATATAAGTAGCTTCAAGAAATCCAGAAACATTAAGATTGTTATGTTTTCTAAGATTAAATTTAAAGTACTTATAAAATGAGAGTTTTCTCAAAAATTAGTTCTTTAATTATTTATTTTTCTCTTTCATTTCAAATAAAATATCCTCAAGTATAATTAAAATTTATCTGTTGTTCAGAAAAGACTCTGTAACATAAGTATCTTTAATTAAATTCATGAAAGAAAAATATTCCAAATAAATCAGAATTCCTATGTTTGAATTCAGATATCAGTTACATTAGTTTTTGAATCTTCTTTTTTCGTTATACTTTTTTAGAAAAATTGACATTTTGGCAAGATATTCTCCTGAAAACCGTACGACTAAAAATATCTTCACTTCTTTGTAAAATGAAATTAAGGAGTGTTTCTTTGGACTTAAAGTGCTTCGTCTAAAGTGACTACTGAATATAAATGAATCAAGAAAAATCTTTTGCACAAATATGAGCTTCCATTTTCATTAAAGCAGCGATTTCTTGCAACTTCATTAATTTTTTCAACACTATTTTTTCTTTAAAAAAATAATAATTAAAGAACAACAAAACGAAAATGGAAATATTTACATAACTATATGGAATTTCTCGGTGTTAGATACTTTCTATTACAAGTTTCATTTTTTTTCTGTATGTAAATAATACTATAGAAATCCATAAAATTCTATGCTTCATGCGCTCTAATATTTTTAGGGATATTGTTGCTTATTCATAGAATAATTTGATTACAGAGTATCGAAGTTATTTAGGAATATGCTATTCCTTTTAATCAATACATTTAGAAGTTTTTCCTAGATTAAAAGTAAAAGTTTGGAATAATTTTTTTAAGGAACCAAGAATTGTATTATTTGTAATAAAAATATTAAACTCCCTTAGACATTTGGGTAGCATTTCAATTGTAAGAATATTTTAAAAAGGATTTAAAAAATAGTTATTAACTCAATAACTCATAGAACCCCATTTCCTAAGCAAATAATTATTTTAGTAAAAGAAAAATTATTTAATGTTCAACATTCAGAATCTATCGATTTCACTAATTTGACACGTAAATTTAAGGCTGTTTTTGCCTAATGTCATGAATTAGTTCTCAAATTCGAAACACATTTTAAAGCAAAGAAAATACCCCAATATTAATCCCTTAATCCAGCGATACTCAACATGCGGCCCACCGAGCCTTTTTTTTGTCCCGGTCATGAACCGTTGCTCTGAGAAATAATTTTATTAAAGACAATGTTTTAAAAATTTGGTGGGCAATTCTTTGACGAGAAATCAACTATATCAATTTTGCTTTTTTGCTGTCAATGTCGTACGGCTGCGGATTGATATTCTTTTTCTATTTGTAATGGTTACGGTTAGTGAGAATAAACAACAGTGGATCAGCGACAATTTTATGGGTGGAATTAATTTTGTGAGCAATCTTTCATACCTTGCAAGCGAAAAATTTTCTAATAATTTGGAGGTTGGTTGTTTTGTAGTAAATAACAAACATGGATCAGTACTTGTTTGATTTGTCACGAAATTCCTGTATTTAAAAAATATCAATAAAGGGGAATTATTTAATGGAATTTTTCTTCTTTCTAGAGTGAATATTTTTTGCAACAGCAACAAAGTGTTTCGTCAGTGGTAATGTAGTAACAAAGACATCCTAAGAAGTTTGTTATATTATTGGTAGTCGTATGAAACCGTTTACTGAGATGCAAAAATTGTGAAGGAGTTTTTCTTAAATTGTTTTATTTTACCATTAGTGACAAATATATATATATATATATATAAATAATTAAAAAAAGCAAAGAAGTTATAATACACTGCTGGACAATTGCTAAGGACGGAAAACACTATCATCCATAGCAACCACAAAATGAAAGGAAGCAAAATGTGGAAAATTAGAATAAGTGCGGGATATTAGTAAGAAGAAGTATGAGTATGCAAATTTTTTTCCAAGTCTGTTCATCACGTTAAAGCGTTCATAAGAGCTTTAACGGTTTTGACGCGCGTGGACAGTTGTTGCTTCAAGTCAAAGTTTTACAGGAAAGATTTAATAGACGAACTTAAAATTTTTCGCATGTCTTCCCGACATCACATAGATGATTTTATGCGTGGCCGAATTATTGGAAAGATCGAAGAAGGGCGAAAAATAACAGATGTTTCCAGGGAGTTCGACATCGCTTACAGCGTTGTTTCACGGCTGTGGAAGTCATTTAAAACTACTGGAATGTGTAGTAGACGGCACGGGGGAGGTCGTGTTAGAAGTACGACGCCTGCAGAAGACAGATATATCGTCCTATCAGCAAAAAGGAACAGGCTCACCACAGCTCAGCAGGTGGAAAATCAGTTTCTTGCTGCCTCAGGAAAGCAGATCTCCCGAAAAACTGTTGCCAGACGTTTGAGGGGAGGAGGACTATACGCACGCAGACCTGTTGTGTGTGTCCCATTGACCAGACAGCACCGTACTGCCCGTTTGCAATGGTGTCGTGAGCATCACATTTGGACTGAACAGGACTGGGCATGCGTACTATTCTCAGATGAGAGTAGGTTCAGTCTGTCATCGGACTGTAGACGCCAACTGATCTGGCGCGAGAGTCGTACTGCTTATCGTCCAGAAAATATCGAGGAAAAGGACCGATATCCGACATGCAGTATCATGGTGTGGGCCGGCATCATGATCAATGGCCGCACGCGCCTACATGTGGTTGCGAATGGGACTATGACGGGCCAACGATACATTGATGAAGTTCTACTTCCTCATGTTCGTCTTTTCCGTGGTGCTGTCGGTGATAAATTTGTTTTTATGGACGACAACTCGCTGTTCAGGATTGTCTAGACAGCGAGGGTATTCAACGTCTCGTATGGCCAGCGCGTTCTCCAGATCTAAATCCCATTGAAAATGTGTGGGATGCTTTGGGAGGCAAGTTGCTGGTCGAAACTATCCTCCGACAAACAAGATCACCCTCATCCGTGCACTCACAGAGGAATGGGATAAATTGCCTCAACAGCTGCTGGATAATGTTGTGCAAAGTATGGTACGACGTGTGGAATGTTGCATCACACTCCACGGTGGATATATCCCGTACTGATACCTTTCTCTAAGGTGTCTGCTGACTTTTAGATGCATTGTTCCATTTCTCCGTACGCAGATCAAATGAACATTTTTTTCTTTCAGATGTTTCACAGCTTTTGTACTTTCCAGAACAATAAATATTCTTTATTCTAATGTCTGAACAGTGTGGCAACTATATTTTATCCTACTAGGCCTCATGTCTCGCTTAATGTTATGCTACATAGCAATTTGTGATCCGTCCTTAGCAATTGTCCAGCAGTGTAGTTTGATCAATTTTCCATATTTTAAATTTTCAATGTTATATTGGTCTTAAGTATATCTACCTCCCCCCCTCCATTTAATTTCATGTTGCGGCCCGAGTGAAATTGATATATGTATGCGGCCCACGCGAAATGGCAGACATATTTAGAAGCAGAAAAAAAGGTTGGGTACCCCTGCCTTATCCGGTCAATTTTTTGCCCAAAATGTTTCAGAAAAAGGCAATTTTTTTATTACATATAAATAAGCATAATACTTAATAATATGTGAAAAAATGGGAGATTTTTTTTTTCAATTTTAAAGTTTTCACATTACTTTTTTATTTTATAATTGGGAACACAAAAACGCCTAAATGTCTGCTTTTTCAAGTATATTCTACATGCTACGAAGAATATGTTTCATATATTTTAAAAGAATTTCTCTAACATTTATAAAAACTTTTCATGTTCCTACCTCTTCTTCAAACAGTTGAGGGTTTTGAAAGTGCATGCATATATATATGCTCACACAATTTGAAGCATGGTGTAATACAAAGTCTTGCATTGAAATCGGGACAGAAATATATAGGCTTTCCTTGGATTCTTTCAATTTTCATTTTTGCTTAAGCATAAAGCTGCATATTGTTTTCCCGATTTCAGTATCTTATTGAAAATTTCAAGAATCTAAGCAAATTCTTGAAAGAACAATTCTTTCCTTCATCGCAAAGAATATCTTGAATGAGAAGTATTTCAGTACCATGGAGGAATTGTGTACCTCTTAAAATTACTAGCAATAATGATCTAACTATAAGAATTAAAAATGTGTGCAAATCAAAGGCAGAAAGAAAAAAAAATATCAGTGCCCGTACAGCTTGCGGGCAAACCGGTTGCGATTAACTTTTGGTAGCCTCTGTAAGGGTTAAAGAAACGGTTAAAGGGAAAAAATATTTTTGTGCACTATAACATTTACACTTACCTCTGAAAGTCTGCGTAAGGGCGATACTTTTACTTGATTATACCATAACTACTATTAAAATCTCGCTTCAGAATATCAACATACCTCTCAGGGATTCTTCAAAATTTAATTATTCAAGCAATAGTAACAAAATCCACCTTAACATGAAAAAACAGGAATGGTCACCAAATAATCACCCAAGACAAAAGTCTGCGTACACTTACAAAATACAACTTTAAAATTAAAATTAAAAAAGGACATTTTATTATGAGATAATTAACACCGAGTCGTGTTTTTAAGTAATTATAATCTTCTATAACGTTTTATTTGGAATTTGAGATTTTAATGCTTGTGTAATTGGTAGGTAATAGAAAAAAGATCAATGCATTTCTGAAAAAAAGATCATCTTAAATCATTAAAAAAGGGAGGAAAATGTTTCAAATCAATGAGCTGAAACTGTTAATAGGAGACATTCATGGATTCATAAAGTGTTCATAAACTACAAATCAACTAAAATTTTAAACGTCCAAGCCAAGATCCAGCCACCCGTCTGCAGAATCACCACGAGAATCTTGCTTTGTAATACGGTTTGTAAAAGTAAATCTAAAACCATAAGCTTTACAAGCAGCTAAAAATGTTGCTGAGATATTCCTAAAAAAAAATGTTGCTTTAACCACAATTCAAAGAGAATTGAAAAAAAGATGACTATCATAGCCGAATTGCCATTCATCTCTCAAGTAAACAGACATTTTCCAAAAAAAAAAAAAAAAACTAAATAAATTATATAATTATTGAAAAAAATGTAATATATTCAATTAAAACTGAAGTGAGGTTTTTTTTGTATTTTTTCGGCATAAAAAGTACAAAAATATGCTTGCAAAAATTCCAGCACAAATTTTAGAAAGAGAATCTTTTTTAGACTACCAAACATGGAGGAGGAGATAAGATGGTTTTGGAGATGCATAGGAAGCCTTTGAATTAGTATTCTGGAAATTATTGAATCAACAATGTACAAAATTGATTATTTGAACTTATTGAAGTAAAATATCAGGGCAAGTGCCGAGAAGTTTATGGTGAGTGATTATTTTTACTTTCAGAAGGACAAAAATACCAAGCAAATGGCTTACTTTGTGAAATCCTGGATATTCTACCATACCACAAATCAATTCCCTAAGCCAGGGGTAGCGAACCTTTATGAATCAAAGTGTCATTTTTCCTAAAGACTTGTTTAATGAGGTATAGACATGTCGCCAAATATTTTTGGCATGTGGTCATTGAAAAAATAAAAGTATATACTAAACAACTCAAAATTCTTTATTTAGTGCGAAAAAATACATTTTTCCCTGTATAATAGTAAATATTTTAGTAATACGTGTAATTCAAATTAAAGTAACATTACTGTGATTTTGTTCTTACACATTAGATAACAAATAACTTATATTAGTATTGTAAGAGGTTACTTTTAGCAGAATGCATGCTGAATCGGAGTCATCAGTTTTTAAGCAATTTATTATTTTTGCTCTGGTTCACTTTATTGACAAAAGGATTTGCTATTTGTTTCCAAATGCCGCTTTGCAGACAATATTCGCCACACCGCTGTTCTAGAACATAAAACAATCACCGTTTTGTCGCATTTACTAATCAGGCCAAACTTCTCGATCCACCACGTCGGTTCATTCTGTGCTACACTTACTATCTTGTACTTTTTTTTTGCTAAACTGGCCACGTTAAATAACAATTAAAAATCATATATATATATAACTCAAATAAACTTTCAAATACAGTCGTGTCAATGAAATTGACTATACCATGTGAGACAACCTTTGCAGCATTAGCAATTATAGTCCACGGTGTAACTAAGACAAGATAATAACGAACGTGTGTGCGCCCTGCAAACGATCACTCGCGTTTGTTCGTAATAATTTATAGAGAACTCTGTTATTTTGAACTACAATTCCAACTGTTGGCCGATGGCCTGCCAAAAATATTGTGTCACATTCCATCAATGGCACGCGTGCCCCTGGTTCACCATCTCTGCCTTAAGCCATCCAGTCTTCAGAACTTAGCACAATACAACATTTGTGGAGTTTACTCTAAAGATAATCAAGGAGAGCGTAATAACATCCAAAGAAATGCTTAAATCTGTCATCGTAGAAGAATGGAACAAAATAGCCACAGAAGAGGCGACTGAGCTAGTTTAATCCCTGCCAAATATGTTGAGAGAGCTATAGAAAGAACAGAATACCTTAAAAAGTATCAACTTTTGATTACAATCCATTATCGTAAAGGTTTTTTTTCAGTGTACACAGACATTTGACTCTTACAGTTTGTGTCGTTCTCAAATTATAAATATTTGTATTACTTAATCTAATAATCAGGTGATTTTTGCCTATACTGTTTTAATTTACGGCGTTAGAGAAATCAATAAAAAGTTGCATTGATTCAGAAATTCATTTAATTAGCGATCTTTGCATGAATATGAAGTATAATGGTCCGTTCGCAGACATTCGGAGACAAATGTATATATATATATATATATATATATATATATATATATATATATATAAGCAAAATATACTAATTTACTATAATATCTTACCTTAATACTAAGCAATAGGCATGAAAATAGTGAGGAAATACAAAACAAAGCATAATATCCTCTGTAATAAAATAACAAACTCCTAGACGTATAGACTAAGATAACAGGATTAAACATAACTTCAAGGCAACAATTTTTTTTCTTTATTTACTACGGGCAACTATTTTTTTCCCATTTATTTTTTACCTTTCACTATTAGGTTGACATGGACTAAGTAGAGAAAATATGGTTTAAAGAAATTTTTAAGCTGAAATTAATTTGTAAAATCTAAAAATATCTCCGTTATCATATATTAACAAAATATAATCTACTTACTGATAGTATTTTTAGTATGTAACTATCTCAGATCTATCTACCTATTCATGCATATAAATCCACAGCAATTTAAAAAATCTTGCCAATTTTTTTTCATTTTTAAAAATTTAGGAATTTTTTTTTTAAATTAGGTTACAGTAATATGAATAGAATGGGAATGTTTCTGTTTTACAACTCTCTAAACTTTATGAAGTTTCCCATAAAGGATGTCAATTCTGAGCCACAGTTAGGTGCCAATCCCTTACTGAAATCTGAAGTAAATTGAATTAGAACAGTGTTAAAGAAGCTTTTACATTTTGCATCCTTTATTCAGATAGCATAATTTTACCTGAATAAAATAAAGTTTAAATATGGGAAGGGTTACTTTTGTACTCATATACTTACTAAGACAATCGAAATTCAAGTTTTTTTACCTAGTAGTACCGATTTCTTTCGCTTGCGAAGTTATAATAACGTGTAAAAAACTTTTTTTCCTCCAACTAGAATTCTTTATCTTCTTACAAAACGTTGAGAACAGAAAGAACATTAACAACTGTAGAATTAGTCGCATTAGTCAAGTCATCAGACATCTCTAACAAGTTCAAATTGAGTTTATAGAAGTCATAATTTTATGATAAATATATCGAAGCTAAAATGCTTTTTTGAGGCCCAAGGACGTCTTTAGGCATAAACCAACTGGGCCTGGGCCCAGGGCCTCGTCATTGGTGTGTGTCTCGTTTCGATCTCAACTCTGTCTTAATATCATGATCTAGATAATTTTAATGATCAAATATTATTCCCGTATATATTCTACAAAAAACAGAGAATTTCAAATTGCATGTCAGCTCGCAAAAGTGGTAAGACTGCATTATTACGTGATAACCGTTGCCCATGTCTAGGCCTCTAATACCATAAACAATCATTGAACTCATTTAGTCGGAATGCGGCCATCAGTCGAGCCGGTATGTGCCTAAGATTGTGAGTCATGCACATTTATTTGTTTCAAATTACCAATTGAAGGATTATTTGTGACAGTGTACTGTCTACTTTAAAGATCTCAGGTATGGCCTACTCTTGCATAGAGGCCCAGGGCCTGAAAAATTCTTTTCTCTGGGCCTAAGGCATCAAAAAGTCTTAAGACGTCCTTGTTTAGGCCAGTTCAGTTGCTGGATAGTTTATTTCTTCATATAAGTTGATTATTCGACTGGGTAGGTATTCTATGCATTTGAGTTTATTTGTTTTTAAAATTTAATGTTACCATTAAGTAATAATTTAATTTTTATTCATTTGATTATTTTAATAACACACGCATTAAATTAATATTGCTGTATCGTTTCCTCCTGAAATGATGGGAAATTTTAAGAATTACATATTCAGTTGTCGGAAATAATAATTATTTATTTACTTAAAAATTAATTTCAGTGATTATCAGTTTTATAAAAGAAAATAATTGTTATAACAATTAATAATAGTTAATAATAATTTTATAATAAAAAAACAGTTTTCATAATAGTTATTTTTAAAAGATATTAATATAGAAAAAAAATATGGTTATGTTTTTCAATTTTATAAAGTAATCAATTTCTGCGCATTTTTCCAATTATAAAAAGTCCCTAAGATAATAATTGTTCACATTCTATTAAAGAGTTTGTAAATAGAAAGTAATCTACAATATTCAATGTATAAATAACTTTATCTTATATTTGAACTTTTTTTTTTCTAAATCGTTAACATTTTGAATCTTTAACTAAGTCTTTCAACATCGGTTTAAATAAAAATTAGAATATATTGGACTACATTTCTTCCAAAAGACTTATAAATAGCTATTTATACGCACTTTAAAAATTCATGGATTTTGAATCGAAAAATTTAAAAAGGTTATTATTAATAACAAGATCACTGAATATTCTGAACAATTTTCAAATATTTCTTGATTTTGAAAGTTTAGTTTTGATTCACAAATGTGATTAGAATGTATTTTTTAAATTTCTCTTTTGAATTACTTTGATATTAAATTGCCTTTAGGGTTTTTAATATAAATGATTTTCTTGTTCATAAAACAAAACCGCATATCAAGTTAAAATAATAAAATGCAACATGTTTTTATTCTTTTGTGTAAAAGTTTTTCGTAGTTCTTTCTCTTTATATGCGAGATAGATGAAATGACTTTTTATCAAATTCTTTTCCTTCGGGGCTTAAAATAAGCAATGCAAAAGAAATATGCGACTAGTTAAAAAAAAAAAACTTTCAAAATTATTTTGAGTTATTTATTACTTTCAAAACGGATTATATTAAAATTATGAACAATAAGATCAGTTACGCTGAAAGCCTTAAAATTGAACATGCCACTTTATGGTACTGTAGTTTTTAATTAAATTGGAAGGTATAGTATAATTTTGAAATCAAAACAGATTTGCGATCTTTTCTTTGTTATATTTTACAGTTTATTTTACAGTATTACAGTATTTATATTACAGTAAAAAGTTTATTTACTGAACTGAAATTTTAAAAAATATACAGACAGAGCTGTTTCAAAAAAAAAGTGGCTTACATTTTAAACACTAAGCAGTAAAATTCAAAATTTTTAAAGAGCTTAGATAAATATATTGCAAACAATAAGATAATTAAAAATAAATATAAAGTTTAATTTTCAAAGAAGTGATAAATAAACATTTTAGGATATTATCTCTAACTAACATTTTATAAATTTTATTACTTATTACTTGCATCAAATGAGAAAGCGTATTTAAAAATTTAAAATGCAAAAGTATCGTAAAGATTTCAAATTTAAAATAAAGTTCGTAATTAAATTAATTTTAGACTCAATAATAACAAAAAGTGTTTTCCCATAATCCAGTTTTCATGTATTACACAAAGGGGAATTTTAGTTTTAATATAAATTACTTAAATTCTCCAAGGACGATTTTTACTAAAAAACAATTTTAAGACAAACTCTAGTTAGACGTACAGTTTTATTTGTTAACCATCATTTATCATTGCAACAAGTTTACTCATCTGAATAAAATTACTGATTTGACTTAATAATGCATGTTATGATATAATAGGTAAAGCATAATATATAAGTTAAACAAAGCATGAAACTTATCGACACCTTTCGGTTTCTAATTAAGTCAGCTTTCGATCTAATGGACATCTTAAACCTTCAAGTTCCGCTTGAGTAATTTGCTAAGCGTATTGTAACTTAAAGAAGCAATTGATTAGTTTCTATAGGCTTCCTCATAAGTCTATCAGTTCATTAAAACTCTCTAAGTTGTTAAAAATGAGACAATTTTAATGGAATACATTAATAAAGTAACATGCAATGTGACAGACCGCTTACGAAGGAATTTTATCTGAATTAATAGTGAATATTATCATGTAAGATTTGAAACATTGGGTAATATTATTCAAAAAATCTGTTTAAAAATAGGAAAAGATTTTTCTTTCAAAAATGATACAAATAAAAATAATACATGTGAATAGATAGTAAATTAAAACAGTTAATGAAAAATAATTTATTTTAAAAAATAATTAAAATTATACAATCTGAATGAAAGAATACATTTTTAAAAGTTCCGAAAAAAAGAAGATTTACAATTTAAAATGTAACAAAAAAAAATTTGAAAAGGATAAATGTTTTTTTATACTTCTCATTTGAAATGTTTTAATCTGTAGAACAAGCCAAAAGATGAAATATTAGCATAGAACTTCCTAATACTAAAATGATATATTTCAGAAGCTTAATTCTTTTATTGAATTGTGTGTGTGTGTGTGTGTACGTACATGCGTGCGTGCAAGCGAACTAATGCATGTGTAAAATCATCAATCATCTAATTACTATACATCGGGGGGGCAACCTTACGGTTGTTGCAAGCCAAAGCAATCTACCAATATGATTCAGATTGACACGCAATTGACAATATCTAAACAATTTGACTCTCGCGGGAATGCACGAAGAATTAGGGTATAAAAGAGGTATCAAAATACAGACTTAGAGTTTTATTATACAGGGTGTTGCTGAATTTGACCGACAAATTCAGAGGGTTGATAGTAGGCAGCTTGGAGACGTCAAATCACTATAGAATATGAGGTCACAAACCAATTTTAGTCGGAGTTTTTTCGCAAAAACAGTTATGAAGGGTGTGATGTCGAGTGGATTGATAATAATAAGAGGTAAGAGGTACATTTATTATACGTAAAGCATGTTTACAATACGAACAATGCATCACAGCTTTACGTTAGAAATGCCACAACAAGGGATTGTCACAGGAATTGTTCGAAGTTGCGGCTGGTAGGTCTTAACATTGCCGACACCGACAGAAAAAGGATTGAGGCGATGTCAACTGAATCCGTACCGTGAGATCATCCACTGTAACCACTGGCGTTTCATACATAAGCGATTTCAGGTGGCCACAGAAGAAGAAATCCAAAAGATTGAGAATGGGGAGGCCAAGCAACAAGTCTGTCACGTCCAATCCACTTCCTGGAATATGTAGCATGGAGGTGGTTATGCACCGCAATCGAAAAATCTTGTGGTACACCATCGGGCATGAACCACACATTCTGCTGCACAATGGCCAATATTCTCTGCAGAAACTCCGGGAGAACAAGATATTTTGAGCCATTGAGGCTTTCGGGCAGTATATGTATATCACTCATTCGTTTGGTCATCTCCTCGTCTGGCTCATCGTCTTCTCGATGACTACTATTATCGCAAATTTCAAAGACTAAACATGGTTTGCGACGCCATATTCTATGGTGATTTGTCGTCTCCATGCTGAAAACTATCACCCCTGTGAATGTGTCGGTCGAACTCGGCAACACCACCTTGTATATTAGGGATGTGCATTATTTAAAAATATTTAGTAACATAAAAATAAGCAACATAAAATATTTAACTCTATTCCTAAAATATAAATTAAAAAAAACTAAAATTGTTTCATATATCATCTTTTAAGAATATATTTATTAAAATAAGAAATAAACAACTTAAAATATAAGTATTTCTGAGTGTTAAATAAAATATTTAAAGCTATACTTAATATCGATATATCAAGGATACAATTTGTGAATTTCAGCAACTTCTTTATTTACTTAAAATATATTTCGTATGATAAAAAGTTTGTTCACATATATAGAGAGAGCCAAAAGCGGAAAGCAGAGCATATGCAATTTTGTTCAAACAATTAAATCACTCCAACTATTTGCAGCAATTTAAAATAGCCGTCGACTTATCTATATGATTATCTTTCCCGTTTTCATATTTTCATAAATTTTGCTTTCGATAATTCTGAAGATTTTTTTTACGACGGAGTAATGTGAGTAATGTTTTATTTTATAAGTATTACACAACCATTTTGTTTTGAATTGAATAATTAACTTTAAGAATGAATCCCGTTTAAACAGAGGATATTGTTCGTTTTACATAAATCACACAATTTACACGCAACTAGATTTGGCAGAATGCTTTTATGGTAAAGAATTGAGAGTGAAAAATATCCTTTAAAAGAAAATAAGGGAGGCGTAGAGAAAAGTGACAGAGTGTGATTTAACTTAACGTCATAACTTTGTAGAGTGTCGCGAAGAATTACTCCGCGTGCCGAAGGTTGCTGACGTCTGTTATACATGTATCTTAAGACTACGAGAATTGATCAGAAAAAAAGGTTACAAGTCGAATAAAAAATACAAAAAGGAATTAAGAGGCATACGTGCCTATCACATTTCGACATAATCACCAAGTCTATTTAGGCATTTATCAGAACGCAGAACCAATTTGCTTAACCCGTCTTAGTAGAAATCAGGTCCTTGTCCATTGAGCCATGAACATCAGCCAATGAGCATTGAGTCATTGTCCTCGGTGGATGACTTCACAGCGCTGTCTTGGAAATCAGAAACGATATGCTGCAAGTTACCATAGCTCAGTCCTAGCTCTGACGAGATTTCACGCAGAGTTAGCCGTTGTGACGAAGCCGGTCACTTCCCCCTAATTACTTCGGACCCCTTGCCCCTTGTCGACAAATGTTGTGAAAATTCCAGACTTTTCCTTAATTGCTGGGAAAGAATTTCGGAACTGGGTCCTCGGCGTCAAAAAGAGACGCATTGATAATGTGCTTTCGTTTACCCCCGATACGGTGACGACAGCGCGTCTGAAAACATACAATGTGCACCCAGAGATCGGCGTCCATGGGGCTAGAGATGAAATGTGTCGAGACCGACGGGGTCGGCAGAGGGACAACAGATCAAAGGAGTTGAGACCGACAGGGCGGCAGAAGAAAAAAGATCAAGAGAGCTGAGTCCTATTGGAGCGGCAAAAGGACAAAAGATCCGAAGGATGATTAGGTGATGGATGGGATGAGAGAGAGTGGATATAAGGGGAGCGAGAGAGTCCGAAAAGAGGATTGAGATTTTGAGGGTGCCGTTGTGAAGCCCCTCCAGCGAGAAGGAGGGAGCCCTGATGAGGTCCCTTCCGCGATAGAAGAGAGGGAGACCGTGAAGACTGCGGAATACGAACTGGAGAGATCCGGGAACGGTCTGAGTCCCGATCAGCGATAGGAGTGATACCTTAGTCCACGAAGTAAGGCGGATTTGGAGTCAGTGAACTCTCCCAATACTCGGTGTAGAATTACCGAGAGTGAGCCCTTTTTACTTATCCTAACTATAAGACTGTTCGCTACTGTGTAATTCACGGCATTATTTTATGCGAAAGAGACTCACAATTCGTGTTCCAGTTTACTAATCAAGTGTGATAGAATATTTTCTTTTGTTTTGATCATTTTCTTACTGAGAAATAAATAGTGTATCCCAGAGCTGTGTGTGAAGTCGATCATTTTGAATCACCGTCGATCGTTTTGAATCATTTCTGCAATTCGTGCCGGAGTGATTTCTGTTGTTGAAGAACTTGGTCGGCCGCTCACTGTCATATTGCGGCTTTCAGCATCCAGTCTGCTTGATTTAAAAGAGTGACACAATTTCTCTACGAGTTGTCTGCTCATTGCACATTCTTTACGCATAAAAATTGAATCGCGGCTTGAACCTCCAAACGAGACTAATTTCCGAAGAGTCTTGCAATTTCAATCGTCTTGAATCATCTGGGAACTTTCCCTGCCTACCTGAAAACAAACTGGATGACAAGTAGCGCCCTTTGTCTCCACTCTGGGGGAAAAAATTCTCCACAATATGTAATGTTAAAATGCTGAGACTTGTAACCTTTTTTTCTGATCATCCCTCGTAAATAAATATGTAGAACTATAATAAGTAATACATTAGCAAACACTTAATCTTGGGAACTCGGAGAGTTTTTGAGTTTTTATTAACGTCGCACTCGGAAGCAACATGAGGTCTACTTGCCATAGACCTCCCAATTTTGAGCCTCGGTCAAATGAAGAGGACGATACCTTAGCTGAAAATCACTCCCCTAGCTTTCAAGCCACACAAACGTGAAGACTTTGAGCAAAAACATACTTAAGTGCAACAGCTTCTCTTCTACAACACCAAGACTCGAACTCAAACACCCCGGTGAGAGTTCATTACCATGACCACTCGGCTACCGCAGCTATTAGCTTTAGGAACTAAGGTTTTTGGTTAAACATTGTTTTAAGCCCTATCATCCTTCCTCTATATTTGCTTATACTACTGGATTAAAAAGAAACGAAAAATGTATTTCTACCTATGCATCCAAAAGTAAACAAAAAACCAAAAAAGCTATACAAATGAGGAAAAACTACAAAAGATAAAAATCTAAGCAGCAAAAATATTAAGAAAATATATCATCGGGAACCTGTCCAAATGGCTGCAACAGGAAAAACACATAAGAAAAAAAATCTGCAAAAAAATACCTAAAACAAACCCATTCTAAATTTTACTTAGCAAATATGAAAATAATAAAAAAAAAAAATTTAAATATTCAATTTGTAACTAAAGACATGAATAATTGAAAAAAAAAACAGATAGCTTACTGAATCCAAAAATTACCAAACAAAATTACTGAGGGCGCCAATTGGGAAGAGTAAATGGAAATTAAAATCAAAGAAAAAATAAAGTAAGAAAAACTCTTCTTACAAACCAATAAAGTTTAACTTATTACTTTTTAATTTTATTTTAATTTAATTTAAATGTAAAGAAAATTAATCACATATGCATGATATATGTATACGTATTTATATTGAGGAAAAGCTTCAGTATTATAAATTTTGTCAAATTAATATTCAAGCTTGATTTCATTTTAATTTACGTTGAGATGAAATAACACGAGGGCTACTCGTGACGTCCATTTTTTGTTCTTTTTCAATTCCTACTATTAGCTCACGCTCTCTATATATTTATTTATATTGGTGGAATTTTCAATCGTTAATAAAATACATTTTAAAGCGCTCAATTGAGCTGAGATTTTATATACATAATTATTTTGAACGACAATACAGCAATTTAATTATAATTAATGAAAGTTAATTGATTAAAACTAATTATATTCGAAGAATTACAAATACAGCCACGTTGGCATCCTTTTTGGTGACATAGCGACCATTTTGGCGAATTGTGTCAAAACATGAAAAGCGCTCTCACATTTTAAAGCGCTCGTTTGAGCTGCAATTTTCAATTCAGTATTGTTTTGGTTAAAAATACGATAATTTAACTATAATTAATCAAAATTAATTGACTGAAACTAATTATTTAAAGAATTACAGATGCAGCCACGCTGGCATCATTTTTGGCGACTTGGATCAAAACTTTAAAATATTTTTTTTTCTCTCGTTTTAAATCTTTCAGTTGAACTGAAATTTTATATACACGATTGTTTTGGACGACAATACGATACTTTAATGATAATTTTAAAAAAACTAATTACCACACTTAATGTTGTGGTTCTTTCACATGTAAATACATATTTATATTAATTGTAACTATTTAATAAAAAGTAGCTAAAATAAAATTTTTCGTTGTTGATCTAAGTAGGAATTGACTTAAATTTTTTTTATATTACTTGTTTGTAACAAAAATTAATTGTTTTAATTTTATAAATATGTAACATGTGTTTTATATTATTGCTTTTTAGACGATATTTTAGGAAAATTTTTGGAGATTTTTCCTCTTACACGATTTCTTAAAGTTGTGGAATATATCCCCAAATTTACCATTTGCGGCTTGTATTTTTTACGCATTTTTTTTGCATAGTTTTCCAAGGAATGTATCTACCACAGTGTTTCTTAAACTGTTGGGTGCAACCCCCTAAGGGGGAGTGATAACCCTACGAGGGGGCGTGAGCATATTGGAAAATTGAAAACAAAAAGATTATTTTTAAAAAATTATTAATTTACTCAAAATAAGCTAATAAAATATATTCTGACATAATAAAAAAATATCATATTTACGCTGATATAATACACTTATAAATATATTAGTACTGCACAGTGTAATTTATAATTAATTTAAGTTCTAAATTAAGAATATTAAGTTAAGGACAAGCTTAATAATTACCAGTGACGCTATGGACTTGTCATGTACAAAATGATATTCAAAAATTAAAACTTATCTTAATCATTTGTACGGCTTATAATTAATTCCTAAATGCTGAATAAAAATTACACTATTCGCTTCCTAGTGCGACCATTTTTTAACACGTAGGCGAACGTATGTAGTGTATTAGAGAGGAGTGGGGTAGAAAAGGAATAAATAAGTAAATCCTTAGCAAACACCGTCAATGTCCTTTTATTGCATTCCAAAGCCTTCGATATTATTTTATGGATAGCAGTGCACAGAAAAGATGGTACCTTCCGAATGACGTATATATACGTCAAGGGCAATTAACGCACTGGCTGAGCTCGAGACGTTTATATACGCCAGTGGCACTTGAGAGGTTAAAGTCGTATTGCAGCTTTAGCATCAAAGTACAGTATTATTGAATGCAATGCATTGTTATTGTATCGCGATGAAAATTGATTGAATATTGGGTCGCAAATATTAAATGTTTGAGAAGCCCTGATCTACCGTCTAAGAAAATGGGTGCATTTATTAAATTCTGGCTTTAGTTACCAAAAAATGATTCTACTCTTATGCAAATATTGTTAAGTATGTGAGTATAATCTTAAGTATTTTCATTCAGTTATATTTTAGCCTGGATGGATTAGATCATCTATCGCAGTGTTTCTCAAACTGTGGGGCGCGAACCCCTAGGGGGGCGTGATAACCCTACAAGGGGGTGCGAGCATATTGGGAAGACGAAAACAAAAGATAGTTTAAAAAAAATTATCAATATTCTAAAAGCAAACAAATAAAAAAAGAAATACACATTTACACTTATAAATATATCAGTACTGCGCAATGAATTTTGCAATCATTTTAAAGATACTACGTTCAGAACAAGTTTAATAATTACCAGTGTCACCATAGGCTTGTCATATATAAAATTAAAAACAAAAATCAACACTTATCTTGATAATTTATGCGGTTTATAATTAATCCCTAAAATGCCGGTTAAAAACTACGTGATTCACTCTAATGCCACCGTTTTACTCGTAAACGAGTGTATCTGGTGTATTGGGAAGGGGGAGATTAAAGGAATAATGAAACAAATAATCTGAAACAAGTAAATCCTTAGCAAAGACAATCAAGCTCCTTTTATTGCATTCCAAAGCCTTCGGAATAAATGTATGGATAGCAGTGCACAGAAAATATCGTACTTCGGAAAGACGTATATATACGTCCGGGGCAATTAACACACTGCCTGAGTGAGACGTTTATATACGCCGGTGGTACTAAAGAGGTAAAAGTCCAACTGTAGGTTTAGCTTCAAAATATAGTGTTATTGAATACAATGTATCGTTATTGTATGGGAGGGGCGCGAGGAAAATAATAATTGAATATAGGGTCGCGAATATTGAAAGTTTGAGAAGCACTGATCTATCGTATTCGTACATTTCTCAATTATCAATGTTATTTATCAACAACGGAAAAATAAGATTAGATTTTTTTTTTTTAGTATAGAAAAACGTCCATGTAATTTGATGATTTATGCGAAATGTTGTTTTTTAACGTTTCATTCGATAAACCAGAAAAAGATATTTCTCATTGAATGCGAAGTATTTTGAGACAGGTGTTAAAAAATTAATCATCCTATTGAAACATCTTCATTATGATTTTCAATGCAACAAATTTCATAAAAAAACGTTGGGTGGTTTTTTTTTTTTTTTTAATTTCTTGACTTTTTTAAATCTCTCTTTATTATTCGAACTTTTATACTTGGAAAACATCTTTCAGAAAGATAAGTTTTTGAACGTTAACACACTTAATAACAAATTCCTTGTCAATCTGTGGAAAAGAACATAAAAAATTTTAAAGCTTCATTTCATCTTATATTTCGTCCACATTCGCAAATAAAAATCTTTTGATAGCGACATAAAATGCTGCTGGCTGGAAGTGAGTGGCAGAATTAATATACGGACAGTTCATATAAAGTTACTTCCCTAGCTGCCATCACGAGCGCTTCAGATATCGTTGGTAAGGTGTACAGATGGTTACGTTTAATGTCGTGATCACTAAAAACAGTGACACTGAAGTGTTAAAGTGTCTTTTAAAGCACAAGTGCGTGTAAAAGTTAGAAGTGAACTTAAAACGTTTATATGATATAATAAATAATTTAAGTATAATATATATAAAAGCATACAAAATTTTTTACTGTAACTTCTATTTAATAAAATTAGGCAGAATATCTTAAATTTAAGGATTATGTGAATTTAGATAAATTTCTGAAGTAAGAAAAAAAAGTTTCCCATATTGAAAAAAAAATGCTAATGAAATTGTATTTCTATACTCTGGACAACGAGAATATTTAGGCCGAAACATTTCACGTTCATTTGGTATTCTATGGTATTCTAGGCAAATTATAAAATTATCAATAAATTTTGGCCAAAATACAACTTTAATTCAGTTATGAAATGTGTTGTAAAATTATGAGGAGTAAAAGACAGTTACAAAGTTGTAATGAAAAATAATAGAAGGGTCATTTTGATAAATTCCCAGACCTTTTTATACCTTATAAAAACTTAATTAATAGTTATAGCATATTAAAATTTACAATGATCTTAAAAGTATATTTTTTCATAAATAATACGTATATTGTAAACATTTATTTCCTTTTATTAGTTGATAATTCATCCTAACTAATATAATTCATGAAGTAAAAACATTAAAAGCAAATTATAGTGGAAAATTGGATCAACTTTTATTTTAATTTAAACATTTTTTGTCTTGCTGCAATAACCCTTGTTTACATTTCGATTTCCAATTAATAAATTTTCTTTGTAGAAATGTTTTTAAATCATGTTACAATTTCAATAATAATAAACACCAAAATATTCTTTTGAGTTTCAAATATTCAACATATGAAATCAATAATCATTACAACGCAAAGCAATTTCAATTTATGTTAAATATCTTGTTAGTATTCATAAGAATTTCACGCATTTGTTAATGTAATGTATTGTTTGCATTCTTGATGTGTCTCAAATGAAAAATTTTTGAGCAGCGTTGTAAAATACGAATGGGAAAATAAACAATTTTTCGCTTTAAAATTGGAATTAATTTAATATATTCATTGGAAATTTTCCACCAGTCTTTATTCGCAATCTATAGCAACAACAAATTTTATTCGAACAACAATCATCAGATTTTAATGTAAAATAACATCTTTTTTTTCTATGCTTGATAAATTACCACTTAATTACAGTTTTTATGTACTATTTCCAAAAAAAATCCATATATCTCAGAAAACTTTAACCGAGAAAATATGAATTTAGTCCTAATTAATTAATCTAAACCATCTTTACACACACAAATAAATCGACACATTTTTTCATTAAAGTAATATACATATTCATCTTTATGAAAATAATTAGTTTTATTTTCAACTTATTATGTACATGTTAAATTTTTACTGTACTAAAGAATATAAACCTTATTATAAAATTTAAAAGATTTTTTATGTAAATATTATTCTGTGAAACCAGCAGAGATTTAAATTTAAGAATATTTTTGTCCTTTCATATTCAGATTACTTGGCCATCAAATTTTGCTGAACATACCTTTTATAAAGGCTAAAGTTAATACTTTTATGAAAGACAGTTATTTACCAAAGGTTTCTTTTGAACCATGCCTTAAATTAAATTTCTAGCTGAAAATAATTAAAAATGTTTAAGATAAATCAGATGGATTTCGGTTTACTTTAGAAAAATGGTAGATTCTTATTGAAAATTAAATTTAAATTATTCATTGAAGCTTTACCCAAGACTCCAAAATATTTATTTATTCATAAATATTCTTGAACTTTAATATTTCATAAAATAAAACGCAATTATTACTCCAATCATATCAAAAGAAAATAAATAAAATATGTTACATAAAAGTAAAAAGTATTTTGATGTGAGAGATACATTAATAAATCAACATTCCCCAACAGGAAAGAAATCATAAGTCAGTATTTATTAGTTGATCCTTTTCCGGGTGTTCAGATATGCATAATAACATTTTCGAGATTATCACAAGGATCCATACATCTAGTAATTCTAATCCTTTCATAATAACTGATGTGTTTGTATCAACATGGGAGGCTATCCTCCGAGATTTTAACGCTTTATGCATTGAATGGTTTGGTTTGCAAGATTTAGATTAGAAGTTAATGACAAATTTAGTGACTTCAGGGAATGCGTTTAATTTTCCTTCTGGAAACATTTTTCCGTAATTAATTATTCCTCTATGATTTAACATACTTAAATTACCCAAATTATATTCAAGATATAAGAATAAAGTTTTGCTTTGATAACAACTGGGTTGCTCTTAGTTTCATCTATTTTTTAAGCCAAAATGCAAGAATCTTATCTTTATGGTTGTCTATTACGCTTAAATTTTGTCTTTTGCAAATTAGTCACTGATGATAAGTAAATATTTGAAAGTAAAACGAATTTTGTTGGATTTGTTAATAATTTCAGGGGTGATTCATATCGTTGAAATAATAAGCTTTTTCATTTGTCTCAGCATCATTACGCACATTTTAAATGTTTATTGAATTGAAAAATTTTAACAGTTGGTTCTTTTGAGAATTCAACAAAAAATATGGATTATTTTATTTAGATAATTTATCTGCTCATATTAATGACAAGTGTTTTGTTTCTTACAAATAAATAAAGCTAATTAATTATAGTAATCTGTCCGTTTCATTACGAATTTCTTGCAATTTAAAATGAAGAAAATATTAAGAACTTTGTTAGAGAGCAGACTATATTTATTTTATTATATGAGTCGTAAATTACAAAATAACAGCCATATTAAGCTAAATAAAAAAATTAATAAAACCGTGACATTATATCAAATTTTAACCAAAAGTATAAAGTTAGTTACTTTTATGAGAAAAGCTTATAAGTATCTTTATGAGGTCAATTTATATTCGCATATAGTTCGCTAGCTGTTGTCAAGAGTAGCCATCGCCTCATTTTCATTCGTTCTATTTTAGTAATTGTGATGTACGTCTTCTTTTTAACTTATTACATGTTTAAAAATAAGTGTTTCTGCGTCTTTTAAATTTCCAACTCGAGGTGACGTGTGAGCCCTCACCTCACATGTATACATTAAGATTATTTAATATTTTGTAATAATTTCCCAAAGCCTACTTTGGATAATTCACGCAAGTGCGTGCTCCAGCTAGAATGAAAACTTTAAGGTATGCGACTACGTTCGGAACCATGATTTTAAAAAAGCTCATAAATGGATAATTTTCATGATATTTAGTGTCAATTAAATTGGAACACATACATAAAATTGTTTTAAAAAATTTTGATAAAAAAATGTATTTAAATATATTTTGGCAAAAAAATTAACTTAGAACAATATTTTTCCAAATGTTCTCCTTTTGTAAAAAATGGTTCTATTATAATAATATTTTGCCTGTATGTAGCTCAGACCTCTCTACAGAAGCTGAACTAGAATTTTTGAAAAATTCACATTATTTTCAGAGTTACCACCAATTGAAATAATTATTGGTGTTTTTTCTTAAAATTGCTCCCCTCTGTTGTCGTAAAATATGAATAACCCCACTTCTAAGTTATATATTTCAAAAATTGTAGTTGAGCCTCTGTAGTGAGGTCTGAGCTATATACAGGCAAAATATTATTATAATAGAACCATTTTTCACAAAAGGAGAATATTTGGAAAAAAGATTATTCTAAGTTAATTTTTTGCCAAAACATTATATTTAAATAACTTTTTTTGTCAAAATGTTCTTAAAACAATTTTATGCATATATTCTAATCTATGTGACACTAAATATAATAAAAATTATCCATTTATGCGCTTTTGCAAATCACGGTTCCGAACGTAGTCGGATACCTTAACAAAAAAATTTTTGCTTTTTTTTTGTCATGTATATTGTCAAAAGATATAAAAATAGAAGCAAATGCAAGCATATTTCTTTTTTAACCCTTTCATTGGTGTTATGATAGCTAAATAGAAACTGGGTATGATAATCATGTAAAGTTTGGAAAGGATCATAGCATCTTTGAAAATACATTTAAGAAAATGTCTCTGTTTTTCAAGAAAATTGAAAATTTTAATATAAAAATTCTAAAGATATACAGTAATAGCGAAATATGTAATTTCACCGGGGAAATAATTTTTGGTTTTCCAATACAGGATATCCTGAAAGTATGGATTGAAAGATATTTGACTTTCTGGAACATTTAATTCCAATATAAATAAACCTTTCTTTTATCAAATTGCAAAAAGGATCAGTTTTCTTCTTGAGACAGTTTTTTTTTTAGTTAAGCTTAAAAGTTTCAGCACTCGAATAACTTATAAGACAAAAATTAAGTACACCATGTGTAAGAGTAAAGTACAGAAAAAAGAAAGAACAAGGGCTAAGGAAAAGTGCAACAAATAAAATGAGTTGATTATAGTTCTAGAACAGGTTTTAAAAATTTATCGTTCTTTCACATATTTTTTTCCTTTTGAGAAAAGATTTTAAAAAAATTACATGAAAAAAAAAAATTGGAAAAAAAAATAAATAAATAAAATAAATTTATTCTTTAAAAAAATAAATAAATAAAAATAAAAAAAATTGGAAAAAAAATTGAGTAAAATAAATTTCAGTAATTTAAGCAATAGAAAATATAGTCGTTTAAATATAATTGTTGTAATAAAAAGAAACAAATTTCAAAAATCTTTCAACTTGGAGAATGATTACTAATTATGAAAATTTTTAAAAGATGTAACTCAGTAATTAAAATATAAAAATTTAGTATTTTATTGCTTTATTCTAATTTTACATTCTTTTACACAATTCAAATTTTGCACTAAAAACATATTATTGAATAACAGCGCAGCGTATCGAATAATAATAACAAGTGTAGAATATAAACGTATTCAATGAGTCAACAAGTGTAGAATGTAAACATATTCAAGTATTACGGGACTATATTTGCAAAAAGATGTAAGTACATTGAAAAAGTACGAGTATGCATTACAAAACCACATGTATTAATTTCCTATGTAAAGGATGTTTTATTTAGAGGTATAGAACTTTAAATTGCAATAAAACAACGATGTATTATTCGATTGACATGAATTTTTTTTATTCGAAAGATAATCTTGTGGCAATACATTTTAAATATGATGTCTGGCATATGACTGCCACGGCTGGCTCGGATCTAGTCCAATCTGGACGTCCAATTTTCGATTACTTTTTCCAACATTTGTGGCCGTATATCGGCAATAACACGGCGAATGTTGTCTTCCAAATGGTCAAGCGTTTGTGGCTTATCCGCATAGACCAATGACTTTACATAGCCCCACAAAAATAGTCTAGCGGTGTTAAATCACAAGATCTTGGAGGCCAATTCACAGGTCCAAAACGTGAAATTAGGCGGTCACCAAACGTGTCTTTCAATAAATCGATTGTGGCACGAGCTGTGTGGCATGTTGCGCCGTCTTGTTGGAACCACAGCTCCTGGACATCATGATTGTTCAATTCAGGAATGAAAAAGTTAGTAATCATGGCTCTATACCGATCACCATTGACTGTAACGTTGTGGCCTTCATCGTTTTTGAAGAAGGATTCCATCAGCCCATAAAGCGCACCAAACAGTCAGTTTTTCTGGATGTAACACTTCGACAAACACTTGTGGATTAGCTTCACTCCAAATGCGGCAGTTTTGTTTGTTGACGTAGCCATTCAACCAGAAATGCGCTTCATCGCTAAACAAAATTCGCTTATGAAAATCGGGAACAACGGCAATCTCGTTTTGGGCCCATTTGATTGATTGTTCAGGCGTGAGTCTATTCATGATGAATTGCCAAAACAAACTGAGAATAAATCACTTGACAGCTGTTAAATCGGTCGCCATCTTGGAAAGTAATGCCAACTTTAACTTCTATACCTGAAAAAAACACTCTTTATTATTAAACACTTTTAAAATGGGCTCGTTATCAAAAATAAATTAACAAAGAAGAAACCTCTTAAATAGGTGATTATTTTAAAAATCTAACGCTATGTATTAAGTGATGAATCAAAGGTTCAATCTCTACCATTCGGATGGCAGTGTCTGGGTTTGGCTGGAGAATGCTTTTAGCCAGAATGCATTGTGCCTACAGTAAAGTGTTTCACGGAGGTGAAATTATGGTTTGTGTATGTTCCTCGGGGTATGATTTGGGATCCATGATCAGTGGCGCAGCTAGGTATCCAAAGGCCCTAATGCAAAAAAAATGAGGGTCCTATTTTGGTTGAGTTTTATTAAATACAAAAGTAAGTATTTCTGAATATTTTAAATATACAAAACTGCAATTTTTGTTTCACTATCTTCTCTTTCTTTTTGTTATTTGCTCTGAAACGCACCACTGGATTTTTTATCCATAATTTTAGTTTTATAATTTATGCAATACTATTCGTATGTGCTCGTGTACTTACAGACGTTATAAGGAAGGAGAAACGTAATGCTGCGCTAAGGAATCACTGGTTATTTATTATTTATTCAGGAGAATAGAACTCCCCCACCAGAGGACTTAGAGCTACAAAAATAACCACCGGGAAAGACAAGAAATTATATAAAAAATATGCCTGAACAAGAAACAATATTTTATTACAAATATTTAAAAAAACCTCTGCAAAAGAGCAGAGGAGAGGGGAGAGAGCAAAATAACACCAATCGATTGAAGATACGAGGATATTGAGAAATATTGAAACAGGAAACTCTCTAGCTTATTATGAATCATAATGTTATTAAAAATAGAAAGAATGCAACCAGGAAGGAATTGCTGTTTTTGTAGGATTTATTAGATGTAATAAGAAGCACATGGTAAGACTTCATTAAACTTGAAGTTTGTTTTCAAGTAACAGTTAATAGAAAGATGGAAAAAAATGAAAATAAAATACAATCTTTTAAATAAGTAAATTTCGGAAAACTACGTAATCAACTGAAAGAATTTAAGGCAATAAATTACAAGTTTTAAATTACTTTCAACTGAATTCCCATGATTATAATTATATTGAAAACTTTTATATTTATATCTTAAAACTTGGGAGAAATTATCGCAAGTTCTGCTTGCTTGGTGGTCAGGGTCCGAGGGTCCCCTTGAGCTTGAGGGCCTAGGTGCACGGCACCGCCTAACCCAGCAATATTCAACCTGTGGCCCAGCGGGCGTTTTTGAGTGATCCGGCCATGGTCCATTGCAATGAGAAATTCAATTATTTAAGAACAATATATTTAAGAATTAAATCAAAACACTGGCGTAGCTAGTCTTGAGTGTGTGTGTGTGTGTGCTCCGTATCAAAATTCTTTGGATGCCCTTTTTGGTATGCTCTTAACATTTAACGATTTATTCTTGCCTATTTTGGAACCCCATATCATTGATACGGCGGCAGCTACGCCCATGAATCAAAACAATCTAAAATATAAGCAATTAATGTTCCCTCTTCAGTGGTCAGCGGTAAAATTGTCATACATTAACCGGTCCGCATCGATAAAAAGGTTAAGGGGAGAGTATTGCTTTACGTAACTTAAATTATTCTTTTCAATTGCATCAGTCGACTTATTTTAGACTTCTTTTTGAGTCAAACACTTTTTTAGACATTATCATCAATTGTAGCTATGGACTTTTTCATTAGAGTTTTGAGTTTGCCGGTGGTGCTTTTCTAGGAAGTGTAGAATCTGATGCTAAATGTTGCACAATTTTTTCAATAATTTGCCGCAACAAACGAACCCTTGCGGAGTGGAACTCCCTTCCCAAGCAATTTTTTTTGTCGGTTGATGAACAGTGCTTTAAACCGACATAATATTTTTGGGGTACCTTGTGCATTGTCTTTTATGGCATTTTTATACAAATTTTGTAGTTTTGTGATATTTTTTTAATTAATACGGCTTCTCTGCTTTTGTTTACCAAATCACTTGCTTTTCAATCTGGTTCAGTGTAACTCATCTTTTTCATTTCTGACACCATATTCGTGTTAGTTTCTGCTTAAAAAAGAAAGGGTTTTAGTTGCTATCACTCAGTATCGAAGCAAATCTCATTTGGCATTCTCTAATGGATTGTCGTCATATCATTAAGGCAGCATGCATCTCTATGTTCTATTTAAATTCGTGTCGCTCACACCAACATGTCCATTTTGTCAAATGTGATACTTTGCACTGTCGATTCCCATAATTCACATACGATTCTGATAGTAACAATACTTCTCTCAAAAATAAAGATAAGCCGATTAAGGATTTCTCAAAAATAAGGATAAGTCTACTAAGGATATCATTAACTATACCTAATTCTGCGATATACGTCTTAGCTTTTGTAATATGTAAACATATAAAACACTTCAATGGTGTCTTCATTTTTTAGAGCATCATCGATTCTTAAGTGAGTTTCACTGGTTCTCTAGTAAGACGCTTCAAGGATGTTCCTTTATTTTGTTCCTTATCAATAAATTATGTCTGCACTGAACAAATATATACTTTTTATCCATTGTTGGCATGCATAGCAAACAAGAAAAAAGTTTCCAAAGCAGCCATTTACGGATAAGAAGGTTCAGATTTCAAAACTGAACAATTATACAGGGTGATTCATAAAGAAGTATGCAATTTCAATGCGCTATAAATCAAGAACTATGTGAGATATTTGTTACCCCCAACAGAATTGTTTGGGATTATTTTAAGTTTTGTTAGACAGCCGCAAATGTTCTATGTATGAACCCATAATCACACAAGTCACATCGAGCCGGTAATCCAGTTGCGTGTCTAAATATCTGATGCGTATCTAGATGTCTGACGCGTATCCAAATGCGTGTCTAGATGTCTGATGCGTATCTAAATGCGTGTCTAGATGTCTGATGCGTATCCAAATGCGTGTCTAGATGTCTGATGCGTATCCAAATGCGTATTTAGATGTCTGATGCGTATCCAAATGCGTGTTTTAGATATCTGAATCAAGTCCATCGATATCATCTTGATGCTCTGTTTCAGCAGAAATGTTCTGACGTTCTGTTAATTCAACAGAAAGGGGCGAGGTGAATACTTTGTCTCTTACCTGCTCCCACAGGAAGAAATCACAAGGAGTTTAGTCAGATCTTCTAGATGCCCATTGGAAGAGTAGCGTGTTGTAGTCCACGGATCATCCAATAAATACATCGGTGAGTGAAATGTTCATCGAGGCCTTCTCGCACGTAGGCCGACCAGTGTGGTGGTGCACCATCCAATTGGAGAATGAAGTTGTCAATGTCGACCAGCAACTGTAGCATCGACCAAAGATTTCACATATCTAAAAAAGCAGCTACCGTGACAGTTTTTTCGTGAAAAAAGGGTCTCAAAATTTTCTTTCTGGACACTGCACAAAACAAATTTACCTTTGGGGAATCTTACACATTTTGCTCTGTGGCTTTTGACTGCGTCACTTCCATCGGGGGCGATACACGAACTTAAACAGAATATCTACTTCATGGTTTACTGGGGGGTTGCATGTCTTTGACTGTTATTATTTTACAACATTAGAAAATTGTATACTTTATCAATCACCCTGTATTTCCTCTATCTTTTCCCTATTGAAAACTTGAATAAATTTTTCTGTAACTTTCATTATAAGATCTGCATAAACGCTCCATATAATGATGGTATTCGATAGCAAAACAGTTAACAGCTTAACAATGAACTTTCTTCAATAATTTAGAAAGCGTAGTTTGTATATTAAAACGTAATTTTTTCGAACTGGAAAAATATCATACTAGTGTCGGATGATTGACCTTGCTATAGGACCTCAGTATTGCTGTTCTTTTCATCAAGTTGCTCATTTCATATGATTTCCGCCCTCGTTTCTTTCTTTATTCAGAATACACTTTTTTTCCTTTCAGAATGACGACATTTAGTTATTTTATATTTAGCTGTTATGAGATCCGTAGTTATTACTTTTGTCAACAAATAAAATCTAAAATGACTATTAGTTCTAAAAAGAACTCTTTGTTTCAATAAAATCAAAGTGTTTGAATAAATTTGGAACAAAATGCATGTGCAAGTCAGGATGAATTATAAGCAAATAATACTAATTTCAGTCAGGAATTCAGTTAAACGTCTTTGCTGTCATCCTGAGCACTTGATAAACAAATATTTGAAATAAAACTAAGTGAGGCTTTGTCAAAAACACCAAATTATCATAGCATCTTTGTCTGAATGACAATAAAATGTAAACAAGGCGCTTGATCATGTGTGGGAATTAAAAGAAATCGAAGCTGCCTTAACTCCCTCTATAAAAACCCTATCTCGGGTAAAAAAATGCATAAAACCGAATTATATGTTTGTGTGTGTTTCATAAAGAAGTTAAATTAGTATTAATAGAAAGAATTAAGTTTTAATATCTTGATTAATTTTCCACACTTTAAGTGTCTACTGTTGCTTTGGTCTTATTTTTTTCATTAATCCTGATGTTGCGACCCTCGTGAAATAGCTATCATATGTATGCGGCCCGGGGTAGAAAAAGGTTGAGTACCCCTGGCCTAGCCCATTGGTGGCTACGCCACTGTCCATGATTCTAATTAATGATAAGCTCAACGCCGACTCATATTAAACTATTTTAGATAAAAATGTTCTTCTTACGTTGTCGCTATTTTATGCATGGATCATTGTTACTTCCAGGATGACAACGCTACTGGTCACGTTGCGAGGTCCACCATGGATTAGAATGATGATAATGGGGTGAACCGAATGGACTGGTCTATCCAGAGTCCTGACTTAAATCATAGAAATTCTGTGGGACAAGTTGGATAACTGAATTAAAAGGTCCAAAATCGTTGAAAGGACTTGCATGTCTTCTAAACGAGTGGAAAAAATACTATTGTCCACTATCCAAACACTTGTGCAAAACATTTATCGGAGTTCTAAAGCTGTTATTGCCTCAGGTGAAGTCTCCACGAACTATTGAATAAGAATCAATATCATTTATCTCTTTTATTACAAGTGTACAATTACTTATTTATTGTTTTTGTTATATATTCCTCTACTTTTAGAGGATTTTATAAACATCGTATTAATCTACGATAAAAACACAATGATTCAAGAATAATGTACATTCAAAAGTTACATTGTAACATGAACAATGAAATATCTATCAAATATTTTTCCAACTAAAAGTAGTTACGTTATTAATCAATTTATTATCTGAGATGAATATCAATTTTAAACAAATCATGCTTGTCTTTACCATCAAAAATTATTTTAAATAATTTTGCTTTACTTGACGATTCTCAATTAATAATCAAAGTCCTTTTAGTTCGTTGGGCTTTTGAAGACGAGTGAATATCTATTGATTATACCGGAAAATTTAATGTTAAAGCCCTCTCAAAAACACAATGGACCAATTAACAGAAAAGGAATATATAATCTCTGCTGGCACGTGTTTTCAATTAGTCTCTAATAAAATTTAATTTTACAATAGGATATATTGATCTTTTTGATGCTAGGCAATCCATTCTAAAAAGGCATTTATACAAAGAATATATAGTAGGGAAATTATTTGAAATATTGTTAAAGATTTATATTTTTCTACTTTTGTGTTTCTTTTTAAGTTGTAGTCTTAAAATCTACCGAAATAAATGAATTATAGGTGTTGAAATTTAACGGGAATACTATTTCTATTAAAAAATTGACTAAACAATCTAAGTATTTATGACCGTTAAAAAGTAAAATTTAAATTATTTATTTACTGCAAGAAAAGTATTTGTTTACTGTATATTTGTTCTTTTAAACATTTTGAGTTCTTACGTTATAAGAAGTTCGTTTTTAATAGAATATTTTACTAAAAAATTTAATGTTTTTTTTTTCAAAAGAAATTTCCAAAATAAAAGAAAAAAAAAAAAAAAAAAAAAAAAAAAAAAAAAAAAAAAAAAAGAAAGAAAGAAGGGAAAAAAAAACCTTTATTATACTGAAGTAACTTTACAGATCCTTTAAAATAAATGAATCCATCTCTAAAAAATGGTTTTAGAAAATTTTATAAAATAATTTTAACTACAAAGTTATGTTTCAAACAAATTAAAATTTGACATTATTTTTTCCCTGTTTATCTTCATACTTTTTATAATTATTCATCTATTCAGTATATTTTTCCGCATTCAGCTCATCTTTCGGCTTTACTATATCATTATTTGATAAATTTATTAACCGCTACAAACCTCTTAGGTTTTTTTTTCTGAAAGTAAATTTTTTCCGGTTTTTTTTTCTAATTTTAAACACATTAATTCTGAAATAATCTTTAAGCCGAAAAAAACGAAAAAATGCATTAATTTCATCAATTTATTACTTTTTTAATAGAATTTCTTTTGAGATGAATAATAATAAATTTTTAACCGTTCGATATTCCCGCATGATAACGAATCTTATCAATTGAATATGGTTTTCTTTATAAAATAAATTTTTGGTAGCATCAAATTACCTGCAACTTTAGAATTTTTTTTTTGTAAAAAGTTTATTTTTTTTCAGTAAAAAGAGTAAATGACAAATATTTTGTTAGTAACTTATTTGAAAAGAAAAAAAAGTATAGCGCCCAATGAGAAAGAGAGAGAGAGAAATACTGCGGCGTTTTTTCTTAAATGTCTTTTTTATATTCATAGGGATTGGGAATTAAAAAGAAAATTTTATATATTTTTATACAATACAATTTCATTAAATCATTAACAATAAAAAATAAATATTCAGATTTATTCACAAATTATATTGAACAGTTTTAAAAAAATCATATCTAATTAATTGATGTCTAACAAAACATAAAGAGAATTTCAATGCTCTAAAATAAATTTAAATAAATCCTATGAATTTAAACCCTTAATTAAATTATATCTTGAAAAATTATTTCTTGACACTTAACCTAATACAAACTTAACAAGACTAAGAATCTTACATTTCTTTTTATTGAAATAAACTTGACTTGAGAGATGAAACAAATATATATAACAAAGGAGATAAAATATTACTAATGGTTGGCTGAAACGAATGTAGAGTGCAATGTAATTATGCATGCAATGATTGTACCTAAATTATCTCAAACTTAATTCAGAGTTAACTGCTATATTAGATGAAATACAATATCTACTACACCGCATAAACTCAAGAAATCTGAAATCTCCTGTAATTTTTCTTAAGTCTGTCTTCCCTATTGCTTTTAAGCGAACCCTTATGATAAAATTTAGAAGATTCTATTCATCTCCATCGTAATTTTTGTATAAGCCATTTCGGGAAATGAAAGGATCTCGTTGGAAGAAATCAATCCACAATATATAAATAAGTAGTGCTAAAGGAAGTAATTAAAGTTAGAGAGCACCAGTAAATTTCATATTCTACTAAGTGAATATAAAATTTACTAATTCGAATTAAATGCTGTGCAAACAAAGGAAGCAATGCCTTAAACACAATTAGAATTTTCAAAAAATAACATATCCTCCTAAACCAATTCATAATAGCTCATTGTCATATCTTGTTCCAGGGATGACTAACCAGTGGCACGCGTGCCATTGATGGCACGCAGCACAATATTTTGGGCACGCCACTAATCAAAACGGTTCGCATTTTAATTCAAAATAACAAAGTTCACAATGGAATATTACGAACAAACGCAGGTTATAGGTCGCGGAATAGCGGGAAGCACTCTTGTTTGTTACTGTCTTGTCTTAATAACGTCGTGAACTACAATTGCTTATGACGTAAAGTTTGTCTGCGCATAGCATAGTCAGTTTCATTGACACAACTGTATTTTAAAGTTTACTTGTGTCATATTTACAATTAAAACATTTACAACCATGCAATGCAAAAGGCATTTTCTCGTAGTAATTTAAGAGTTTTGAGTGGTATTATTTAGTTTTATTACTTTCCGAATAATCCCAAGTCAACATTAAGTGACGGCACGTCTATACCTCATTAACGACGTCTTTAGAAAAAATGGCATGTCGATCTTGAAAAGGTTCGCCACCCCTGTCCTATTCATTTTCAAACAAGTATTCATTTGACAATGGTAACTTTGAAATCTAGAGTGCGTATAAATGATTCTACTTTTATTTTGATACATTTTATTTTAATTCTACAATGTTTTAAAATACAGGGTGTCCGGGCTTAAAGTATCCAAAAGTAATGGCTTATTATTACGGAGCTACCCATCAGAATGTAACAAACTGTTAATCCTTGAATTAGAAAACTCTCCGAAATTTTTCGGGTCTAGTCCCACCGCACGTGCAGGCATTATTCGGCAATCGCAGACGATAAACTTTTTTCACTGACTTCATTAGTACAGATGTGGACGCCGCAATAAAAGGTGCAATGCGCACTTTGGTTATGGAATTTAAATCAGTCACGTGTGCACAGTGACGTGTTCCAACAAAATGGAATGCCGGCCCTCCGACATCAAAATGTATCCACCAATTGGACAGAACTTTAAAGCAGACGGGAACTTTGGTTTCTCAAACTCGCACAAGTACCCTTAAGTTTTCGTGATAGAAGACACTGTTGATAGTGTGCGTGATGTATTTTGTAGGAGTCATGATATGTCTATTAGACAAGCCAGTAACGACATTCCATTCAGTTCGAACACGTCGCTGTACTGATTTAAATTTCATTAACCAAAGTACGCACTGCATTTTTTACTGTGGCGTCTACACATCTTTTCTAATGAAGTCAGTGTAAACAGGTTATCGTCTGCGATCGCCGAATAATGTGCGGTCGATCGGACTAGACCCAAAAAATCTCGGAGAATTTTCTAATCTACGAATGAACAGTTTGTTACATTCTGAGGGTAGTAATAAGCTATTATATACTTTTGAATACTTTGAGCCCGGACACCCTGTATATAAAATAAATTATTTTAGTACTGATTGATTGTTTATTAACGTCACACTAAGAAGTTACATGAATGTAATAACTACTAATATATCGAATATTTTGTTTTTACTTTTGTAAAAAAAATAATGTTTTATTTTTTTACGATGAAAATAATTTTATGAAATATTGTTTATTTATACTTAAATGTAATTTTAAATCAATGCTTCAAGAGATGTTTTTTAATATTGTATTCAAATTTCACATACATTAGCTCAATATATGACAGGTCTATCCGTGTTCTTTCGAATACTAATCCTCTTGGGGAATATTGGGTCTTTAAAAATTATTACATTATGAACCTTCTTCCGAAGTGGAAAATGTGAGTATGTAAATTATGACTCATATATAAAGTTTAAACTCTCAAGTTAGAAAGAGAGAGATGTTATACTGCTAACGGATAGCAGTGATTGATTAAACGTGAAATGACGCGGGAATACTTCGTCGCTGATTAGTGTAGTATTTAAGATTAACGATTGGCCACTAGTAGTTAAATTGGATGAGGTTGCTTCGACTTAGAAGGCATATTGCCAGAACGTAAGTGATCCGATTTATTATGACCTTGTATCTCGTCTGCCTCGCTAATGTTTTCCATATTTAGTATTTGGAAATTCGCATTCGGAGTATTTTTTTCTTAACTTTGGTTATAGAATTTGCGTTGTGTGTTTACTGTGAATAAATAATGGTTACTTTGAATATGGCTAATCTTCCTTTAGACTCTCCCACACTAATGGACGTGAATGGGCGATCATTACAAGTGGTTCAAATTAATATCTGTACAAATCTATGTTCAAATATAAAAAAAACTTTACATCTCTAGCCATGATAAACTCTATATATACCAAACAAACTTCATGGGCTATATTCAAGACACAAATAGATTTCCTTTTCCAAGCGAATGGTTAGGGTAATTGGGCGAGCCCAATTTTTAACAGTTCTTAGTAGTTAACAGTTGAAGTGCTTAAGACTACTCCATTTAAACATATAATCGGCTTAGACTCGATCGAGAATGTCTTCGAACGCTATTTTGGAGATTGAAATTTGGCGAATCTCTGTCGGACCCAAATGAATACAAGAAGACAGAAACTTGGAGAAAATATACTGGGATTCACTAATGAAAACTGAAGACTTTTCTGCGTGTTCTACAGAAGTTCAGAACATTTTAGATGCCTATTATTTCATACATCTATTATTTTAGCAGACATACTGAAATTAAATCTTTGAAAGCTGCTCTTATGTACGTTATTTACGTTTGGTGCTTCAGATCCTTTTCGAAGATAACTAAGCGAATTAGAGCAGCTACCATCGAAGAAGTTTCAAAAGAAACAACGGAATTCTAGTAATTTAAAATGTGAAAGGCTGTTTAATGAAATTATAAGAATCAGCTAAGAAAACTGACTAATCTTCATAATCAATCAGAGCTATTGTGCAGGAGGCGCAAAAGAAAAGGGCACTTTCAGAGAGACTGCACGGTTGCGGAAACATCCAATCCTTCCAGATATCAGGCAAATTATATTTAGACATCTTACGGATGTGTGAATGCCCCCTTCTTCTATAAATTCCCTCAGAAAGAAATTCTGAGCTTCAACTCTACGTAGATGCAGTAATGGATTACTCATTGAATGAATTGTCAATGATGTATCTTGCTCGATGTTCATTAGTACAGGAGCCTATGTAACCCTTATAAGAACTGACATAGCAAAGCAACTAAAAGATTTGCTTCTTTATACTACTCTTGGAATTGAATTAAAGATGGTGACTGGAAACCAAGCAAAAATATAGAAAAAGTGCACTCAGTCTAGTGTTTTCAGGTGGTGTGTGTGTTCTAGTGTTTAATGTGGGTCTAGTGTTTTCAGGCATCGAGCATAATTCCCAAATATCACTGGTCCATGCACCTGGACTCAATGAAACATCATGGATTTAGACTTTTCCTCTAGAAAAATAAATTTCTTTCCAGAGAAAGGTAGTACAAACCTTTAAGCCTGTTTTTTACTAGCGACTAAAGCAGTCATTATTCTTGCCAATTCTGAACCTTTAGTTAGTGGGTTTCTTGTAAATCCGTTTGCAAACTCCCTCCCCGAAAGAAATTTTTACATGTTCATCTCTAGTTGATATTGAAGAGGAGATCGTTCTCATTCGAATCTTCAATAAAAGAAGCAAAACAAAATCATAGAGAACGAAACAGATATTGCATTCTGCATGGCTGTTATTGACATCTTTATCAGCCCGTAAATTACAGAAAAAATGGAGCACATAAACGACAATTAAGATATTTTATATTTAAGTAAGCGACTAGTGGATGAAGTTAAGAAACTTCTCTACAAGTTCAGGTATTAGTTGTGGTACAGTGATGTGAATGTGGACCAGACAAATCTTATCCACAATATGATAAATACGGAGATCACCAACTGCGATTAGACGAGATTACCACGATTAAGAAAGAGAAGGTACGAGAGCCGTTAACTAATATACAAGAAAATAAGAATTGCTGAACCTTCAACAATAACCTTGGGCGTCTCTTGTAATGCTGCTTAATAAGAATGATGGTTGAACGTGATTTTGGGTTGATTATAGAAGATTAATTTCCGAGAAGTCCTCTAGCCGGCAACGAGAATACCATACAAGACACTTTCAATGGTTTTAGTGGAAGTAAATAGTTTTCTACTCTTGATTTATGAAGATCAGTTATCTCGTTGACAGAGAAAAGACGCTCTTCATCACCAGACAGGGTCTCTGGAAGTTTAAAATTATGCCTTTTAGGATAACTTAATGCTCCTACCCTTATCTAGAGATTAGAGGAAACCATTCTTCAAGGACCGTCAATTGAAGTGTGTTTTATAAAAGCATAGACATGCATTTTAAGAACATCTAAATAATATCCGACAAATGGTTCAGAGTAAAAAGTAGAAATTTAAAATTTACCCCTAAGAAATGTAGATTTTTTTTGTAAGGGTGTTCATTACCTTGGACTTATTTTATACGAAAGGAAGGTGCTATTACGATCTTGAAGAAACCAAAGTTGTAAAAGAATAACTATGACAGAGAGAAATATTCATGATTTTCGAAAAATTCTTAGATAATGCACGTATTACAGAAGCTTCTTCAAAGTCTCCTTGGAAGTGAAAACTTAATACTGACTAGAAAATTCTAAGAAGGACTTTATTTGGACTGATGAATGCGTAGTTACATTCAATTCCTTAAAACGGGTCCTAAATTAAACTTCAATCTCAGCATATCTTGACAAGCATTTTATTGTAAAGAAGAGAAATTAGAGCTATATTATCACAAATCTTCAGCAATGAAAAATGTGTAATGGTCCTAGGAAAAACAGAAAGAATTGCTATGTAACCCAAAAAAGTTGTTATCCCTCGTTAAAACTTATAAAATTTTCATTATTATATCTAAGGGCGAAATTTATGGATGATCCTGCTTCCTTATAAATAATTAAAAACAATTTGAACATTTTTTTAAAAATTTACCTAGTTGCTTAACTTTATAGAAATGATTTAAATGCAAATACTGCAAATAAAGGTAGAAATTATTTTATTAATTCATTATATCACTTTTAAATAATTTGCCTACAAATTATTTCTCTAATCTTCAATGTATTTGTTATACAATATTATTAATATCGTTATCACATTTCTAATTGGAATAGCGTACTGCACGTATCTCATTCAGGGAAAGCAAGCATGTTAATAATTCTTTTAAATAATAATTTTCAAGAGTTTTATCATTGTTATAACAGTTTAATACTAGCAAGAAATACTTCACATTCAGAAAATGATATTTTCTCTTAAAAGAAACAAGAAATTGTATAACATTAAATACGGATTCGAAATAACATACTGCAAGGAAAAGAAAGATACATAATACTTTTTTCCTAAAATTATAATAAGTGTGCCAAAGATAGATAAAAAAAATAGTTTTCAGATAGTATCACAATGGGAAATACTGGAGTCAGTTAAGCCTGCCCTTTGACTACTTATCTAAGATTAGAAACTCTAGAAAAGTTTTTCAGTTTTTCGTCTTTGGGGACCAGTGAAACACGGAATAGTTACGGAAGTGGTACTTTGGAAGAAATATACGATGGGAATATTTCTGCTTTTGTCCATTTAACGAAAGAAGTCTTCAGGAAACTTAACATTACCATGTGAAAAATACATATTTTCAAAAAAGGTGTGAGTCAAGAATTATGTCTAAAATAACAGCTATTCCGTAATAGTCAAATATTTATCTCCCTCTTTTTTTATTTTTGTGAAGAAACGAGAGATAAATATATATAAAGGTGATTAAGCAAAGAAGAAGAGAATGTTAGCAGTTTTTCTAATAATTAATTTCTAAAAAGAATGCTTATATAGAAAAATGCTATTTTGTTTTATCAGAACTAAATTATTAAGATTCTTGTCAAATTATTAAGATTACAGAAATTGCTATATTTTACAGGAAATTTGTTTTTGCCTTTTTTAAATAAAATGTTTACAAATTAGTTGAAATTAAGAAGACAAAAATAATCATTTTAAAAGTTTTCATATGTAATTTTTTTAACAAAAAAATATTCTGACAAAAACTGATTTCTTGTTATATATAGGAATAGCAAAATAGTTGTTGTTTTTCCATGTGTACAATAATACGCATTTTTACCGAATATTTTATAAGCCATTTTTAATATTTTACTTCATGATTTCTTTTAAACGCGAAAATCTGTAAGCTCTATAAGAAATGTTGAAATGTTTTTATCAAAGCCAAAATTTAAGGAAATATGTCGAAGTAACGGATTAAAAATCAGATAGAGCTTTAATTATTTATGAAATAACTATGAAAAGCTACATTTATTTTAATGCTACAGCATGGAGCATATTTTTAATGAAGCCCTGTGGCTGACTGGTAGCATATCGTGCTTTCACACCACAGGTCCAGGATTCAAACCCTGGGGTTGATCAATGTCGACATGGACTTTCAACGCTTCATAAATTGGTACCAAGCTTGCTAGGGAACTAAACACTGGGGGTTTCACGTGAGGATGACTACCTGACCGAAACATCGGCTTATTCACCTCAGTGTCCCAGGTCACGAAAATTGAGACGGGTGCAGTAAGTTTTGTACCTCACGGGTTGTTGCACCGCTGAGTTTAGTTAAGTTTATATTTTTGATGACTATAATTATAAGAAAATTTTTTCAAATTATAAGAAATTAATAAATCGAATAAAATCAAAATAATACCAGAGAGTATAATTCAGGCACAGAAAGAAAAGTTAAAAATCATAAAATAAAATAGTATAAATGGTTTGTAAAATATATTGTAAGGCAATATTTCTTTGAATGTGTGTAATTTAAATTGTATTTTAAAAATTCAAAATATCGGCATTTTCATGGTATGACGAAAGAAAGATTTAAGAATTTTGAAAATCACACACACAAGAAATTGCTTTCGGTATTATCAATTTAATAGTATAATATTTTTTAGTATTATTAATGGAGGATTTTTGTATTATTGATAGAGGTTTCAAACTTCAATTCCAATTTTTCGAATATTATAAAGAATATAAAAACAAAGGAAAGATATTTGAGGAGAATCATAGAATTATATACTTCCTCAAAATATATAATTCACAACGCCCTTTTTTATTTCTTGTGTAATTGAAATAAAATTTTATTGTATTATCGGAATTTATAATGGTTTTGGACAGATATTTTGATTGGTATTTCAGGTTTATTCTTAACTATAAATTAGTAATATGACATGCATAAATTAAAACAAAACTCAATTATTGTTTTATCCCATTCATTTTATATTCTTTACATCATAAAAACAAAAATGTGAGAATTTTTAAAGTCACATTTTAAATTATTGAAAATATTTTAATCTTTTAGAAAGAAATAAAAAGAATTATTCATAAAGAAAAGTATTCTTCTTATGATTTTTGTGTGTGTGTCTGGTTTCATTGTGCTACAATTCTATAAAAGATCTTACTTTCTTTTCTTTCCAAAGTAAAACCATTTCACAATGCACCTTAAATATCATGTTCTACTTGTGATTTCATAGTCAGTGTTTGCATATATTAGACAAATAACTTTAAATTTACAGTTTTCGTGAGATGGTTTTATAGCAAATAATTTAAATCGAATGAGATACAATGAAGCAAGATTTCAAAAAACGAGAACACAACATATGAATCATACAACTGTTTGCAGCATTGAAATTGAAAAAAAAATGTATATATGTAAAAATAAATGTTTATGTGTGGAAGTCTATTCTGCCACCACTTCCTGCTCCTCTTCTTCTTGAGGCGGCTGATCAGCTTGCATCTGGGGCCCTGTTGCTGCAGGGAAATCTCCAGTTCTCCTTCGACCCACCTGAATTATTTCATTAGCGCGTGTAGTGTCGACTTCGGTCATACTCTGTAGTTGACGAGGCAGCTCTTGATAAATAGCAGATGGGACGGCTTCTGTAATAGAGAATAACGAAAACCATTGTTAGAAATTAAGTATTTACCATGGTAAGAATACATGAATTTATCGTCTAAGGCAGTGGTCTCCAACCCCGGTCCGGGGATCAAATACTATCGGTCCGCGCAAGAAACATTAAATTATTTCTCTTTTATTTACTGTGGTATTTTTTCCTTGGGTTTGGGCTACTTTTTATGAAAATCTCTTTATATTCCTGGTTAAATCACTTTACATTAATTTTTTGATGTAGCTATATTTTATTCTGAAGTCACGATTAAATACAATTAAATTAAAATTATTAAATCAAAACAGTCTAAAATATAAACAATCAACGCCCCTTCCCCCTCAGCAGGCCGCGGTAAAATTAACAAATTTTGACCAATCCATGGCGATAAAAAGGTTGGGGAACACTGATTTAAGGAATACAAATACATTTTACATCATATATACCTGTAATGTAATGCATACACCTATATATACTATAAGAGATAACTGACATTCACTCACTCATTCATTCATTCACTCACCTACAGACTTAAATTTTGGCAGGTATGTTCCTTTCATAAGATATAGATCAATTAAGAACAGGTTTTACGAAAACAGTCTTCGAAAGAAGGTTGAGAGGAGTTAAAAGGAATTATAGATAAATATACCCGCTTTTTTCTAACTAATTTTTATTAGACCTGCAGATATGAAATTTGGCAGGCATGTTCTTTTCTCTCTCTCTCACAGGTTAGAGATCCGCTAAGAACGTGTTTCAGAAGATAGCCCCCAAGGGGGTTTAAGGGTTTAAGAGTTTACTATACATACATTTCCCTTTTTTGAACTGTTAGACTCATATAATTGAAATTTGGTAAGCATGCTTCTTTTATTTAATGGAGATTCACTAAGAACGGATTCTACAAAAATCGACTCTCAAGAGGATTAGGGGGCAAAGTGATGAAAATATTTTCGTTTTTGAACTGTTAGACTTGAAATTTGGCAAGTATGTTTATTTTGTTGAGTAGAGATCCACAGAAACGGGTTTTGGTGGAGGAAGTTAAGGTAGCGTAAAAGATAGTCCTGCTTCAGTTTTAGAAATTCAAGTCCTGTCCTTTTTAAATCAAGATGTGAGAATGCATCAACCAAAGGGTAATGGTAAAAAGCTTGTGGCTTATGATATTCAAGTCGAACCGAGTGTTTTGAATCCTGATCCATTTAAGATATATTGGATTTTATTAAGGTATTGCTGCACATTTATTAAAACTGGGCATCAGATAACTGCAATCCTTCTTTTGTATGATGAAGAAGTTAGAAAAAACTAGATATTGCCGCACGCATAATTTGCTACAAGTCCCGATAGCCGAGTTGGCAGAGCGTTGGACTGAACTTCCTCAGGTCTCGGGTTCGAATCCCGGCCCCGGCAGATTTATCCAAAGACTGGAATTTTGTTTCCGTTTTTAATGTATTATTTCTCTAGGTTCTAGATGAATCCAGATCATTCTTTAGAGTGCATACTGGGTATTTCTCGAATATTCCGAAGTGTATAAAAGCAGAGTTCATCGCCAGTTGGGCTTGTTCTCAGTCCAGTGTTGTATCGAGCTCCCAGCGTTAGAATAAATCTAATTGTTTGTTTAATTTAACTGTGTACTTCTTTCGAACTCCGTGACAAGCTTGGTGGAGGCGCGGGGTACAATTACGTCAAACGTGGATAATAGCGGCAACCTTCGCATTAGCCTCCTGCTAAGAGGATTATCCCCCGAATTCGGACTATTAAAAGAAAATAGTAGGAAGAGGACAAAAATGCCGACCGAGCAAGAAGCCAAGCCCGCTGTAGTAACACCTTCGTTACAGCAATGGAGGAGCCCATCGACCTTCCGAGGAGTGCCTGGGGAAGACCCTCTCAAATGGCTTAAAGAGTACGATCGAGTAGCCAACTTTAACAAGTGGGATGACATGATGTGCCTGGCTAACGTTTATTTCTTTCTTGACGGTACTGCGAGACAGTGGTATGTCAACAACGAAGATGCCTTAGATTCCTGGGAAGCGTTTAAAAATGGACTAAGTGGACTTTTCGGTGACCGTCAAAAATATACCAGAAGGGCAGAAGAACAACTAAAATGCCGAGCCCAGCGTTCAGGCGAGAGTACACAGTCCTACATACAAAGTGTATTAGGACTTTGCCAAGAGGTAAATCCTCTGATGAAAGAAGACGAAAAAGTGTCACACCTAATGAAAGGTGTTGCTGAGGATATTTATCAGGCCCTGTTGACGAGAGAAATCAACGACACAGCAAGTTTTATCAAATGGTACAACTATATCGAAGATATGAAGCAGAAGAGAGTTGGTCGACCGAGATTTGAAAGGCTTCCAAACGTCGTACCGGTTGCATCCCTGACGGATGAGACTGATTTGGTCTCTCTTATTCGCACAATCGTACGAGAAGAAGTCCATCGACTAGTTAACCAGACGCAAGAATCTTTGGACTCCGATCCCCAATCCTTAGAAGAGATCGTTCAAGACGAAGTTGAAAGGGTTTTGGCCCCAGTGTCAACAAAACCTACAGAAACTAGACCACGACCAACATACGCCGCTGTAACCAGGAAATACAGAGCTCCTGTTCAGAAATTCCCACCTGAACCAAGAAAAACAGATGTGTGGAGAACGGCTGACAACAGACCTGTTTGTTTCCACTGCGGACGTCCTGGACATGTAATGCGCTACTGCCGAGAGAGAAAGGCTGTCTTTGACAACTCTCGAAACCGCCGACGGAACTTCGACGACGTTGGCACTGAAGAAGAAATACGCCGACCAACCTCTTCTCGCCGTTTTACGCCAAGTCCCACGAGAGGCCGATCCCCAATACGTCGTTACAGATCCCCGTCGCCATATCGCCGATCCAGTCAGTCGCCAGGCCGTAGGAGCGAGGAAAATTAAAGAGAGCGACCTTCCAAGGAGGTGAGGCCGCGTGTACTGGAAATCCTCCGTCGACCGCCAAGATGACTGGTAACCAACTAGACGTAATAATAGATAAGAAGCCGATACGTGCTCTAGTAGATTCTGGGGCATCGTTTTCTGTCATATCCGATAAGTATCGCCGATTTTTAAAGAAAGTTCTGTTTGCTGATGCCAAGAGCGTTATGCTGAAAGTTGCGGATGGAAATTTTGTTCGGCCGATAGGGAAATGTGTTTTACGTGTCCGTATAAACAATCGAGAACTGCCTTTTGAATTTATTGTTTTATCACATTGTAGCCATGACGTCATCCTAGGATGGGACTTTTTAGAGGCGTCTCAAGCCGTTATAGACTGTGGACAAAATGAACTTGTTCTAGAAGACATCTGTCGAGACTCCACAGCGCCTGACGCCTGGAATTTGTATGCCACCAGGGACTATACACTTAAGCCGCATTCTTTAACTAGAATAACAGTATCAGGATATCAAACCCGAGGAGACATAAATGCAGTTCTAGACGGCATCAAACATTTGCTCTTCGAGAAAAATATTGCTACACCGTCCATGGTATCCACATATCGTAACGGAAAAAGTGATGTCTGGGTTACCAACCTGCAGTTCCGAAACCAAATCATCCCTAGAGGAATGTGCATAGGCCAAGCTGAACCACTAAATGAAGGGCATCTATGTGTTATTTCCGACACATCGGGTTGCTTGGATGACCAGCAAGAAACTTCGGAGTCACAGATGAATTGTTCGTTAATGATGTCACCCGAGTTAAGTGACGAACAGAGAAACAAGCTATCCGAACTACTCCGAAAATTTTCTGGGCTTTTCACGAAGACCGCCAAGTCGACAGCCGCGAAGACGAATGTGAAACACAGGATTTTTACTGGTGATCATGCTCCAATCAACCAACGAGCCTACAGAGTCTCGCCGACTGAAAGACGCATCATTCATGAAGAGGTTCAGAAAATGCTTGATGAAGGTATCGTCCAACCCTCTGAAAGTCCTTGGTCATCACCCGTTGTGCTCGTAAGAAAAAGACGGTAGTTGGCGTTTTTGCATCGATTATCGCAAGCTGTATAGCGTCACGAAAAAGACGTTTATCCTCTGCCTCGTATTGACGATACGCTCGACTGTCTGAAAGGTGCCAAGTTCTTTTCTTCCATGGATCTCCGATCTGGTTATTGGCAAATAGAAATAGACGAAGCGGATCGTGAAAAGACGGCATTTATTACCCCCGAAGGCTTATACGAGTTTAAAGTCATGCCGTTTGGTCTCTGTAATGCACCTGCGACCTTCGAGAGAATGATGGACAATTTGCTACGCCATTTTAAATGGACTATGTGTCTTTGTTACCTAGATGACATAATAGTGTTCTCCGAAACTTTTGAAGACCATCTTATACGATTAAGACTTGTTCTAAAATGTCTTCAGGAAGATGGTCTTGAATTAAATTCAAAGAAGTGTCTTTTTGCTGCCCAAGAAGTAAAGATTCTAGGCCATCTTGTATCTAGTAATGGCGTTCGTCCCGATCCCGACAAAATAAAAGCCGTAAGAAATTTTCCCACTCCAAAGAATATACATGACATACGAAGTTTTCTTGGCCTTTGTTCATACTTTAGAAGATTTATTAAAGGTTTCTGTTATCTCGCCGAACCTTTGCAATCGTTGCTGAAAAGTGGCGTGGAGTTTCATTGGGGTCCTGAAGAGGTGGAAGCATTTAACAGTCTTAAGAAAGCACTTACTTCGGATCCAGTATTGGGGATGTACGACGAAAGAGCTTCTACAGAAATCCATACAAGCGGGTACGGTATCGGAGCTGTCCTAGTACAAATTCAGAATAATGTCGAGAAAGTTATAGCATACGCTTCTAGAACTCTGACAAAAGCCGAAAAGAATTATTCCACCACAGAAAGGGAATGTCTTGCCATCGTATGGGCTACCAACAAATTTCGGCCGTACATATTCGGAAAACACTTTACTGTTGTAACTGACCATCATTCCTTGTGCTGGCTCATGAATTTAAAGGATCCTTCAGGAAGGCTTGCCAGATGGGCCCTCCGACTTCAAGAGCATGATTTTGACGTAAAATATAAAACCGGTAAGAAGCATAGTGACGCCGACGCTCTTTCGAGAAATCCAGTGGAAGAGGAAACGGAAACACCAGACAAATTTTTAGCAGTCACGACGAGTATGAACCTTGCGATGGAACAGAAAAAGGATCAAGACCTTGCGAAATTAAAACTTTTGAGCAACTCATCCAAAAACGAAGAATTCAGATTCATCGACGGTATCCTTTGCAGGAAGAATTTTGATCCAGATGGAAAGTTGTGGTTACCAGTCATTCCTAAACATCTACGAGCAGACATACTAAGGCACTTTCATGACGCCCCCACCGCAGGACACCTTGGTTTCGCGAAAACTTATGACAGGATTCGCGCAAGAGATTTTACTGGCCGGGAATGTACCGAAATGTCGTTCGGTATGTCATGCATTGTCGGGAGTGCCAAAGGAGAAAATCCGTTCCTCAACGACCACCTGGACGTTTAGTTCCCATCCCTCCAGCTATAGCTCCTTTCCATCGCATTGGAATTGATCTCCTTGGGAGATTTCCAAAGTCTGCTCATGGAAACAAATGGATAATAGTCTGCACGGATTACTCAACACGATATGCAATAACAAAAGCCTTGCCGACAGCCGAAGTCGACGAAATAGCGAAGTTCTTACTTGAAGAAATTGTCCTCAGGCATGGAGCTCCTCGAGTAATTAACACAGATCGTGGAGCCGTCTTTCGATCCAGACTTGTTTCCTCTCTCGTCGACTTGTGTAACATTGATCATCGTTTCACAACGGCGTATCATCCCCAAACAAATGGACTGACGGAGCGCTTCAATAAGACCTTGGCCGACATGTTGTCAATGTATGTGGATGTGGAGCAGAAAAATTGGGATGAAATTCTACCATTTGTGACCTTCGCTTATAATACCGCTAAACAAGAGACCACAGGTTTTACACCGTTCTATTTACTTCATGGTCATGAAGCGGAAACGACACTAGATACAATGCTACCATTCTGTCCTAACGATTTTGATGACAATAACATCACCAAGATAGCAGCCAGAGCCGAAGAATCACGACAGCTAGCCCGAGTGCACACTCTGAGAGCTCAAGACAAAGATCGTCGACGTTATGATTCCAAACACCAAATGGTATCCTACGCTCCCGGAGATCTCGTATGGGTTTATACTCCAGTGAGAAAAGTCGGTCTCTCCGAAAAACTCTTAAGAAGGTATTTTGGACCGTATCAGGTGCTACGCCGTTTATCAGCCGTGACTTACGAAGTACAAGATTTTGATCCTGCTTCACGAAAAAGAAAACTAAGAGAAGTTGTCCATGTACTGCGTATGAAACCGTACCATGATCCCGCCGAGCAAATCGAAACCGAGGATATTCCTCCCAAAGAATCATACGAAGGACCCATCACTCGTTCCAGAATAAAGACCCTTGAACAAAATGACAGCGGGGCGCTGTCTTCTTTTTCGAGGGGAGCAATGCCGCACGCATAATTTGCTACAAGTCCCGATGGCCGAGTTGGCAGAGCGTTGGACTGAACTTCCTCAGGTCTCGGGTTCGAATCCCGGCCCCGGCAGATTTATCCAAAGACTGGAATTTTGTTTCCGTTTTTAATGTATTATTTCTCTAGGTTCTAGATGAATCCAGATCATTCTTTAGAGTGCATACTGGGTATTTCTCGAATATTCCGAAGTGTATAAAAGCAGAGTTCATCGCCAGTTGGGCTTGTTCTCAGTCCAGTGTTGTATCGAGCTCCCAGCGTTAGAATAAATCTAATTGTTTGTTTAATTTAACTGTGTACTTCTTTCGAACTCCGTGACAAGCTTAATTCAGATGTACACTTCATCCAGGACAAGATGCATCGCCAGTTGATGCGATGTCATATTATTCAAAATGTATGGTTTTTGTTTGAAAGATTATTTTTTTTTATTTCGCAATTTAATCAACACCCAAGATATTGGAGAAACACTTTATAATGTTGAATCATGGTCAACTGAAATGAAGACTACTGCGCTGGCATCCTTTGTTCAAACGTTCACACAACGGGCGCAAAAATTTTGATCTGTGATACATTTTATGTATATCAACCCCACTTCATGCCGGCTTTCAGTAGCACGAGGACTCAAACTTACGAATCGACCGAAACAATGCCGGATACAAACTCGTGACAATGGTCCCTCTACAGAGGCCTCTTTGTGTTTTATAGCAAATTTATAGTTATTTTATTAGCAGAGATGTAAAGACATTTAGAATTGCACAAGTATGCAATTAGTACTCATTGCAATATATATGTGTGTGCATTATTGATATAATAAAGTGGATAAATAAAAATAAAGTGGATTTCTTATTTTTAAGAAAAATTTTAATAGTTTGCATTTTAAGAAATATTTACAAAAATTCGTCTTTACTTATTAGAATTGTCTGTAATCGGTAATAATAAACATACTTGAGCAAATAACTTACCATTGCACCTGTATACTAAATCGGACCAAATAATAGCTTCTTGGGAGAAACAGAAGACACCGAGTCTGCCTCCTTTCAATTTGCTATCAAATATGTTCCCGGAATCAGCAACCATATTTTCTCCTTCAAATATTCTCAATCTATTAAAGATAAAAAGAATAAAACATATATACTAGCCATTTTTGTAATTCTGCATCCATCGAAATTAATTCAAAAGATACTTAAGTCAACACGTAGTAATTGATAGTTTTAAAAAAATTTCCTGTATTATTCTGCATAACAAATTGTGCATGATCTTCATTCAGTTGCATTATTCCGTATAACTGCTTTACCTTTTTAATTCTTAAGAAAATACAATATATATATAAAGAGTGTTTTTTTTCCAGGTAAAGAAGTTTAAGTTGACATTACTTTCCAAGATGGCGACCGATTTAACAGCTGTCAAGTGATTTATTCTCAGTTTGGTTTGGCAATTCATCAAAACGATCATCAAGCAAGGCATAGATTCGTCGAATGGGCCCAAAACGAGACTACCGTTGTTCCCGATTTTCATAAGCGAATTTTGTTTAGCGATGAAGCGCACTTCTGGTTGAATGGCTACGTCAACAAACAAAACTGCCGCATTTGGAGCGAAGCTAATCCACAAGTGTATGTCGAAACACCGTTACATCCAGAAAAACTGACTGTTTGGTGCGCTTTATGGGCTGGTGGAATCCTTCTTCAAAAACGATGAAGGCCACAACGTTACAGTCAATGGTGATCGGTATAGAGCCATGATCACTAACTTTTTCATTCCTGAATTGAACAATCATGATGTCCAGGAGCTGTGGTTCCAACAAGACGGCGCAACATGTCACACAGCTCGTGCCACAATCGATTTATTGAAAGAAATGTTTGGTGACCGCCTAATTTCACGTTTTGGACCTGTGAATTGGCCTCCAAGATCTTGTGATTTAACACCGCTAGACTATTTTCTGTGGGGCTATGTAAAGTCATGGGTCTATGCGGATAAGCCACAAACGCTTGACCATTTGGAAGACAACATTCGCCGTGTTATTGCCGATATACGGCCACAAATGTTGGAAAAAGTCATCGAAAATTGGACGTCCAGGATTGGACAACATCCGAGCCAACTGTGGCAGTCATATGTCAGAAATCATATTTAAAATGTAATGCCACAAGTTTATCTTTCGAATAAAAAAAATTCATGTCAATCGAATAATACATCATTGTTTTATTGCAATTTAAAGTTACCTCTAAATTATACCTCTAAAAAAAACACCCTTTATATATATATATGTATATATATATATATATATATATATATATATATATATATATATATATATATATATATATATATATATATATATATATATATATATTTGTGCAAATTACTTCTTTCCTTACTTCTGGTCTCTGCGAGTGTATATGAAATCAGTGCATTAGTTTTACAGTAAAAAAATGGAATTTTTTTCATATAAACAACATACAAAATTATTACTTTAAAAAACTCAATTTTAAAACGCATTGCTTTTTCATACATTCATAAACTGCATATAACGAATGTAAGATAGATTTCATAATATAAAATACAATCAGCACTGACACTGCATGAGTTACGAGGCTCAATTTTAATTCGCGAAACTATAGAAATTCCATAGTACATATGAAGTTATATATTCACCAAAATTCAGCTCATTTTCCATTAAGAAAATCTTTAGTTCTACCTACATTGCCCGTTATTCTCTTTGACAAATAATAATCACAAGTTAAGCCTTAAAACCAATGCTTTATTTTTTTTCTTTACGTTTTATAATACATATGTACATAAAATTTCTTAAAGGGATATGTTTACTTCACACACACATAGAGAATTTTTAACATGCCTGCTAAATACGTAAATACGACAAACATTACAACTATATTTCATCACATAATTTTGGAGAATAGTCATGACTTCCTGCGTTTAAAAATAATATCTGAAATTAATTTCTAACTAAAAAAGTCTTCTCGAGATTTTTCCATCTGACTTCCTTTTATAAATCTAGGGTTTTATCACTTGATTATTCTTCACATAAAAAACAAATAATTTCGAATTTAATTTTTGATTTCCTGAAAAATTTATGATTTTACATAGAAATAATCTAATAAACTGATGATAATGATATATATTTATAAATATACAGCGAAACGTTTCTATACGTATTTACCTAATAGAAGCCAATGCACAATAAAATATTTTTTCAATTTTTTTACCCAGTGATTAAAATACTTGCTGCTTAAATCTTAAGAAATTTGAAAATGTAGATATAGTTTAACTTTCATGTAAAAATAGAAGCTAGGTTTTTTTAAATTTTGTCTTATCTGTGTAATTGCAAGACATTATCCAAATCGCTTCAAGTTGTTCACTTCTTTCTTTGAAAAAGGAGCCTTTTCAGGGTCATTTTACACCATTCGCAAATAAACGTGTCATAAAATTCGAATCATTAATCTCTGCCATAGTATATATCTCTTGTAATAGCTCCTGAATTAACGCATCAAAAGAAGTAAAAGTTGCAGAAAATTACTTGAAAGAAAAGTTATCCTACACCATTTGTTTTAAGTTTACTTTCCTTGAGGGACAAGGGAAATATGGCTTTATGTACTTGTTTTCGCATAAACTCCACGGAAAACGGGGGATCTATATTACTTACGTATTTATAATTTTCTTTTCAAATTTTTGTTTCCGATTCATGGAATCCCAATGTTTCGTGGAAAATAATTTGAAGATAACTAGTATATGGGAACTCGCATATTCACAGCATCAATCTGTCGTTTCCATGCGACCAAAATACAATACTAAAGAATACAGATCCTTATATACAATACTAAAGAATACACAGACCACTTTACTCTTTTTATATTTACATAAACAATTACAAAAAGGGATTGTAGAAGTAGATAGAAAAAACTTAATTAAATCAACTTTCTAAAAATGAAAAAGAGCAAACCTCGCAAAATTTAACAAAATAACTCAGTTTTGATTTTATAATTTGACTGCATTTTTGTAATAAAACCAGAATATAAATGTAAACTAAATAATTTTTTTATCTACAGCTGACAAATGCCTATATGTTTCTAATTTTTAAAAAAGTTATAGGTAAACTGTTTAGTAGAAAAATAATAATGTTAAAAAACCTGCAAATTATAGTCAATAATTTTTAATAAAATATTTTAACCCAAGATGGTCCCTTTTCCTTATCTAATGCATTTAGATGAACTGTGCAACCCTTCATTAGATTATCAAAATACTTCTGGAAATCACAATGAATCCACGGTTAATTTTTCAATTATTTTAGATAATTAAAAGTAACGAAAACATTTCTTACTTAAATATTACTTCGAATATTAAATTAATATTCTAAGAAAATTTATTACCGTATATTTGAAAAAAAAATCCGCACAGATTAGAAATGCTATATATCCTAAGATAATCAACACAATGAATAATAATCTCTTAGAAAAGTTTTGATGACATTAACAACAAAATTGTTATGAAATCGTAACTTTATTCTCCCACTTTCAGAAATAAATTTAACGCTTACGAAAATATTTGTGGTTGTATGCATACCGCTTAAGTTGATTTTGTCGTAAATTAATTCTTAGTTGAGGAATATGATTTTCTATTTTTCTAGTGTTAGAATTATCTTAGCTATGCTTTGTTTCTATTACATTCATTAATAACGATACTGTTAATAAGAATAAAATTAATTAAAACTTTACAAGGTAATTAAATATTTTTAATAACAAATCCATCATTATCTGGATAATTTAGATGAAATCATTTATAAAGACTGAATTCCCAAACCAATTTGCTATATTTTACATAATTAAGTCTTTACTTACTATTATTCAATATTTTTGCTATCTTTTAGTTATTACTAAGGGGACCATTTAAGGTAAGAAGAAAAAGGAGTACGAAAAATATAAGAAAAAATTACAACTTAAATATATGAAACGTTTTATTAATTCGAACAAAAACACGCTAATTAGGCGAACATTCTTTTTAATTATTATCTTAAAAGAATATTTTTCCCACTGAATGATTTTTTTTGTCAACATATCATTTTTTAATATATTGGAAAATTTGGGCAAAGAATATCCTTCATATTGAATTTTACGGTAAGCATAGTAGCTAAAATATTAACATTCAATTTTGTGTGTGTGATTTCTCACTAGTCACTTCACAAAAATCAAAACCAACTGAAAAAAACTCTTTCAACTGCTGCATTAGTTCCAGGGCAAAAAAAAATAATAATTAAATTTTTATGTGGAATGTGTTTATTTTTGAAATGGTTACGTATTTCCACCCATCTTTTATCAATTTCAGCATGCTGATGTTCCAATTGTTTCAATTTATTGTAATTTAAATGTACATTCAGTCTTCCAAATTCATCAAGCAAACTATTGTCAACGATTTTAATATCAGGCACTTCTTTTGATAAAAAAAATCAACACAGTTTTCTATATCTGCTCAAGTTATATGTGACAAAGTCAAAAAATACCATTGAAAACTGTTATTTCCTGTGACATTTGTTTCAAACCATTCTTCCACATTTCGGAAACAAGTTTAGTTCATCTCTGAAAATAGAGATTAGAAGATAAATTCTAAAATATTGAAAAGAACACTTTTCGTGGGAGGACACAACCTGTAAAAGGAGGACGGTTGTGGTCACCTTATCATTACTAAAGTATTGATCATTACATTATTTAATAATAACGTGATAATAGCTTTTCAACATTAAAAAATTTGAAGCCATTAAGGACATGAAAATTTTTTACATCTGGAAAAAAATATTTGAGAGAATAGGCGAAAAAACAATACTTTTGAGTTCCTTCTCATTGGAAGGAAAATTTAATTGTTATTCTTCGAAATGTTTATCTTCATTTGTAAAGGCCTTAATCCAAATTAAGAAATTCTACACATTAAGTCATTTTGAATTTTTAAAAATGAAGTCCTTGAGTTAACTCTAGAATAATTACAATGTATAAATAATTTTATTCAATTGTCATTTTAAGAGGACAAATAATCACAAGATGTCATTAACAGGAAATTTATTCCTCATTATTTTTAGATAAGTTTTAGATGATTAAGGCTTTGTTTCCTTCTCAAAACATTTACTAATAGCCTTTCTCTGTTGTAATTGCTCTGGTCTACATTCCAGAAAATAAAATTTTACGTTTCTACAAATTAAGCCCAAGGAAGTAATTTAAGATTTAATTAAATTCCATAAGATCAGAATATAAATAACATCACAAATCTAAAGTTCTTAAGTTAGTTATCTTTTCTGAGATTAAGTGAAAAGAATCGATACATAGAATGAACAGAAAGATCTCTCTCTCTCTCTCCTTAAGAGTTAATTCTCTTATATTATTTTCTTTCTTTATTTTTTATTTTAAAATAAAATAATATTCCCGAACATAATTGGAATTGTTCTGCGGTTCAAAAAATGTCCCGTAAATTAAGTGCCTTTAATTGTATTTGCAATGATGAAAAATCTTTTAGCTTACGAAAATTCGTAAGGTCAAATGCTTGTCTCAATTACTCTCATTTTCTTTTATGCTTTTCCCCCCTTTTTGATTTATTTTAAGCGTGGTTGCCTTTTTTTTGTAAAATGTAATTGCATTTCTTTACTGAAAATTCAACGAAAAATTGAGTTAGAAATAACTTTCAGATTTTGCAAAATGAAATTATGTAGAAATTCTTTGGCTTTAAAGTGCTTTCTAAAAGCGAGTGTTTAACATAAAGTATTCGAAAGAAAAATGTACCGAGGCTGAACGAATTGCTCTTTTATTTAAGTTTATAATTTCTTACAGCTTCATTATTTTGTAAGGTTATTCTTCGGTCCTTTTCAAATGTCAAAGTATACAGTATACTGGGCAAAGAAATATTTATACAATACATTAAAGTTCTAGAAAATTACTTTTTCTTATGCTGTAAGAAAGGAGTATTTTCTCCTTTACATACATTATTCTAAAAGACAACTGTGCTGTAGCGAAACAAATAGTTATTTTATTTAAGTTTGATTACATGACTAATTTCATCAATATTTAAATATAACATTGTGTTTCATTTTATCTTATTTTTTTTTTATTTCACGTTGTTGTATATTGGCATTTAATCTCTAAAGATAGCATCATTCATTGAAACCATCAATGCGTTAATAAATTGCTAGAAAATGCTTTTTGTAAACTTTTTCCTATGTTAGTACACAATTATATATATAAATATGAATTAACTTGATTAATAATGCTGACAAGTAAAATAAATTTGTTTTCTTTTATTTTTTATTGTTTCATTGTCAAATATTATTTAAGGTAATATCATACTATTTTTTAAGTTACCTTAAAACAAATACTATGTTTTTCTAAAGAGTTAGTAACTATATTTAGATAACAAATACAAATAGATAAAATATTAATAGTAGGAAACTGTTAAAAACTGTTAAAATTTTTTTCAAAAACAGTAAAGATTAGAATTCTTTTCAATTCAATTAGTTTAAGATTTTATTTAAAAAAGATACGACACATTGAACTATTACTTAAGCAATTTCCTTAAAAATCTATATATTTTTTATTTTTTTAATTATTAAATTAGCAGGAAAAATTTCTGTTTGTTTTATTTTAAGCAATTTAAGTATCCTAAAATTTATTCACATATAGTTACTGCAGCAAAATTATCAAGGTCAGGGTAAAAAATTGCGCAATCACAGGATTCAAACATTACTTTTCTCAAACTTTGAAATAAAATCAGCTTAAAAACATAAAATAAATGTAAGGATCGTTAAAGAGTTACAATTCCTGAATTATTAAAAGAAAATCATTTTTAAAGTAAGATTTTAGATGCCCCTTCCCATATTACCTTATATTTTTTTGTATTTCTGCATAAATTATTGAAAAAATTATTATTCTAGTTTCTTTTGAAAATTACACTGACCTGTTCATCCCAGCTATATGTCTCTCCTTCAGATTAATTAGAAAAATTACTCTCAGAAAAAGAAATTCATTTATTTCTGTTGTTGTTGTTGTTTCTAATGCCACCTGTCTGACGTAGTCAGATCAAGGCCCACAAAATTCATCATGGCAAGGGGCTAGAAGTACGCCTATCGTTGGCCTTGAGAAGCATAAAGGTAACAGTACGATTTAGCTCGGCAAAATTCCCCGAAGGGACGATAGATGGCGACACCACTTATCTCCACCTCCACAATTTCTGCATGGGAACTGAAGGGGAGGGAAATAATCTCCAGTCCCCTGCGCTCGTGAATCAGCCCACAAGACTTCGGGCCCACTGATTTAACGAGCACATACTCCATGTGTATTCTGAGGGTATTTGGTGGCATCGAACCCATGCCTTTCGGTCTGGAGTTTGAAGCTCAAATCACTTGGCTACCCACGGCCCCTTTATTTCTATTATATTAATTAAACAATAAATTCTAATTTTGCTAAATGAAATTTATAACAATTAAAAATTTAAGTTGTTTTTAGTTGATTAATTAGATTTACTTTCTGAATCTAGAAAGTTTTTACTTAAGACCCTGTATCAACTCCATCTTAAATATTAATATTAATTATTTGTACCTGATAAGACCAATCTTTGGTCTGTGAAGTAGCAACCACCGGTAAGCAACTTTTTCCTTCCATCCGGCATTCTTTGGATCTCTCCAAAGAAGCCTTACCTAGAAAGAGTTATAAAGAGCTGTAATATAATCTGTAGTTGAGATATTTCCTTTTTAATAAAACTTTGAGAATGGATTATAAAAAAACATTTTCTCTTTTGCACAGTATATTTCGTCATTTAAAAATTTCTTTCACTAGATGTATGAAAAGAAATATGATTTCATTCAAATTTAATATTACAATACAGAATGGGTTTCTGTTATAATGTTTGATTTTATTTGTCATGCAATTTAAACAATTTAATTAATCGAAGTTTATGTGAACAAATTATTAAACATATTGTTGCGTTTTCGGGGGTTCGAAATGATTGAAGCCGAAGAGCAGGATCCAAAACAATTTTATTCTTGGCCAAAACAGTCCTCCACAAATTGTAGAACAGTTCGAGAAAGTCACGTACAATCGATGAAAATACTGATAACACAGATGTAATACCCTAACAAAAGCAATAGTAAACACTCAGCACAAAAATAATAACTCAATAAAAGCAATAACACACGCACTATGCAATCGTCTCTCTTTCTAGCTCAGAGAGGTATCACTTGCATGAAAGCTGAGATCTGACTAACTGACTAGCCGGCCCGGGCCCTTTTACACCTTTCGGTCAGAAACATCTTGCACTTGCCAGAATAATCGAGAAATAGAAAGGTCTAGCAAAATCCGGAACGTACGAGAAAAGCTCAATACAGTAATACATTCAATACAATAGGGTTACAATACCGCGATAGGGTTGCCAGACAGGGTTATTAGGAGCAGGGGTTGCCATGGTCGCCAAGCTTATCGCCCACATTTGGCGATATATCGCCAAATTTGGCGCCAAAAATTAAGTCGCCAAATCCGTCGCCAACTTGGCGCTAGCTGCAATATTTGGCGAGTTTACCATTTAAACCAATGTTAAAGCATGGGGGCCGTGCAATGCAGTGGAAATGATATTACAGGTAAACAGGGTTGAAATCACATTAGATACGACAAATTAAACTGTAGAAATGAACACAAATGAGTAGAAACAATTAGAATAAGACTAAATTCGTAACATTGCCCCCCTCTCAAGAACTGCACGTCCCGGGCAGTACAACTCTTCATCAGACGTTAACATAATAATAAAGCAATTGATTAAAAACAACTAAATGAATATGCAATAATAAACATGTAATACATAGTACAAAATAAACACCTAAAGCATAGTACAAAATAAACACTTACAAAACAATAAACAAAATTATTTACAAGATTATTTACACACTAACTTATTTATACAAGACCATGGTCAAAATAAATTACACGATTATTGACACACTAAGAATTATGGCCATAATATGGAGCAAGCCTGTCGTAATGAACGACTCTAGGCTTCGAATTCGTTGACTTACGGATCCGGATTACGACGTCGTTTATTATCTTTAAAATTGTATAAGGACCGTCCCAATGCGATTGTAGCTTAGGAGAAAGTCCTTTGCGTCGAGTCGGGTTGTAGAACCACACCTTGTCACCTTCCTTGAATTGATGTCCTGTGGCTTTTTGTGTCGTACCGAGTCTCCATCTTCTCCGTCCTCAGGTTGATCCGTTCTCGAGCCAAATTGTGTACATCTTCAAAACGTGCCTGGAGATTCTGCACGTACTCCTCAGGCGATGAAGGTGTATCCGGAGGGCGACCAAACAGCAGGTCACAAGGGAGACGAAGATCTCGGCCAAAAAGCATCTGGGATGGTGAATATCTGGTAGTCTCGTGAACGGCGCTGCGATACGCTAGCAGAAAGAGAGGAACTTTCTGGTCCCAGTCTTGTTGGTTCTTGGAGACCATCAGTGAGAGGTTATTCAGGATGGTACGATTAAACCTCTCCACCATGCCATCTGACTGTGTGGGTGCAAAGGTGTGGTCTTGGTCTTGTCAATTCCGAGTAGTTCACAGACCCCCTTCAATACCGCAGAGACGAAATTTCTTCCCTGATCGGAATGAAGTTGAAGAGGTACCCCATATCTCGATATCCAGTGCTGCACTACAGCCTCCGCTACGGTGGGGGCTTCCTGATCCGGAATGGGGTACACTTCGGGCCATTTCGTGAAGTAGTCCATGACAACAAGTAGGTACTTATTACCAGACGCAGTCCTTGGCAGAGGTCCCAGGATATCGAAAGCGATACGTTCGAAGGGTGCTCCAACATTGTAGCGATGCAGCTTCCCTCGGCTACGTATCTTTGGCCCCTTTCGAGCTGAACAGGCATCACAGGACTTGCACCACTGTTCCACGTCAGCTCTCACTTTACCCCAGAAGAATCGCTCTCGAACTCGGTGCAAAGTTTTCATGACGCCGAAATGACCTCCTGTTGGGCTGCCATGCAATTCTTTGAGTACCTCTGGGATACGAGATCGAGGAAGTACTAATTGCCACCTGAATGTCTTTCCATCCTCTGATTCGAATTTTCGGTATAGAACACCATTCCTGAGATGTAGAGAATTCCAGAGGGCCCAATACTGCTTAGTTGTAGGACTATAAGCCGAGATGTCCTGCCAACTTGGTTTATTGCTGGAAGACTCCATAAACTCTATAAGGGGTTTAATATCAGGATCCGCCATCTGGTCTTCTCGAACTTTCTCGTCACTCCAGGGATCGGGTGGCGTCGCTGTTGAAGTTGTTATCTGGCGTATAGCATAGTCATATTTGGTCTCTACTCTGGAACAATGACGACAATTTTCTGGGCATGGTCTTCTTGAAAGGGCATCAGCATTTCCATGCGAGGAGCCTTTACGATGTCTGATGTCAAAGTAATATTCGTTGAGCCGTTGTATCCATCTGGCTACCTGGCCTTCAGTATTTCTAAAATTCATTAGCCAGGTTAAAGAGGCATGATCGGTACGTAGAAGAAATTTTTGGCCATAGAGATAGTGATGGAAATGCTCGATGGCTTTCACAATAGCCAGTAGCTCTTTTCGAGTGACACAATAATTTCTTTCCGGTTTCGATAAACACTTACTCCAATAAGCTACGACTCGTTCCTGGCCATCTATTTCCTGAGATAATACTGCTCCGACACTCTCATTACTGGCATCAGTGTCCAAGATAAATGGCTTGTCGGTTGTGGATATATTAAGATCGGTGAAGACGTCAAAGCTTCTTTAAGCTGGAGGAAGGAATCTTCACATTCTTTTGTCCACTGAAACTTTTGTTTACTTTCTGTTAGCTTGTGCAAGGGTCTTGCGATGTTAGAGAACCCTTTCACAAACTTTCGGTAATAAGTACATAGTCCCAGGAAGCTTCGCAGCTCACGGAGGTTTTCAGGGTGTTTCCAATTCTTTACGGCGGACACTTTTTCGGGGTCCGTACGAACACCTTCTGCAGAGATGATGTGTCCCAGATAATTGACTTCTTTCTGGAAGAACTTGCATTTCGAAGGGTTTAGCTTCAAGTTAGCGTCGCTTAATTTTGATAACACCTTCCGGATATTTTGAAGATGTTCTTCAAACGTACGCCCTCCTATTATGACGTCATCCAGGTAAATAAGGCAAGTTTCAAAAGTCAGACCCTTTAGCACGGTCTCCATCAGGCGCTCGAAAGTAGCTGGCGCATTGCAGAGCCCGAACGGCATGACTTTGAACTGCCATAGTCCTTGGCCGGAAGTGAATGCTGTTTTTTCTCTATCTTCGGGATGGATCTCCACTTGCCAGTATCCGCTCTTTAAATCTAAAGTCGAGAACCATTTATGACCGGAAAGGGTATCCAGGGTGTCATCTATCCTTGGAAGAGGGTAGCTGTCCTTCTTGGTGACGTCGTTAAGTTTTCGATAGTCCACGCAAAATCTTGTGGAGCCATCTTTCTTACGAACCAAGACGATTGGAGATGCCCACGGACTCGAAGACGGTTCTATGATGTCATTTTCCTGCATCTCTCGTAGTAGTGTTCCGACCTCTTCCTGTTTAGCAAACGGCAAGCGTCTTGGGTGCTGTTTAATCGGCGGATGGTCTGCTGTATCAATTCTGTGTTGTGTCACTGTCGTATGGCCAATATCGCTACTGTTTCTAGAAAACACGTCTTCAAATTCTTGGAACAGTCTTTCTGCGGAGCTTTTCTGTTCGGGGGACAATTCAGCATTTTCTAGAAGGTCGGGAGTCAACTGTTGAGGCGAGTTGGATAGGAGCAAGCCCGAACTTTTGCAGACACACGTTACTGGACTGCAGGTTGCCAACACTTCACCTTTCTGGAACACTCTAGGTTTTCAGTTACGTTGCAAATTCTTACCGGGATAGTTTTTCTGGAAAGGTCCACTAGCGTCGAAGGTATTAGCAATCCATTCGCTTTATTTTCCGCAGTTCCAATTAGGCCAGAGTTGAAACTCACATCGTTACCGATGTATCCAGGTACTATGATTTCAGTCCTTGGGGAATGGTAATATTCTCGTTAGCGGTTACCTGTCGAATCGATTCTGTCCTGTGTTCAATTTTGAATATAGTGACTTCTTCGTGTATGGAACGTAATTCGTTCTTGTTGAAGTCTAGAGTGAAACCATGCTCCTTTAGAAAGTCCAGTCCAAGAATGAAAGGGTCTGCAATATCTGCGACATACACAGCATGTTGGTAGGTAGTGTCTCCAAACTTGATCTTGACTTTTAATTTTCCGTGAATATCAATCTTTTCCCCCGTCACGGTCTGTAGCACCACGCGGGGCGGGGTCCAGATAAGTTTCTCTTGTAACTTTTGAGCCAGATCGTTCCGAATGATAGACACATTGGCTCCTGTATCGATGATCATGTTGCAGGGAAGCTCGTTAACATGTCCCATTATAAAAATTCCATTCTCACCGGTACTCTTTGTCGAAATTTGACACACTTGAAAGTAGGGCTTTCCAAAATCTGGCAACCTCCGCCCCACGAGATGGCCATTAATTAGTTTTTCCGACACCTCCTTCCGGGAGGCGCTATTAGTTTCAGCGCCTTGGCGTGCCCGGCAGCTTCTCTGCAGATGCCCTTCTCGACCGCAGGTCCAGCATTTAAGGGTCTTCTTCCCGTCTGCTTTCTGGGACATCAAAGACTCAACTCTATTCAAGAAGCTTCTCATCTGTCGCTCTAACCGCTCCACACCTGAGTTCGACGTGTCCGATTCGTTGACGGCTCGTATGGGGTGTCTGTCCTTTCGTGTTGCTTGCTGGGCTGCCTCGAATTTCATAGCAAACACTAGGGCCCCCTTTAAGTCCTTGAGATCCGCCATTCGGAGAGCTTTCTGGATTTCCGGATCACGCACCCCGTCGATGAAGTGTTGCAGCGCCAGGACTTCTCTTACTTCAGTCGGACAGTCAGAAAACGCCAAGTGAGAAAGCCTCTCGACGTCCGTCGCCAGTTCTTGGAGCGTTTCGGACACTTTCTGCTGCCGTGACTTCAGCTGGAGTCTGCTGTAATCCTTCACACATTTCTCTCCGAAGCGTAACTCCAGAGCATTAACGAGAGCGTCGAAATCCAACCGCTGTGTTTCCGGCAAAGTTTGCAAAATGTCAGCAGCGTCGGCTCGAAGAGATGCAGCTAACTGGCAGGCCTTGGTCTGGGAGTCCCACTGGTTTGCATCCGCCACTATGGAGAATTGGGTCTTATACACCTGCCAAGAGGACTTTCCGTCATATGTAGAAAGCTTGATGGAAGGCTTGGAATAAGGAGCTTGAAACTTAAATTCATCCCCTTGACCAGTCATGACTTTCTGCTTCAATTTCTCTAGGTCACTCCTGAACGAGATGGAAACTTCTTCTACCTTTTCGAAAATTTTCGCCTCTAGTTTGCTCTCCATATCTTCGAATTTATTTTCAAATTTGTTCTCTATATCCACAAATTTGTTTTCGAATTTATTTTCCACCGACTCGATTCTTCCTTCCATTTCTTCAAATTTCTTGTCCATAGTCGTCAATTTGTCGCCAATGCCCTTCAGATCACTTTTCAACTCTTCCTTGTTGGCGCTGATCTGCTCGTTTACGTTAGTAAGCTTGGTATTCACTTCTGCGATATTGGTGGTCAACTCCGATTTCATTTCAGTCATATTGGCATTCATGCTGGCGGTCAACTCCGATTTCATTTCGCCCATATTGGCATTCATGCTGGCGGTCAACTCCGATTTCATTTCGCCCATATTGGCATTCATTTCAGTCAATTTTTCTAGAAGAGTCTGGAACTGGGCCTCCATCGCTCTTGTTGTTGGCATTCAATCCCACTTCTGACACCAATTGTTGCGTTTTCGGGGTTCGAAATGATTGAAGCCGAAGAGCGGGATCCAAAACAATTTTATTCTTGGCCAAAACAGTCCTCCACAAATTGTAGAACAGTTCGAGAAAGTCACGTACAATCGATGAAAATACTGATAACACAGATGTAATACACTAACAAAAGCAATAGTAAACACTCAGCACAAAAATAATAACTCAATAAAAGCAATAACACACGCACTATGCAATCGTCTCTCTTTCTAGCTCAGAGAGGTATCACTTGCATGAAAGCTGAGATCTGACTAACTGACTAGCCGGCCCGGGCCCTTTTATACCTTTCGGTCAGAAACCTCTTGCACTTGCCAGAATAATCGAGAAATAGAAAGGTCTAGCAAAATCCGGAACGTACGAGAAAAGCTCAATACTGTAATACATTCAATACAATAGGGTTACAATACCGCGATAGGGTTGCCAGACAGGGTTATTAGGAGCAGGGTTGCCATGGTCGCCAAGCTTATCGCCCACATTTGGCGATATATCGCCAAATTTGGCGCCAAAAATTAAGTCGCCAAATCCGTCGCCAACTTGGCGCTAGCTGCAATATTTGGCGAGTTTACCATTTAAACCAATGTTAAAGCATGGGGGCCGTGCAATGCAGTGGAAATGATATTACAGGTAAACAGGGTTGAAATCACATTAGATACGACAAATTAAACTGTAGAAATGAACACAAATGAGTAGAAACAATTAGAATAAGACTAAATTCGTAACAATATTATTATTTAAATAAAAAAGTAAACATATTGAATATATACACTTAAAATGCTCATTGACATCATTTACTTTATATTTATTTGTTTATCTTTTTATTTCATTCCGATTTTAATACGAGCTACATAATAAGTATTTCAAATTAATGCTATTACTTCGAAAATGAAACGCTGTCTTGCTAATATTTCTCCAAATTTGAACATAGTGGAATAATGATAAATCGTAACGAACATTGGATTAAAATAGATTGTCCATTAAAGTAGTTTAAGGTATCCGACTACATTCGGAACCGTGATTTTACAAAAGTGCATAAAAGGATAATTTTCATGATATTTAGTGTCACTTAGATTAGAATACATGTATAAAATTGTTTTAAGGACATTTTGACAAAGAAAAAGTATTTAAACACACAATATTTCGGCAAAACATTAACTTAGAATAACCTTTTTTCAAAATATTCTCCTTTTGTGAAAAATGCTTATATTATAAAGATATGGTGTCTGTATATAGCTCAGACCTCTGTACAGAGGCTCAACTAGAATTTTTGAAAAATTCACATTATTTTCAGAGTTACAACCAATTGAAATAATTATGGGCATTTTTTCTTAAAATTTCTCTCCTCTGTCGTTGTAAAACATATATAAACCCACTTCTAAGTTACATATTTCAAAAACTCTAGTTGAGCCTCTGTACAGAGGTCTGAGCTATATACAGGCAAAATATTATTACAATAGAAGCATTTTTCACAAAAGGAGAATATTTTGAAAAAAGGATATTCTAAGTTAATTTTTTGCCGAAATATTGTACTTAAATAATTTTTCTTTGTCAAAATGTCCTTAAAACTATTTTATACATGTATTCTAGTCTAAGTGACACTAAATATCATAAATATTATCCATGTACACACTTTTAGAAAATCAAGGGTTCCGAACGTAGTCGGATACCTTAAAAACGTCCACTTAAATATTTTTTTAACTGGAGCAGATTATCATATGAAACTAAATTTAGGAATGTATAAATAATTCAAACTTTTTTAACTTATATTAGTTTGTTTTTTAATAATTAAAGTAATTCATGCAATCTATAATATAAAAAGTGCCGTAAAATGCGGCGTATAACGCGCACCTACACTTTCAAGTAACAATTTTTAATTTTTAGGTATACTCACCGTATAACGCTCAACCCGTTTTTTACGAAGAAGCCTGAAATGCATGTGTGCAGTGCTCTTATGTTTTTAATTCATTTATTCTAGGCACTATTCCAAGCTTTTGAAAAAATTATATACTTATAGAACTATAATCCTTTACTTTCATGATGAATGCCATTTCTTTTAAAAAAAAACAGTATTTCGATCCAAGTAGAATTTTTTTCTATTCTCACCTTTTTTAAAAAAAAAAACTCTTGTTTTTATACCCGGTATATAACTCGTACCTGTACATTTCGATCTTATTTTTCGTGTTAAAAGTGAGCATTATACTCCGGGTATTAGTACATAATAAGTGACTCATCAAGAAAGAATTACTGAAATGGGACGAAATTACGCATTCATATATCTTACGAAATAATATGCAAATGATTAGCTTTTGGAAATCAATGGCTAACAAGTTAGAACAGCGAATGGCAACAAAGCTTCAGGATGACTTATAAAACAAGGAGCATTCCAATGTCAAGGAATAAATAACATGCAGATGTTGTTCCATTGACCTATATGGACTGTACTAATGCTTTGCGGATGAATTCGTGAACAGTATGAACAGATGTGTGAAGGTCTCCTAGGACCTCACTTTGAGAACGAGAATAAATAGGAGTCATGTAAGAACCAGTAGCCATTTTTATAAACAACTTTCTTTATTTGGTTATCTTATCCAAATAGAATCAAAGACTTATTGACAAATTTATTTAACTAGTATTATGAGGTTTTAAAGGAAATATCCTTTAAATTAACTTAATTAATTAATGATCCAATTAATTAATTTATTAAATAACGATCACGCAGAGATTACCACGATAAGAGATCCCAGAATTATATTTAATAATGTTCTCATTGAACATTTAACTTTAATCTCACTCCTAAAACTTTAAAGAGACTTTAATTATAAATCTATAATTACCAACGGAATCTCAACTCTTCTTGATATTAAATTATCTCCAACAAGAAATCTTCAATTCAAATTCACTTATAACTTTATGCTTCAATATCTATCTCCTACTGCTCTAACTTTACTATTTCGTTTGATTTAAATACTTTATCTAATCTGCATAACAAGGGATCCTGTCCGCTTTTTGGAGTTGATTGGAAATAGGTAGGGAATTAAATTTCCCTAAAAAAGGGCGACTCAGAAGGTTAGTGATAAAGTTCCGTATAGATTTGTCACAGATGTCATTGAGAAAAGACTCACCGTTGGACAAATAGGAGCAAGGTAATAAAATCGCAGAATCACCTGACAACATCGTAGAAGCTATGCTACCATTCAATGATGTTGGCAGAATGGATGAACCAGGGCCATATAGGGTATCAAGAAAATAGTGATCCATCGAGACAAAAACAACAAATCGTTCGATCTGTAATCACAACCCCTGACGCATCCTTATCAATGATCAGATGTGTACCGGGGTTACTAACCTCAGCGAACGGGAGCTGAGATTCTGGAAAACATTGAGCCCACGGCTCCTCCTCTTTGTCCCACCCCCTTTAGAATGTTCCGTTACTTTAAGAAACAGTTATTTAATCTTTGAACATTTTTAAATCCCCTTAAAGGACAGTATTTTTTTGTAATTTAATAAGCTTATTTTTAAAGGATAAAAAAATCTTCAGTAAATAATTTACTTCTTGTGATATACTTTTTTAATAACTGAAACCGTTCAATAAATTAATGCAACAATAGTTTTATTAAATTTGAGACATTAACAATGATTTCATTTTTTGTCTGATTATAATAAAACTTACCGAGAATATCAAAGATTCAAATTTAACTGTTGTAGATGTAGTAAATACAGAAATAAATAATTTGTTTGAAAGACAGATTCTGATCACTTTTGTATTATTATTTCAGCAGTAAATTTTCACTAATTAAAACATACTAAGCTACATACGTTGGCATATATTTTGAAGAGATTAGCACAGCAGTGATTTCAAATCTTACTTGGTTTGGGGTATCCCCTGTATGCCAAAGGGCATTTCGCATCATTTGTCCGGGACCTGTAGCAGAAGTTACCAATTTCAACTGAATACCTGGTTCAGCAACTGCTCTAAATGGCATTGCTTGCCAGTAGGTCTGAGTCTTCTTTTTCCACATGACGGTATAGAAATGTGAATTATCTTGATAACTTTAAAAGGAAAGAAAAAAGGGTTTTTTAACGTATGGATTTATAAAAATGATATTGCACGATGTGTGTTGTCAATTTACATGTATCCTGTATATAACATTTGGTATAAAAAAGATTAGGTCGCGTTTAGTACATGTTCAGAATATAAGTGTACACAATGCCTGTTGCATGAAATTTAATATAAATTTGAAATTTTAAAGTATTAGTATATATAATTACATGCAATATTTTTCTTTCAGAAAAGTAAAAGAATTTACTTCCTTAGTAAAATTTTTAGCATATGCTTTTTAAGCTTCAGAATTATCTTACCTCAAAGTTAACACGTATGAATTCTAATATTCCGTTTCTTACTAATTGGAATAGCACTTCGATTAATTTATATATATATATATATATATATATATATATATATATATATATATATATATATATATATATATATGGATTGTGCATGAATGACTGGTTTATATATTTCTCAAAAATCCATGTTCAGGTTAAAAGTATATGAAAATATTAAGAATAAGAATTAAAATGTGTTTATATGACATTTGGAAATGAACTTGGTTAAAATATTTTGTAATCTTTCGTTCGTTCACTAACATTTGAATATTTATAATGTTATATCTTTTTTTTAGTCCGAAAATCCTTAAATAGAACATTTTTCTTTGCTTTTCATAAAAATGAAAAATATTGTAAACACTATTCATGTCAAAACATTAGCACGTGGGCAACGTTTTTTAGAATCTATACTCTGTTACGGCTCCTGTTTATGCAATTATAAGCTATTCCAAAATTTCTGATAAGCAAAATTTTTAATATTTTTAAAATTAGCTTAATAATGTAAAATAAGCCTAAACATAATTTAATCAGATTCGGCTTACCTAAAAACAAACCCTACATAGTCATCATCAATTTCAGTGTCAACAAAAAATGTACCTTCAAAATCTACACCACCAAAAGCATGGAATCCTAAAAATTAATATTTGTAATAAATTTATTTTTACAAGGGAAAAACAAATTCATTAATAATACTTCATAAATAATGAACTCAAGATAAACACTTTAATATAATCTGAGAAATTTTGAAGTTAACCTTTAAAAGTGAGCACACATTTTAAACAACCTTAAGATACTTTGAAAACAAATTATTTTTCAAAGTTTTTTTTATTGGATAACAATATATTTAAAAGTAATATAAAAAAGATTACATGCATCATATATTGTTAAATAATAAATAATTTTCAATTCTTTTTGGCATTAAAGAACAGTTTTGAAGTACTTTGTAGTTTTCGCTGATTAGAAAGGATTTCAGAATATTGTACACGTCTTGTAGTTATCAAGCCTTATTTTCTTACTGCTGCTGTTAAAATATTATACATTATAAATTAAAATTATTGTTAAACCTATTTCCAGTACCTGACTTTTAAGCATTTTACAGAAGCTCTACTAAATTACAGGGTTTAAACCCCGTATTTTAAGTTTCATAAAGCTTTATGCTGTACGTTATACTGTATTTTTTAAATTAGATTTTTCTAGGCTACAGTTTTCAGTAAAACTGAAAAAGAAACAGCTTTAATTTCGCAGAAGGAAAAGAAGCCTCATAAACTACGTTTGAAAGATTGGTTCAAAAAGTGTGAGAAGAAATGAATGCTTCACAGTGAAAAAAAATACATTTAATAAACAAATCATGATTAACTTAAGCAAAATGAATTAATGACTTTTTTTACTCAATGTGTCAATAAATGGTTAGTTACCAAAGGTATCTTAATAAGATAACACAGTGAGTTGTTTTCTGCATCGTTAAACATTTACTCTGAATAATAAAACTTACCCACTGCTAAGCCTGGATCGCTGTTCATTGTCTGGACAATTTCTGCTCCCTGTGGGTAAGAAGAAATAACATCTCATTAACGAAAACTAAAACATCATATCTCGTTATTCCGGAGAATAATGATTTCCTCCAAAGGAGACAGTAATTATTTCCAGGGGAATATTTTGGCCCCAGACGAGGGCTTTACGAGGTGCATTTATTTTAGTATTGGTAATCTCTCGGAAACTGTCCTAAATGTGTGTGGCAGTTATGCATAAATTCATTATTAAATGTCTGTTTACTTGAAAGGAGAATTAAAAAAACTGAAACTCTTAAATGTTAAATGGATATTATAATCACAAATGATTTTAAGACATGATAAATCGACATAAAACATTTTGTGAATGTTGCTCCTCCAGCTTTCTTGTGTAGTTCACCTTAAGTAAATGTTTAGTTATTTGTCTTCTATATTCTTTTAATAATTGTTCAATGGTTAAATATGTAAAAGAAAGAGTTATTCTTCAGACTAGCATAATAATTTATAATAACTCAAAATTCTTAATTATTTTACAAAGTAAAATTTAATATTCATTTACATAGTTAATATAAAATAAAGTGCAGGTCAGTGGTATAGTGTAGATCAATGGTATGTTTGTCGTAGGGAAATGGCGAAATTAGGAATTTCATCAAATCCCTAAGGGAGATAATTACTTGACGATAGATGTAAAAATAACGTCTCTTCAAGGTTATTTTCCTGATAAAAGTAAGAGATTTCATCAAATCCCTGAACTGTTTCAGTGAAATGATGAAAAGAACTAGTCAGGATCTGCATTGGCAAAATGCTATACAGGGGGCGGAGACACCTGGGGGAGTCGAGTCCTTGTACTTCCTAACCATACAGGTTTTACTATCGATCCCCATATCTTTAAAAAAATGTCACCATAGGATTAACACAGGGATTGATATTTTAGTGCATAAGCAACCGATAGGAAAGATGTTATACGTCAAAAAATACAAGCCTAATTTTCTAATTATTGTTAATTTGCTTCAAATAAATCATTTGTATTTGATTGACTATTGTTGTATTACTTATTTCTACGTTTAATAATGCACCATATTTGTTAAATAACCACTATTAAATTCTTGACAATATTATTTCATCATTTCCCTGAAACAGCTCAGGGATTCATTCAAATCCCTTACTTACATCAGGGAAAAGACCGTGAAGAGACGTTATTTTAACATCTACCGTCAAGTTATCATCTCCCTTAAGGATTTGATGAGATTCCTAATTTCATCACTTTCCTGCGACATATCCAAACCCCGGACCGTGGCTCGGTACCAGTCCGTGGATCAAATAGTACCAAGCCACTCAAGGAACATAATATTATTTCCATTTTTTTTCCTGTGGAGTTTGTGAGCGCAACTTCCCAACCCCCAAAAAACTACAAATTGGTAAGGAATGGATCCGCGAGTGAGGCGAATCTATCATGTCTGCTCAAGAAGAACAACTGCTGGGGAATGTAAATGACTAAAACTATGTTCAAGACAACAACTCTGGCGGTGTTCTGGATTAAAGTCACAGTGGAATGCCCTGAGATTGCCATCACAGCAATTAAATTTCTATTGCCCTTTCCGACAACCCAGCTGTGTAAATCAGCCAAAACCAGCATTGGAATAAATTGGACTTAAGCAACCCACTTCGGGTGTCACTGTATCCTATTATTCTCAGACGGAACCTTCTCGTTGCAAAGAAAAAAACCCAGGGTTCTCATTGATTTAGCGTTCTAATTAGTTTAAATGTTAAATCATATTATATTCCTTTTTTGTATGTAACTGTATATTATTTTGAAGACATGTTTAAATACAATTAAGTTAAAATTATTAAATCGAAACAATGTAAAATATAAACAATCAACGTCTCCCCCTCTCCTCAGCGGACCGCAGTAAAATTATGGAAGGTTGATAAGGTTTGCGGCGATAAAAAAATGTTAGAAACACTGGTGTAGGTGACCCGCTGGAAATTCATAATATCAAATGAATAACTTATTGTTACTGTTTAAATCCAAACTCATAATATTGTTCACAGAAAATAACAAATGCCATTTGGAATAGAACTTGTATATACACTGAAATCCAAACAAAGAGTTAACAATCAGAAATGGTTAAAGTACAGGAATAAGCAACCGTGTGTGAATTTATACACGCACCTTACTATCTCATGTAACTATAGAAAATATATGAAACCTTTCGAGGCAAACCATAACAAAATTACATTATAACCTCATTCCACTTTTCACGGCTTAAGTATTAATCGTGAAAATGGGAGAAATATATTTTATTTATTTTGCCTCTCTTATTCTTATCATAATGGTAAAAACTTTTAAAACTCTGATTATACCATACACTTGGAAATTTTCTCTTAACCAATGACTTTAATTGTAGTGTAAAATGTAAGCCATTGTAATCAAATATAGATTTTTTAACTATACTGAGATATTCCCTATTCACTTTTAATTATTCTTGGTTTTAATAATTATAATACAAGTTTAAAATATTCAAGTAAGTATACAACAAAGAGTCTTCAAATCCTAGAAAAAAAACAGGCGTTACATGTATTGTCGGACATATGTCAAAATGTTGAGAAAAGAATTAGAAATAAAAAAAAATGCAATTAAAGAGCTAAATCTCCACTATCTGCTTTTAGCCAACATTAGAATCAAATGGCCATCTATTAGAGGTAAAATTAATGATGTATATGTCGTTGTAAAAATAATAAATGCTAAAAGTAGTTACCCCAAAGGATATTATCTTCCATTAAATGTAGGAAAATAATATATATATGCTGTCACTGATTATTGTAAGGAGCTAATCAAAGCGAAGTTGTGATCAACTGTGGAGTCTTTACTGTATTAATTTTACTTTTAATTAAACATTGCGAATAAGTTAAGCAGTGTAATTATTAAGAATTTTTGCAGATAAATAAAATTTACCTAAAAATTCTTTGTTGAGATAAAACGGTTATGTAGTTGAATTTGCTGATAAGTCAATCTACAAAATTTATGGTGTAAAACCATCCATGCCTGTCACTACTTCACGTCAAGACCATTATTCATTACGACAATTATTTGAATGGATTGTCTATAAATCATGGTTTTCTTATACTAAGCCAAGAGCATGAAGGCTTTGGAGAAATATTGGATATATTAAAACCTTAAAGAAGGGGAAATTAGAAAATTGTGAAGACTTCTATGCATACTGATGAAATTTTCCATCATAAAATTTAATGAACAAAAAATTGTACTCAAAACAATTGTACTGTTAATTGGCTGCTGATGGCAACTTTTTTCGCTATTGTATAATAAGGAATGTAGCTATAAAAAATCAACTGTCTCAATCATTACATCGGTTTTGAATTTGTTGTTCTTCTGTTAGTTGTGGTCTTTAATATTTTTTATAACTAATATGAGATTTTTTTGCTAATAAAAGCGATAATGAGTGGAAAAAAATGTTTATTTTTTGTGTTTGTGTTATTTTCTGGGCAATTTATATCAAATACCGCAAATAATCTTCCCAAACCATGTGAAAGAAATTTACATCACTATGCATTTGTTTTACTTCTAACGTATGCCGAAATTTTTTTTCTATGTGTTTATTTTATGTTGTTTTTGAACAGAAATTTAGAAGAGAACTGAGAAATTTTGAAGATTACTTGGACCAGTTAGAAGGCAGTTGGATATCAAAAGATGGCCTTGATGACGAAAACTCTGACGACGAGTAAAACGAAAATGAAACAGAGATGCGTTATTTTTTTATTTATTTTGTATTGAGCTTAACGTGTAAATTTACATGATGATGAACATTTTCCTCATACTTTTTTTGAATTATTTTATATTATACATTTATATTAAGATTTTTAAAAATATTTTTCTTATAATCTAGAGCATAAATTATATCCCCCTCCCCTTGATTTACTTCACAAAAAAGAAAAAACCATGTAAAGAAGGGTTAAAATATATGAAATTTCTCATAACAATTTTAATGAAACCTCCTTAAGAAAATAATCTTTAAAATAGAATTAGATTTCTTCATGTACATCATTGATTTAACAAATTTTCTAGCTGCAGAAAAAGTTCATGCGTCAATTTGAAATTTCTGAAACACTTGAAAGTTCTAATAAAATAAAAAAAAAGGATTTAAATGTCCCAGGGTATTATTTTTTATTATTAATAGGTAAAATTAAGGAATTGATTAAAATTTCGTCACCTAAAATAACAATTTTTATATACATTTCTATTTTGTTGCTTTACTATTGAATTATATTTAATCCGTAGCAATTTATGGAGTTTTAAAAATATTCAGTATAAATAGATTTTGATAAGATATTTCAAATTCTTTTTTTTTATTTATATTTATTATAAACTTAACTAAGCAGTGTTTTTAAGAAGTGACAGATTATTATGTAGTAACTAGGTTTTTAATCCTAATATGAAATAATAATAAATATATAATAATTAATATGAAATAATAAACATATAATAAATATATAATAATTAATATGAAATAAATATATGATAAATATATATAATAATTAATATGAAATAATAAATATATAATAAATATATATTAATTAATATGGAATAATAATAAATGTATAAAAATATATAATAATTAATGAAATAATAATAAATATATAATAAATACATAATAATTAATGAAAAAATAATAAATATATAATAATAATATAATATTTTCCTAGATACTATTGGAAAAATTCTAAAACATTTAAAAATTGAATTAGAAGTATTAAATTCCTTTTTTTCAAATAATAAAATTCTATTACATTTATTAAAATTTTTAAAAAGTAACGCTTTATTTTTATTTTTAAGAACAAAAAATATTGAATAATAAATATATAGTTGTTCTTATTTCTTTAGTTTTTATTTCTAAAATGCGTATCTACACAAAATATTTTTACTATGAAGATGCAATTTTATTGCATGAAATATACGAATGCGTCTTTAAAAATTATATGACTTTGTTTTCGAACGAATTCTTTTTAATTTAAGCCAAATACAATGTTACGTATGGTACTATAGAACTACTAAAATTAAAATACGTAAAAGAGATTGAATTTTCTTTTTTATGACATTTTTCATTCCTTTAATTGATCGATTAGTATTAAATTAATTAATGTATTGCATTTGTGACATCCTCGATATTTTTTTCTGTTTGTAAAAAAGTACTTAATATTTTTTCCTATATAAGCTCTAGAAAACCTGCAGAAGGATTTTGGAAAATTTAATATTATTTTCAGAGTTACGATCAATTGAAATAGTATCCAGTATCCTTTTAAGAAAGTTCTCTACTTTGATATATTAAAATATGAATGTGAATCCACTTCTAAATTATATAATTCGAAAATCGCAGTTCAAGATCTGTACAGGAGTCATAGCAATAGATCATTATTATAGATGCATTTTCAATTAAAGGAGTGTGTTTTGAAATTCTTCATTTCTTTCTTTCTCTTTTTTGCCAAGGAATTTCATTTAAATAATCTGTTATGTAGTAATATATTCTTAAAATAATTTTACATATATACTCTAATTTAGGAGATACTAAATAGTAAAAAATTATTCATTTATATGCTTTTTCAAAATCATGGGTCCGAACGTAGTCACAGGTTTTAAATGAGAGCATGACAATAATCAGAAACTTCATCATTACATTTTTGATTTTTACAACGTTAAAATCAACAAATTTTAGTCTAACTTCAAATTGAAGTAGAAAATTTGTACAAAAACACTTAAATAAAATTCTGCGGAACTAATTTAATTTTTCTTAAAAGTTTTAATTTGCAAAAAATTTCTTAAGACAAAAAATTTTCTTGAAAAGTGTTATTAATCTTTTGCTTATTTTCTATACTTAACAATTAGCTAGCAATTATTATATTATATATTTCAGAAAATACCCCGCAGTGATCATTACGTAACAAAATAGTTAATTACATTACCACACAACAACTACATCATATAATTAAAGTTTAAATTTAATTACTAGAAAATTGATATACTATTGTAATCAATTTTAAATTTCGTCAACAATTGCAAAAGGAATATTTAAAATATTAATACAATAGTATCAAAGACACGGTTAAAAAACTCTAGATTTAAATTAAACGGATAAGTATATTAAGTTAGTATTAAAAAAATGGCTTCTTAAATGTATGTTGTTTCTGAAGCTTGTACAAAGACAGCCAGTCTCCTTCATACGTAAATGCATGTTATTCTGTAAAGATCCATGTTAGACCTTTAGAACTTTCATTTAGTAACCACGTTCTCAAAAAAAAAAAAATTTAATACCGGCTTATCACCATTTTTTGTTTATTTAAAAAACTACCTTGTCCTCTATATTCTCCCATTGGTACCTTTTTTATAGTTAATAACTTCTAATAAAGAGATATAAAGTGAATTTATTTCATGAAGTTTAAATACTTTTTATAAATTGAAACTCGAAAAGTAATAATGCAAATATCAATATCTCATATTTAGAGGCTTTAAGAAACATATTTAACTTATAACATATTGACATATTTTTCAGTATTTCTACTGCATATTAATCCGTTCCGTAAGAGATTTTATTTTCATTACGAAGTTAATTTTTGCTTATATATTAAGGCGCTGTTAAACAACCTAACTTTTTCTTCCTTCATGTATTCTAGAATTTTGTTCTACATCGTTTTAACATTATTTACTTTTGAAAATGCGTCAACGCTGTCAACTCTTCGTAATTTCTACAAGATGGTGAATCTGAGAATTTATATAATCGCTGGCATTCGTGTCCATTTTAAGTCTAGTGTATATAACTTATTTCATTAAGTCTTATTTTAATCACTCCTAAATAAATAACAAACCATAGAACAAAGGCTTTTGTAAAACATGCAACACCATGAAGAAATCATGAGAATTAAATGAAATTGAATGCACAAACGACTTGTTTCAGTAAAAATAAATGACGAAATTTTCAAAGCAAAAAAACATTATTAAGTGTCCGAAATCAGTATTTGGTGTAGCCACCACGCGCTACAATAAGTGCTTCTATACGACGCGGCATGAAGTCAAACAGATTTTGAATATCTTCTTATGGAAGAGAACTCCATATTGCTTGTATGCACAGCAAAAGTTCGTCTTTTGAAGCTGCATGACACGGATCACGAGCGAGATGCCGACCAACCAATTCCCAAATGTGCTCAATAGGTAACATATCCGGTGAAAAAGCAGGCCAAGGAAGAAGCTGCATGTGTTGGGCTGAACAGAAGTCTCGAACAGTCTTTGCAACATGTGGGCGTTCATTACATGCTGAAAGATAGCTTCAGGGATGCCTTAAAGGAAGGGAACGACTTCGAACTGTAGCATTTCACGGAAGTACCTGTTGCTATTGAGATTACCCACAGTTCGTAGCAAATTGGATCGTCTATGATATGAAATCACACCCCAAACCATAACTCCGGATGTTAGGCCAATATGTCGTTCGATAACGCACTCTGGAAGGCAGCGTTCACCGGCATAGCGTCTAAGACGAATGCGGCCATCATGGTCCCACAAATTGAAGCGTGATTCATCTGAAAAGACAACTTGGTTCCAATCAGCTTGCCAAGCTCTGTGCTCAAGAGCCCATTGCAGACGCAGCCATCGATTGTTTGCCATCAGGGAGATCTTGTATAAAGGCACCCTTGCACACAATCCACGGTGCAGCAGACGTCGACGAATTGAGGAAGCCGACATTAGTACTCCTGTAGCAGTAGATCAACGTGCTTCCAACTGCCTGGAGGAAGCTGTGCAGTAATTCACCACCATGTGGAGCAGGTGTCAATCGCCGCACGCTGACGTCGTTTTCCGTCGTTTACTACCAGTTTTTCGAGTTGTTCGGTGCTCGTCGGTCCACTGTTTTCAAACTCGCATCACTGTGGAACTGTTCCGTGGCAGACGAGATCCTATTGCGCGATAGGAAAATCCTCCTTCTCGAAGGCCAATAATCCTCCCCCGTTGAAACTCCGTAAGTTGTTGAAATTTCTCCTTATTTCGTCGTGGATGCATACTTAGGTCTCACTAAACGTTCGCCACTAACAACTAATCATTAACTATTTTCAACGTCCGGCTACAACCCTCTATTTATAAGCTTTCAGCATCAGTTTAGAGGACCCTGCACACTACCCGCAAACGCAGTGGCTCTGAAACCTTACTGTTTTACGTAACATCCTATAACTGATACTTGCTGAAAAGTTCATTTAGTTCTGATTATTCCTTCATGGCGTTGCATTTTTTACAAGCAGTAGAGTGTAAATAAGTTTCTCTAAAAACTAAATAAAATTGTTTTTTTCCAAGATTTTTTTTCAATTTAGTAGAAAACTTCCCTTAAATCTAATTGTGTATTAAAAATTTTCGTAAAATAACATTACTTAACTTCCTGTGTTTCTCTAAGTTGTGTATTTTAGGACAAATTTTCTTAGATAGCTATCAGTAAAACTTGTTTATGTTAAAATAATTCCAATTTCATAGAATGACATACAAAATGACTTATTTTGATATTGGTAAAAAGATTTTCATTCACTTTGGCTTAAATTCATTCAAGGCCAACGTGTGGAAACATATGCTCTTAGTAAAGCGAAAGATGTAAATATTTTTTACAAAAAAGAATGCATTCAATTAATATTGAGAGAAAAAGAGATATATTTTTTTACAGAAAAATTCATAATCTGTGTTATGTCCACACATAGGACCTTGAGAATTTAAAGATTACAGAACCCTCTTCTCTATACCTTACATTTTCAAATTTTGTATAAATTCATTAATTGTTTTCCGGTTATTAAGTAGTTAACTGTTAAATACTATAGTAACAAATAGTATATTACAACTCTTAAGTGGATGTATTTTAAATGATAAATGCGACGATATTCTTAGTTAAAAGTAGACACCATTTAACAGAAAACTAATTCTTATTGGATATTTACAATTTGTCTAAAGATATTTGATTGTACAATTAAATTAATGTGAGCAAATTTTGAAACCTTTCGTCTTACAATAATAAAATAAAGCCAAAAATTCTTGTCTTTACATAACATATCATCTCAAATCTACACTATTCTGTACTAATCTATCAATAAATTGCTAAATAATTAAGCAATAAAATAATAGCAAAATATTTAAAAGCTAAAATCACAGAAATAGTAACGATTCTTTTTATTCGGGAAGAGCATCATTTAAATGAAAAAGGAATCAAAAAGAGAAAAGAATCAAAAGAGAAAAGGAATTCTTTCGGATATCTGTAATTTGCTTAAAACAATTTGGTGAGCTGAAAAAGCTGTAATGAACGAATTTGAGAATCCTCAATCTTGCAGAAATAGGGTAAAACCGATCTCATTACTTTCTTTATAAAATACTCACTTATCGTACACTAGTACAGATACATTTGAAGATAAGAGCATCATGAGTTCACAGAGCTTAGTGAGTTTAAACTTGATTAGCATATCTGAGATAGTTCGAATCACACGATTTAATCGCTATCCTCACTGCTACTAATCTAACTGAAATGGAATTCGCTTTTCAGTAGAACGGATAAGGATATCGTATTAGCTTTTAGATTATCTCACTCTAACAGAGAACGTAACATTAACGATAATAATGCCCAATACAATGAATACTATTCCTTTAATGAAGTTAGTTTTTTATTTTTCTTTATTGCAAATCATTAGCTGTGTATTCAGATAAATTACTGTGGTAATTTGTCAATTTAATATCATATCTTAATTATATGATAGTGGTTTTTTAACACAAATTCATCGTCAGTTTGAATTTCTATTTCATACTGAATAAAATAACACTGTTGATGAAAAATGTTTCGAAACATTAATATTTCTCAATATATATTAACTTATTGTTTCAATAATTACTTTTTTTTACGTTTCGTGGATAGTCTTTCATAGAATTTTAAGAAAAATGTAGTAGTTTTGTTGATACTAAGAATATGCTAAGTATACTCGTAAAATTTTAAGGGAGTATGGTACGATTTATAACAATATTTTGAATTAACGTATTTTCACAAAACTTTTGCTCCCTATGTATACATATTATGTAAAACGGAATTTGCGCTCAAAAAGCCTCTATAAGCCAAAAATTTAATTTTTTTAAGGAAAAATTAAAAGATTCATGAAGGGATTGTAAAATAATTCCCTGCAATAATTAAGGTATACACATGAAATTTGATTCACAAGTAAAAACTATTTATAACACAAGTTGGTTTATGTTTTATGATAACATGATTGATATTCATAAAATACATTTTTTATTAATGCTTATTGAAAATTCCTTGAAAAATGTATTATTTCTAAATTCAACTATTATTTTAAAAATTTATTTACTGTTTTGATCCTGAAATGCATACCATCTTTGGTTACATGTATTAATAGCAACAGTTAGACAAAATATCAAAGAATTTGGCCCAATAGAAAAGAATCCGTAGCATTTTAAATGAAGATAAACTAGTTATATTTTTTCTTTCTAAGACATATTAGTTTGAAGTTTTATTTTTATAGGCATGCGAATAAAAACGAACTTAAAAGTTATTCTAACCATTGTGTTTTTTTTAACTTTGAGCTGCCAAATGTTCTAAGATTACAGAAAAATATATAAAAAATAATTAGTCTAAAAAAATTTGATTTCGTTTTTTGACCCATTTTTTGTCAATTAAAATTGTACCGTGTCCCCTTACTATTTCAAAACCATGTTCCCGAGTTCTTTAATAACATCACCTGGTTATAAATGACCCAATGAGGATCGATTTGTGAATCTCCTTCAGGATCGAGCACAACAGTTTGATAAGCTCTGAAATCAGTGGCATACACCATTCTGTTATCTGGACACACATCCTCGTCGTCGTTTTTACCATCACCATCAAAATCTTTCTTGCAAGCATCACCCACTCCAGTGCCTAAAAGAAAACAATAATAATCTTTATTATTGCATAGTTTTTCTTTCTTCTGTATAAATATCATTTTCCTAAAAAAATTGGGTTTGAAATAAATTAAATTTATCCAATATTGATAAATTTTCAGTTGCGTGATTGTATAATAATTCAAAATTTATTGAAGCTCATTGAAAATCATTTGTAGCATTTAAAAAATACTTGTCTAAAACATTATTCATTTTTTTACCTAAAAAATGAGATCTCTTAAAAGTTTCTTAAATAAGCAGCATCCCCCCCAAAAAAAAGAAAGAGAAAAACTGGACCTCGATTTAACAAATTTTTTTAATCCCCAATAAAATGAAGGCAAAACCCCCTATTTAACGAATAATAAACCCTTAATTAACAAATTATTTCAAAAGCGGAAAACTTATTATTATTATTATTAGTTTATATTAGAAAAAAACTGGATTTCATTGTCAAATGACATTTTTTTGTCCGGAGCAGAAAATGACTTTTCTAGTTTCTAGCAAATTTGGACGGGAAAGGGTTCTGACCAGTAGCGCACACAGGAACTTTTCAGGGGGAATTCCGGGGTCGAAAGTTCACCATTCTTGTATCATGCTCCTTCTGATTTTGTCGATTTTCGGGAACAAAACACAGTAAAAAACTAATTTTTGAATAAATAATTAGCATTAATTAAAACTAATCATTAATAACAAATAATTAATTAAATTTTACGTACTATATACTTAGAATTATAATTAATCGGAAAAAAATCAAGGGCTTTGGGGGTCCGGACCCCTAGGACCCCTCCCTTGTGTGCGCCACTGGTTCTGACCATTATTAGGTGCAAATGAGTCATGAATGTAACCCATCGTAAGAGTTTTATATAGGACAGGAAGTTCCTTTCTTATCTCATCCCTCTCCACAACGCTGGGGATATTTTAAGATTTTAATGATTTTGTTACATTTGATGAGAGACTGTCTATCTGAGCAAATGAATTATTTGTCAGAGCCAATGCAAAGCGATTCTGATACAAAAACTGATAATGAAACTCCGATCAAAACATATTTTTTCTGGTGCTTTATATCCTTTAAAACAAAATAAGCATGCCTTATTCTACAGGACGTAAATGACGCAGTATTTTCTTTTTGTAAAGCCGAAAAAGAACGTTTTAGAGCCAGGGATTGGAACGAATCGGAAAATATCTATTAGTCAGTATTTTAAATTTTCTTATGAACTGGTGCGTAATAATTCACTAAAAGTATTTTTAGCTGTTAAATAAAAAGTGTGCAGTTTCTAACTATGGGTACTTTTGTATTGTTGCTTATTATAAAATTTCTAAAAGGTAAATGCAAAAAATTTGCATTTCTTTTGAACCCGATATAAAGAATAACCTCGGCGATAATGAATAGAATGTTTGGTTCCGATGAACTCATTATATCGGGATCCGATTGTACTTGTAAATCATATTCAATTGTAATACATAAATAAACCAGGAATATATAAAACTCTTAGCGCAATTTGAAGAGTAGATATTTAAAGAGTGTTTCACATATATAGAACAAACTGAATTAGGATTTTAGTAACTGAAAGTTTCCATTATTGGGTAGCATACGCTTGCTTGATCCGCACTTACACTCAGGAACATTGAAAATAGCGACCCAAGAAGAAAGCATCGGATTGAAATGAAATTTAATACACATAATGACACAGATGAAAGATTCACTTGATCTCAAAAACAAGACAATTAAACGAATACAGGGTGTGCCACGACATAAATACTGGGCAACTTCAATAGCGCGTTGGACCACCTCCAGCTGCAATACATGCCCCCACACGGTCCGGCATTCAGTGGATTAGACATCTTATGTTGTCCTGAGGCAGATGGGCCCACAAATCTTGAGCAGCCAACTCTAAATCATGTACAGAGTGACACAATGGTTTCTGCCGTTTCAGCTGATCCCCCACGTGTTCTACAGGGGACAAATCGGGGGAGCGGGCTGGCCATGAAAGAGTCTGAAAATGACGTAGGATCTCTTGAGCAACTCTTGCTGTATGCAGACAAGCATTATCTTGCTGGAAAATTGTCCCTAGGAGACCATTTAGGGAAGATCCTACATGGGTTTGAAGAATATCATCAACGTAACGTTGGCCCGTTAAGGTTCCACGCATCACAATTAAAGTGGACCGGCTATCATAGGCTATGGTCCCCCAGACCATTACACCAGCTGTGCGGGGAAATGTGACGTAGAACAGTGTGGGGGAATTGTACCACTCACCAGGGCACCTCCACACCCTTACACGGTTATCATCTGTCCCCAAAACAAACCAGGATTCATCACTAAACACAACTTTTGCCAATCTGTGACATTCCACATTGATCTGGCTTGGCACCACTGTAGACGCAGTTGCCGATGTTCCTGTGTTAAAGGGAGTGCACGGAAAGGGCGCTTGGATTTAAGATTTGCCTTTACAAGCTGTCTGGAAATTGTTTGTGGAACAATTGCTACGTCTACGTCTGCTCTTATCGTTGAACGAGTCACTGCGGGGTCCACAAGTGCTTGCTGCATGATCCTTCGATCCTCTCTCCTCGAGGTCTTCCTGGTCGCTCCAGACCCCGTTTTCCGCGCGTGGGTACCTTTTCGTGTCCACTGCTCCCAACAATTTCTAACTGCACACTCCGAACGATCCACCTGGCCAGCAACACGGGCATCGACCAGCCTGTAGTTTTCATCCCAATGATCAGGCCTCTCTCAAACTCGCTTAACTGTGAGAAATGTCTTCTAGCACGTTTACCTGGCATGTTTCGCTTACCAAAGTCTTCCTACAATCGGCGGGTAATCGTCACGTTTATGAATCTTCGAATTGGCGCTGGCTTATATAGCACCCTCTTCCTGATTGTAGCGCCCCCTCGGCGTGTATGAGCATGTGTATTGGCTCACAACTTGGGATCATTTGCATATCACATTACGCGGTACTTATTTGCAAAGTTTCGCGATTGTACTTAGCTTCCTTCTTGGGTCGTTATTTTCAAGGTTCCTTAGTGTATTTTGTTGAAGAAGCTACCATTTGAATCCATATGCTCGACTTCTAGAATTGATATTGTGTAAATAAAACTTGTGTGCCAATTTTATATGAAAAAGTTGTACATTATTCTGAAGAAAAAAAATTTATATGCTATTGTCTCATGTTAATATGTTTATTAAGTATATTAATAATCATATGTGCATAAAAATAGATAAACTAATTGCCATTGAAGTAAATTTACAAGTTTGTTTTTACTAAACTTTTATAATTCTGCTTGTCATTTAGATAGTAGGAAGGTAGTGTCATTTAGGAAGACTTATCATAATAATAAAAATAAATATTTGACCAATGTTACATTATCTGTCAACGTAATATTATATGAAAGCTCTATTGCTCCCTCTCCAAGAAAAATTTGCAATAATAATTGTGATAATCGCAAGTTGCGTTGCTATTTATATGTATATATATATATGCTTATACTTATATTTCATTTAAATTGTTGTTATTATATGCCATTAGTATTATATGCCATTGCATATAAACACTTCCACAGTTGTGTTTTGTAAAAATTAGACAAAGCAACCAACATTAACCATAACATTACGGATGAATCTTAAAATTGAAATATTTTTAGTATAGTTTTTACGCATCCTTTTTGGGATCATTTATTACGAAACTATTACTTTATTTCCCAACACTAAGGAGTGGAAGTAAAATTGTGTTGTATATGAGGCTCTCGTATTTCATTAAACTTATGTCTAAGCATTGTTATGGAACATAACCGTATGGGAAATATCCCAACATTATAACAAGCCGCAGCGCACACAAACAAGTATTATACTTTGCCTTTATAATTTTTAAATCAGAATGTAATGCTGATGTTTAAGCCTTTTTCTATCAAAAAAGGTGTTCTGAATTTATGTTCTTTTCTTTAACATTAGGAGAAGACAGTCTTAAAGCTCAAATGTTTTTAAGGCGTTTACATTTTACAATTTTATATTAATATTGTAATCCTTACGATTGGTATCTTTCTGATCTGGATTGTGAACTAAGGGGCAGTTGTCATCACTATCGGGCCAACCATCATTGTCTTTATCATTATCACAAACATCACCTAGAAGGAAAATTGAAAAATAACAATTTTATTACCAAAGAAATAAAAACACATTTTAACAATGAAATATTTTGCAAGTCTGAATCACAATATATATTTTTCACTTTATCAAGTAGTTGGAAAATTGTATAGAAATGTATAGTATAATGTATAATACGCCCTACTGGACACCCAAAATACAATACCAAGAAGGATGGATCAAAACCTAATGAAACTTTTACCGAGCGTATACCATGATGGGTTACGCAAATAATTATCATTTTAACACAGATATACATTATAGGAGCTTATAGCACTAACAACAAGAACTATATAAAAGGATAATAAAATAAGCTTAAAGTTCTGGATTTAGTGTTTCGTATGGTCGTATTGCGTGAGTAGCTTTAGTGTGTCTAAAGAAAAAGTACGAGTATAATTCAAGCACATCTCTGATTTTGACCGAAGAATAATTATTGCCTATAAGAGATATGGATTACTCTTCTGAAAAATCCGTGATTTATGTTGGGCGTATAACCAAACAAAAACGATTTGAATCAGTATTTGAAGGATACGGGAGGCAAAGACTGACCTAACGATACCAATTGCATCAGCGTCATCGCACGTTTATTCGTGATGACAGACATTTTACATACATCGCAATGTTAAATCGCGATGCCACATCAGGATCTCAGCCAATACAATTTGTCATTAACCGCACTATTCAACGATCAACTACGTTTAGCACAGTGGAATGTGCATGAAGCGCCCATTGCTGCGATTACTTTTGACTCAATAATACATGTGTTTGTGCCCGTTGTGGTACTTTGAACTAAAAATGGGAGCAAATAAATGCCCCGAAATTGTATTTACATATAAATCTTCCTCTTGTCTGTATCACCACGATGATCAGATTAGAGCCTGGAAACTTTGTAAAAAGTTGTTGCGTAACCTTTTACATTTACATACAGGTTCCACATTCCGTATTATGGTTTGAATTAGTACTGAAGTCTTTTCTTGCATCTCCTCTAATGAGCATTTAAGATATATTACTCAGTCAGAGGATCTCTGAGGATTTGGAGCATGTCGTCCTCTTTTACCATCAGAGCTTGCCCCAGCCATATTTCAACCAGACAATGAGTGACCATAGATGTCATATTTAAAACTTATTTACTCGCCAAGTTGCATTGCTGCCTTCACGTGCCGGTTATCCCAATCTATCTTCTGTCAAACAAAACTGATGAATTATTGGAGAGAACGGCTGGCCTGACTTACAATATATTGTATCAGATCAGGTTTGGCAAAGTGTAGAGGCAGCATGGGCTGCCATAACCTAATTATATATCTGAAGTCTCTTTCACAAAGCCTTTGTCTCATCTGAGTTTTCTGGCACAGCATTAAGCTTTGCAGTATGCTTTGCCATATTGGTTCTGCATCTTATTCCATTGGATTTTTTACCTCCGTACTTCCTTCATTCACATTTCCGGTTCATTCTACACAATTACCGTTGATTTCATTATCCACCAAGTTTCACTGATGCTCTTGTCCGTTTTTCTGATATATCAATCCTAGAATATATATAGTCGATGATTAGCAAATGACTGCTATAGCATACACCAAACGCTACTACACTACATGAACTTGAGAATCAGTAGGAACTGACAAAGCACAAGAATTTATTTGAAGTTTTTTTCGTTCACTGTCGATAAGTGTTGCAATGGTTACTGCCAATCAGGAAGACGACTTTCAGTTCTGATTTCATCATCACCCTTACCTTGCAGAAAGTTGTATTTTCAATCATTTCACCTTTTTTCATCATTCACTATTCTAATAAGTTAAGCTTTGGTACTTTTTGCTTTTTTAGTGTTGTATTTTGAATAACCAGTAGTATACATGGTAAAAAAAAAAGAAAGAAAAATCAAAATTACCTTTCCCGTCTCCGTCAGTATCTAGCTGATCACTGTTGGGAATATCTGGACAGTTGTCGACGTTGTTTTGAATGCCATCAAAATCGCTTCATAGAGAAAAAGTTTAAAAATTAATTAGTGGAGGAGTTTTATTGTAAAATAACATTAGAACGATATTAATATGAAAAACAAAATGAAACGCACGTAACTCTTCTATTTAACTTCTGATCCGTATAGCAAAGTTATGTCTTTCATCCTTTTTTTAAATATTTGAATACTTAAAATAATTGAATTTTTCAATTTCTTAGTAAAAAGCTTTTATTTGTCATTTATATTTAATCGAAAACATTTCATCTATTTTCGTTTAATCATTATATTCTGTACTTTAAATTTTTATTAATTAAGATATTTCTGTAGTGAAAGCAGGACTTTTAAATGGTATTTGAGACGCTAATGAAATAAGACGAAATGCAAGCTAGCTTTATTAAGTCCTTATTAACTCATCAGAAACCTACTCTTATATTAAAACTCAATTTCGTAATGAAGAACATTTGGGCCCCCAAATTGGATTTTACAAAGGGTAGGTACTTGGTGGCAGTTGGGTTTCAGGCACCCTAGAACTCTGTCCCCCCGATGTTGGGGTTTACGTTACGCCACTGTTAAGACTTATCATGAGCATATGTTTTAGAGTGTTAGAGAACTAAATGAGAAAAGCATAAAACTTCTCTACTTGATATTAAAAAATATGAATCCTATAGTATTGCACACATTGTATCATACTTGTATTTCTCAGTTAGATGTAAATAATATCCCATTTTTATTTTTCCTCAACTTGATAATGATGTTTTTATATCAGCATTGTACATTATTTATTATTACATATATTATGAATCATATTTACTTGCATTTTATATTAAACTTAAAAGATTAATCTAACTAAATAAAAACTAATAAAAGATTATATATATATACATATATATATATATATATATATATATATATATATGAAGGTTGGCGCCTTCAAACTAGTTTAACCCCACTTATTCGGTCCTAAGTCCGAAATTGCTTTCTGACTCGCTAGGTTCTTCTTTTTTGTAGTCTCTTTTTTTATTTCTCTATAATTTTGTTCTTCATGTTCAGCTTTTATATTTTTATTACGCTATTTCTTGTTATGTTCATTATCTATTATTTCTTGTTTTTGATATATAATACATATTTCTTTCATATATATATATATATATTAGTTAATACTATCACTTACTTATCTAAATTGTTGTCACATGCGTCTCCAACTAAATCTTTATCAAGATCAGTCTAGAAAAATTGAACAAATTATGAATTAATAAAGTATAAATTGAACTTTAAAAATTTAATTAAAATGCATATCATGTTTAAATAAAGATTTTTCTAACTATTTATTTAAAAACTATAATCATAAAATTATTATTTTCACAACACACCAGTGCAGTTGAATTTCATTTCCAACAACAGAATTAATGATTTTAAAAATTGTTAATACTATAGAAAATAATTTGAAAAAACTTGGATTATATACTTTCCTAATTTCTTTTTTAAATATTCGTGAATTATCAGTTTAAACGAATAAAAATTAATATTTAATTGAACAAGCGAATATTGAGCTTTATAAACATTTTATAAAAACTGCTTGTATTTTTAACCTTTTTAATGTGATTCACAAAGGTTATAGATTTTTTCTTAAGGAATGATTTTTTTCTATTACTTAAACAATAATTATTTTTATAGTCTTCGGCTGCAATATCTTCTTTCTCAATAAATATGAAATATGTATTGTTAGGGCTATAATATTCAACACTATTTTAATATTTCTGTATGAAAGATTTTTTAAATATGTGTTGATTTGTTTTTCTTTCACGCATAATATGTTTCATTATCTTTTTTTCCCTGTGTTGATATTTATTGGGTAAAGCTTGAATCTAACCTGATTTTTTTTTACAGTAAATCTTATAACAGGGGTGGGCAACTCTTTTGGGTTGATGGCCACATAGTGGCAGCCGAAGATACCGGCGAGCTGCACCTTTTTACAAATTATTGCGTCTCAAAAAAGATATAAATTATTCCATATAAAAATCAATAAATACGTAGGCTGTTGAATAAGTAATAAGACTAATTTTACTGCCGCGAAACGACTCATCGGAATGTTAATTACTGTGGCATAAGAAAAGATTGTTGTCTGTATTAACACAAGTTACCGATAGATGGCGTGTACAGACTCATGTTCTTGAGTATCACGTGCTCGAACCGAAGCGTGTTTGCGGGCGCCTACGAGCCGCGACCATTTGTCAAAATGGAAGCAAAAATCTGCAAAAATCAGCATCGGAGACCTTTGATATGATACGATATGATTAAAAACTGAAACATGAAGGCGGTAATATCTTAAAACGCTTCATCACAGCACACAAAGCTTGGTTGTATCACTGATCCAACCATGAAACAACAAAGCAGTGAACGGAAACATCTATCTTCACCTACTTCCAAGAAAGCAAAAACTGTGAAATTGGCTTATAAAGTAATGACCATAATTTTCTTTAAATATAAAGAGTTGTGCAACAACACACTCTCTGTCGAACCCGGTACTACCGTAAACGGCTCGTACTACGCGAATGTCCAGCGAATAATAATACAGCACGTTAAAAAAACGCCCATTGCTCCGAAATGACTTCCTATTGCACCATGACAATGCCCGACCACATATTGCTCGCTGTGTACTGGATGTTTCGCAGCAGAACAACGTAGAGATTTTATCACATCCTCCATACAGTCCTGATAAAACTCCATGCGATTTCTGGCTGTTTCCTCAACTTAAAAAACCATTACGAAGCAAACGTTTTGCCAGAAACAAAGCATGTGTAAAGGTTGGGAGGCGAATTTGATAAAGCTCTTACAATATGGACTTTTACATGTTTTTAAGAAGTGGACAGAACGTTGGGATACATGCATTACGTGCCGTGGAAGTTATTTTAAAAAGGCCATGTAAATGATGACGATTAAAGGTATTCTTTTTATATATAATTTTAGCCTTGTTACTTATTGAGAAGCTCTCGAATAAATTGATTAAAATAATGGTAGTTTTATCCAATTTACTTATTGTGCTAATTTTATATCATTTATAGCTGCAATCAAATTTAATTTTAGTATCTATTTAGTGAAACAAATGTACCCTATAAAACTTGTTTATCTTTTTTCCTTTTTTGAATCAGGAGTGAGTTTGCTTGTTAAAATTCTCAACAAGACTTACGTCTATATTTAATCTTGTTGATCTTTATGCAAGAAAGGCCTTGCTTAAAAATATATGTTAGCCCAAATATATGGAACTTTTGTCTATTTGGTCTTGGCGGGCCGCATGTGGCCACTAGTTGCCCAACCCTGTCCTATAATATTATCAGTAAGAATGCCAACAAAAGATCTTTGAAACTTACTTGTTAAAATATGCATGACTTCTAAAGTAAATTTCTATGTATAACAAAAATTGGAAAAAAATGTATTCTAAATTCTAGCTATTTCCATAAATCAAGAAAATTAAGCATATTTGAACACATTTGTATCTAACTTTCAGATACAGAATATTTCATACTACATTGGGGACACACATATGCATGAAATCGTTTTAAACTGACAATTATCATTGAGGGATGGTATCCGAATAATCTTACGATATCCTATGTTTTTTTTTATAATCTTTTCCTCAAAGTACTTAATCTAACAGATTTTTGTAACATCCGAAAACAAGTTAAACTCAAAAATTTATAAATATTGTTTAATATATTGAAAACTTCTATACATAAAACAAATAAATATTTATTCTTAAAAAGATTCAAGGCTGTAAAAAAGGAAATTGAAAATCAGTTTCATTGAATGCTTAACCCCTTAACCAGTTTGTCCGTACACTGTACGGGCTACTGAAATTTGACCGCAACCAGTTTGCCCGTATGCTGTACGGGTACTGATATATTTTTTCTATCTTTGATTTGCAGATATTTTTAATTCTTATAGTGAGATTATTAGTGCTAGTGCTTTTAAGAGATGCAGTTTGTCCATGGTATTGAAATACTTCTCATCCAGAATTCTCTTTGTGGTGAAGGCGGGAATTTTTCGTGGAAGGTATTAGTTTAAATTCTTGAAACTTTTCTATAAGGGACAGGGATATGTAAGACAATGTGCATTTTGTTGCTTGAGAAGATATAAAAATTGAAAAATGACAAAAAAAAGCTGATATATTTCTGTTCCAATTGCAATGTAAAACTTTGTAATGCACGATGCTTCAAATTATGTGTGCATATATATGTACACACTCAAAAACCTTTAACCGTTTGGAAAAGAGGTAGGAACAAGAAAGCTTTTTCCAAGTATGAGAGAAATTCTTTTAAGATATGTGAAACATTTTTTTCATAGTAAGCACTTATAAAAAGCAAATTTTGTACTTATAAAAGCAAATATTTAAAGGGGGTTGTGTTCTACAATTAAAAAATAGTGTGAAAACTTTAAAATTGAAAATTAAAAAAAATTCTATTCTCTCATTCTACTAAGTACTATGCTTAGTTACATACAATATAGTTCTAAAGTACTTCACAGGATACAGGGTACAGCAAAAAAACCAGGAGAAACAATTTTTATATAACTTTATAAAAAAAACTAAGAAATTAACAAAATATAACAAATAATAATAAGAGTACACTCGTACTAATAAATAAATTTAATTGGTTTCAAAGTGAACGCGTTTGCAGCAATGCAAAGGCGCAAACGCTTGCGGAAATTTTCAGCAATAAACCTCAAGCCTTTTACCTTTAATATACCCTATTCCGGCAGAAGTGATTGCTTAATGAGTCCAAAGTTACGTGCGATTTAGTGCAGGCGCTGGACTCTAAAATGGAGCATACACTGTAATCCGTGGGATTGAGAGCCGGCGAGTAGGTGGTCATTCTTCAGATGATGAGTGAGTGAATATTAACGTCGCACTGTTCAGCTACACGAGGGCTTTTGGCGACGGACCTCGTAATTTTAAACCATGGTCAAATGACGAGGAAGACACCTGAGCTGACACCCCCTCTTCTAACTACCATACCATACCAACGGGAGGACGTTTGAGCTCTTGACAGATTTAACATGCATCGCTCCCCTACACGGCGGGTCTTTAGTGGTATTGGGCTTGAACTCATGGCATGCCTGCCATGATCCGATACCTTAACCATTGGACAACCGCAGTCCTTTCTTCAGATGATATCTTGTCTGGAAAATCCGCCTTGCACCACTCTTGTTTTTTTTGTTTTTTTGGCTTTGCAAACTGGTGCAGAGTCTTGTTGAAGCTTTCAATTTGCATTTCCGAGATGCTTTTGGTCCCACGGAAGTACAAAAGCTTGAATAATGTCCCTCTGGTACACTTTTTGATTGATTTAAACACCCTCTTCCACAAAAACCAAAGGTGCTTTTCCACTTCCGCAAATTCCAGCCTAGACCATGACCGACTTCGGATATTGGCGATGTTCAACAATCGCCGAGGTACTTGGAGCGTCCACACACCAGGTTCTATCGTTTTTTGAGTTATGAACTTGTTGAACCGTAAAGAGCTTTTCATTAGTGAAAATGAATTTCTCCCAGCGCTGACTTGTAGCCTGTCTCAAAAGTTTTCGGCATCTTTGGAGCCATACGAGTTTGTTTGTTTTAGTGAAAAGCTAAACTTTTCGCAACTTGTAAGGCTTCAGTCTAAGCTCCGTTTTTGCTATTCGCCTCACCGATCTGTCACTTATTCCCATGTCACGAGTGATCTTTTTAATGGAAACCCGGATTTCTCTGGACTTGCTCTTCGATGGCCTTACGATTCCTTGAAGTTTTTACAGTACGTTTTCGCCCACTTCCAGGACGTCGATCATCATTGCCAAGCTCTTTGAAACGGCAGATTGTATCAGACACTGTTTACTGAGATGCATTCAGCACACGAACTGCCGTTTTCCTCTTGCTGAAGTAACTCTAAAATAGCAGACTTTTAGCTCGACATTATCAAAAACACATAAATTAAAGTAAAAACTGGGATATATATTTGAAAATATTTTATTATTAAAGTGTTAGATAAAGAAACATGAAAACACTAATTAAAATGAAATTCGTTCACTATTCTAGGAGGCAAGAAATTTGTCCGAGTTTTTTTGCCGCACCCTGTAATATTCTACATAGTACTTCTATTAACTACTATGCTTAGTTATATACAATATAGTACTTAAGTACTTCACAGCATAATACTACGTATGTAGTACTTCTATTAAGTACTATGCTTAGTTATACATACAATGTGCCATTTTTGAAACATTTTGGGCAAAAAAATGACCGGTTAAGAGGTAAAATGAAAATAACATGACGTTAATTTTATATTCATTATTATTAAAAAAAATTTCTAAGAAACTACTAAGGATTGACAAACTACATTTCGATAAATTGGTAAGAAATTCTTTTGGAAATGTATAAAAAAAAATTTAAAGAGAATATTATTTAATAATTTATTTTTGTAATTATTTAAATGAATTCAAAACTTGCCGAACACAAAAGAATGAAAAATATGTATAAGTAGTAAAATATTAAAAAAAATAATAATTCTTAAGAAAAGTACATGAAATTGTGTGAATACCTTTCATATTTAACAAAACTCTAAACTCTAACAGGACATTCTCAACTGAGGAATATTGATTTGTAGGAAATTCTAGTATTCTGTTTACATTTTACAAGCAACAGCTATAACATTTTCCAGAGAACTTATTGATTAAAATATTCTGGGAAATACGCAAGTGTTTTTCAACAAATCTTTTTGATGAAGTCCTTTTATCTTCCTCGAATGGATATCAAGAAAATTTTTAAAACTCTTTAGAAGTAGAGGAATAACATACCTGGTTTTATCCTTACACTGATTTTTACAAATTTTAAATTGAATTAAATCTGTTAAGGAAATTCAAGGAATCTCCTGAAGAGGATCATATACCGGAATAACAAAATAAGAAAGTCCGGGAAATGAGAAACTCAAGTAGCTACAAAATTACCAAAACATTTTCTTACATTGTGTAGCTTGCAAATGTAATATAAAGCTTTAAGCATGGGAAGTAGAACGTATAAAGAAGGAAGGCATACATTATTTACTATTGTCTAATGATAGAAAGCAATTTAATAATTGGTTTTCCCTTCAAAGTAAAGAGAAATACACTGGTGTTATTACAATATATTGTTAATAATTGAAGCTTCTAAAATTTTTAACGAAAAATAATGTTTAGTAAGTTAAAATAAACAAGCAGACTTCTGGCATTAAGTACAAGTTAGTTTTACGAAGTGTGTGTGTGTGCTGCATGCAATCACTTTTTGCTCAACTATTTACAAATCATTCTTTTTCCGTCTTTTCTTATTCATTCTAATATATAACTATAAGTACTGAAAATATAAAAATAAAACCAATAAAAATAGAGTTTTTAACTTTATTCAATTTAATTTTAATTTTATTGCTTATTTTTCGTAAACAAATGCCTTGTTATCGAAACAAATCTTTCAGATTGTTGTTGATTTTTAACGCAAATTCATTTTATTCTAACTGTTTTTATTAACTAAGTTTAAAAATAATACAATATTTTTAAACTTTATTACATATTATTTATTGAATAGTAGATAATGTCGATTGTATGATACAATTAAGAAATGTCAATGCATTCGCAAGAATATTAACAATGAATTTGCTTTGAAATTTGGAAAGCCCGTATTATTTACAGGTCACTGGGATCATAAATTGTTCAAACACTTATAAAAGAATTTAAACACCTTAAGACTAAAGATAAACAAAATATATTGTTCTGAAAGTTAAATTTAACAGAATATAATATCATTTAATTAAATTTTTTTAAAAAAATATTTGAAACATTTTTTTTATTCTTTCCTGAATTTCGCAATTAAAAGACTTAATCGTATATGGCATGATAGTTACTAAGTATTTATCCTCAATGCGACTCAGTTGCCAACATTGTCTTGTAGCCTTGACCACAATTTTAAATTTAATGTACTCAGTGATCACGATCAAAAATCAGATACTCAAAATATGTATGAAGCCTTTAAATTATACTTCTTTAAGAAACGATTTTTTCAGCTAAGAATGTTTTGAATGCAACAAAACTAAAAACTGACTTGCAATCATTAATGTTTGAATTGTTCACAGACCCAGAAGCTGGTAGATCATTAAATAAAATAAAATAAGCCTTCGGGCTAATCATTTGTCAGTGTTTTCATATTCTTGTGTATCATTATCACAAGACATTTGAATAAATTCCTTTATTTTGAAGGACCATATATATATAAACTATAAAGGAACTCCAAAAAGTTCTTCATGGTTTTTTAAAAAAGCATTGAATACATATTAGGCTAATATTGAATGAAATGAAAAAGCGTATCGTAATGTATAATAAAAAAAATTCTTTCTTGTTTTTTTTATTTAAATCTTTTGAAGATTTTGACAGGTAAAATAAAATTCATTTGCAAGGGCTTATTTAAAAAATTAAATAAATATTTTGGAGAGGTAGTTTCTTCATAAAAACAAATTCTCAGCCGAAACATAGGTTTATTGTATATTATTCGTCAAGAACTTTATGATCATATAGCAGTTATTTTTTGCGCCTGAACATAATTATCTTTTTACGGAATAATAGTAGTTATCTTTTTACAGTACAATATATATATATATATATATATATATATATATATATATATATATATATATATATATATATGTATAAGGGTTATTTTTTACTAAGAAGCTAGTTAATGTACCCTTAATTCAAGAAAGTTGTCGATAGATTCTCTATACACTTACTTAGGCTATATTTTAGAAAGAGAATTTTTGAATGAGTGTACTAATCATTTCTTTGCATGGCTTTTCAAATAAAATATACTCATATGATACTCACAGTTTGAGAATCAATGCGGTAAAGAAATCATACAAATGAATCGTCTTATATCGAATGAAAATATAAGGAAACGTACCCTCAGTATCAACTTTTATCTTAACCCTTTCACGTCTGAGGGAAACATTTTTCGTCATTTTAAAATTAGTGTTTATAGTATTTAATTATGACCTTATCCGTATTTTTATACAGAATTTCAAAATATCATATGTGTTGAATGCAATTGCGTAAACGGAAATGTTTATAAAAATCAGTTGCCACCTATGATAAAACATTCACAGGCTAAACTCAGTTATTTCAGTTTACTGTGTCGTGTTATAATATATTTCTGTGTTTACTCACATGTTTTATGTTATTCGGAAAGTATAACTCTGTACAATAATAAAGTACATTCAAACAAATAAAAATAAACACCTGATAATGACAAATAATTCTACGAGAGTCATTCTATTCTATTCCCATAAAATTCCAAAAACACTACACATTAATTTGTACTTTTTATGATTTTTATTTATTTTACGCCTATAAACAAGCTAAAACAAATAGTTACATACTAATATTTGCCCTTAGCTTATGTTCCCAAGTATTTAATCTCAGCCACCTTATGGTATGTGAGGGTTAAAATATTTACCTGACTTGGATTTGCGATAAAAGGGCAGTTATCACAGACATCACCTAGTCCATCACCGTCACTATCTCTTTGGTCCGGATTTGTTACACGAGGACAATTATCATCTCCATCAATATAACCTGAATAATCAAAATTAAAATGGAATTAATTGCTTAATGGATAAGATGACATTTTATAAGGCTGACATCTATAATTTGATTAATGTGTTTAGATAAATATACCTACCTGTGTACAATAATACTTTAAAAAATGAAATTTTGTTTCAAAGGTTATTTTGAAGGGTTCAATACTGATTTTTGAAATAAATATTCAAGTGCGATACTTAACAAAGTAACGGAGCTTCTTATCTTTATTTATGTTTACCATTGTCATTATAGAAAGCAACTATTTATGAATATTTTAATAATATGACTTATAGACATGTAAGAGTCGGCTCGGTGATTTAGAGGTTGCGTGTCCGCTTCATAAGTCTATGTGGTTGCGGGTTCGATCACGACTGGAGTCGATGGATTTTGTGGATGCAAAAATCGTAGGCACATGTGTCATATGATTATGTGGCATGTGAAAGATATCGTAAGTATCAATTTGGCTCTGGTACTCTCGGCAATATTTGGCACCCAATGAGAGCTTGAATTAAAATTAATTCAAGCGTCATAATTTTGTAGCGAAGCCACCACTAAATGGTATCCCCATGAAATGGCTCTAACGTTAGAACATGTGCCTAATAAAGGCTTGGTTATCAATATACAGCCCATTAGAAAAAATAAACATATAAGACGGAGGTAATTCAGGTATGCACAGGTATATGATGGTATAATGGTATATGATGTAATTAATGCACATATAATAGTTGATGATGGGTTAACGTGTAAGTGTTCAAACAACTGATTAGAGAATTATATGAAATATTTAGAACATTAATTTAAAATGTGACACTATTTAAACTGTACAACAAGCTTCTTCAACTGAATATAAAATATACTGTATACATATAGGTCCCCTACTTAAAAACAAAATATTGATCATATTGATTTGAGAATCTTAGAAAAAAAATGGGATCCTTGGAAAAAAATTAATTATCACAGATGTTATAAGTGGACTTTATCACTTTTTTTCAACGTTGAACGTATATTTAATTGTTTTTCAAATCAGATACTTCTCTTTTAATGTTAAATATGAACATGTTCTTTTAAATTTATTTTGTACGATACATCTTCGAGAGCAAAAAGCTCTTCTTTTTCCTCTTACGCTTCGTGATGACGTCATAAACAACCGAAGGATTGGTATAATAAGCCAATTCGCTGGCCAATGATAAATAAACATGTCAACTTCTTCGCTACCGAAAAATTAAGTGGCAATCAGAATTTGTTTATGGCCACTTGATGTATCTTAGAGTAAAGTGGGTTTTTTCTGGTTATAATACGAGCAAATATTTCTGCATTTTTAATTTTTGCGTTGTATTTCCAAATTGTCAAATGGTAAAGATTTCAGCGGGGGGGTGTCTTATAGGGAAGATTTAATTGCTCTTGATTAAATTTATCAATTTCACTTATTTTTATAAATTCATTCAGCCATAAAATATAGGTTTCGTTATTATTCCGCAATTTTATTTGTAAAAAGATTTCTCTGTCTCTCTAAATGTTTAAATCAGAAATGAACACATTTTTATAACTTACGTAATGTAATATTCGTCGTACTAACCCTAAATATTCATCGAGCCGCAAGCATATCGAGAGTTTGGTGGAAGGGGAAGAAAGGTAGGAGGACCCCTGACCCATCTCAGGGTGTTCTCCTTCAAAATTGGGGTGGAATCCAGCCAAACCCTACTGTGCCCTACGCAGTGGTGTAACGGAAAATATTAGGCCCCCTGTAAAGTCAAGTTTTGAACCCCAAGCCGGGTTTTACAAAGGATTGCAAAAACATAGCACATAATGGTATCAGTCAGGCTTTGGGCCCCCAAGGATCTTGCCCCCCTGCGATGCGGGGGTTGAAGGGGTGTATGATACACCACTGTCCTAACGATAAACTGCAGACGTGTGTAAAACTAGCCCCTTGCCACGATGCATCTCGTGGTCCTCGATCTGACGCTGGCATTTGGGTGAAATAACAGGATTATAAAATTATCCAACAAGTTGAAATTTTTCTTACGAAGTATGTTTTATATTATCTAATATTAAGAACAGATCCTCTATATACTTTTTTCTAGAATTTTCTGGGTGTTTTTTCCAGGTGTTAAATAGGTAAAAGAAGAAAAGATTGCAAAAATAATTGATTGGTTCTTTTTAAAGGTCTCACTCAGAAACCACACAAGAACTATCCACGCCACAATCGGGCACTTTGAGACAGTCAGGAGATGAGGAAGATACCTAACTTGGATTCATTTCTCCTAATTTTCATATGACGATTTTGACTCAACAGGTTTATCCTGCATTATATACAATTTTGCTTTTGAGTAAAGTAAGTTGTTTTTCAAAACATTCCATGCATTAATTAATAAAGCTAAGTGAAAAACTTTAGCGTCCATTTATAATTCACGAGTTTTAAGCAAACGAATCTTTTATAAAGGGTGTTTTTTTAGAGGTATAGAACTTTAAATTGCAATAAAACAACAATGTATTATTCGATCGACATGAATTTTTTTTATTCGAAAGATAGTCTTGTGGCATTACATTTTAAATATGATCAAGCAAGGCGTAGATTCGTCGAATGGGCACAAAACGAGATTGCCGTTGTTCCCGATTTTCATAAGCGAATTTTGTTTAGCCATGAAGCGCACTTCTGGTTGAATGGCTACGTCAACAAACAAAACTGCCGCATTTGGAGTGAAGCTAATCCACAAGTGTATGTCGAAACACCATTACATCCAGAAAACTGACTGTTTGGTGCGCTTTATGGGCTGGTGGAATCATTGGTCCGTACTTCTTCAAAAACGATGAAGGCCACAATGTTACAGTCAATGGTGATCGCTTTAGAGCCATGATTACTAACTTTTTCATTCCTGAATTGAACAATCATGATGTCCAGGAGCTGTGGTTCCAACAAGACGGCGCAACATGTCACACAGCTCGTGCCACAATCGATTTATTGAAAGACACGTTTGGTGACCGCCTAATTTCACGTTTTGGACCTGTGAATTGGTCTCCAAGATCTTGTGATTTAACACCGCTAGACTATTTTCTGTGGGGCTATGTAAAGTCATTGGTCTATGCGGATAAGCCATAAGCCATTGACCATTTGGAAGACAACATTGGCCGTGTTATTGCCGATATACGGCCACAAATGTTGGAAAAAGTCATCGAAAATTGGACGTCCAGATTGGACTACATCCGAGCCAGCCGTGGCAGTCCTATGCCAGAAATCATATTTGAAATGTAATGCCACAAGATTATCTTTCGAATAAAAAAAAATTCATGTCAATCGAATATTACATCGTTGTTTTTATTGCAATTTAAAGTTCTATACCTCTCAAAAAACACCCTTTACTTACGCACGAAACATTTATACAACAAGCTATATTGTACAAATGTTTCGGGCCTTTTTGAGTTACTATTATAGACCTTTTTATCGACTAGTTTTGAGACAAATACTTACGCATAGTAAAAGAAAACCATGCATAAAATTACACGGTGCTAAAAACGCCATAAAATAACCACGCCTTTTGAAGTGAAATAAAATGTGCTTTTTTTCCCTATATTAATAACGAAAGGACAACACTTCACTGCCTTTAATTAATCGCCAGTTTTTCCAATCAGATAATGACGTCCGATTTTTTTAAAAAAAAATTTCCGCCTTCATATTGAACTTTTTGGAGCGAGAAGGAAAAAAAACCTCTTCTCTCATTAAACTGCACGTGGAGCAATTGTGTTTTACTCTTACTAGAAATAAGTGTTATCTCTTCGGCAAGCAGGGAAAAAAAGAAAAATACACGATTCTAAAAGAAAATTACCTCTTGTAGCTCTAATTTGGAAGTTTGGGGGATAGGGCTTTCTCTCTTCAAAGAGCCGAAAGGATGCATTGAAAGTATGCAGAAAACGTAAACAAACTAGTGAATAAAGAGTACTTTTTTTTCATCGGCTAAAGAAAAATCTCGTAACGTGTTTCATGATTTATTTTGAAAGAAAATATTTTTCTAAGTTTTTAATTCAGCATATAAATTCCCATGATATGATGTTTATCAAATTTTGAAATATTTTTACAGCATAATTTCCAAGATACCGAAAATAAAGAAAAATACAACTTAAAATATTTGTGTAAAGAAAAATCTCATAGTATAAAGAAATTCTTCAATAACTTAATATTAGAATCAAATAGTTTTGTCGAATTGATAATTTTTTCACCTAACAATATTTTGTAGTAAAATCCTTTCCTTATTGATTTCTGGAAAAATACATATTTCTTTCACAGTTTATATTTAGATTAATCCTAATTAATTCTTAAAACTGTGAATCTTTATTTTTATTTCAATTTTTACTATTGAAATTATCAATTAAAATTTTAAAAATCAGTAGCTTTTTTTAGTTTATTCTTTTTTCTTTCAACGCATTTTAAACTATAATTTAAAATTTAATCATTTATAATGTCTGAAACAAGAGTAGGAATAATTTTTTTTGTCTGTTAAAAACATTTTTGAAACTTTACATTATTTGTAATCCGGTAATTCATGATAACTTACCCATATTCTAGTAGTCTGCAGTGTAATATTATCAGTTAAAAAATAATCCTAACTTTGATGTATATTATAATTTACATAGAAATGAGTGCAAATATTAATAAAAAAATCGTGCATAAACAAAACTAGGTACTCCAATTTAAATATGAACTTTAATAAGCCTGATATGATGCAAGGATTGTTTGATCTAAGGACCAGGTAAGAAAGTGAACTTCCTCTTTAAAAATGCAGGATGATTTTTCTTTTAAAAACCGACACTATTCAGAGCTGCTTGTAGCTCGATCTAACAACCACAATAGCATAAAATTTGGTGGGGAGATTAATAATGACATGGGAAGTAAGATTCGGAAAAAAAGATTTATTTTCAAAAATCGCCAATAGGCTCTATTACAATTTATCAAACCGAGAATCAGCATAACACACGAGTATGATAGCAAATTCCAAATTTATTCTTCCATATACGACAACCACGTCTGTTATTTGGGGTATAAAAACATGTAGAAAACTCCGAAGAATAAAATTCTCAGTTGAAGTGAGCCAGATCAAGTGAATATGTGACTCGTATTACCAGAACACCAATTATTGATAAAGTTGCATTATCTTTATCATCCACATCTTCTTGTGAGCTTAGAACCTGACAAAAGCTACATAAGGGCGTTTTAATGCTTTGAAAGGAATGAAGAAACAGACTAAGAAAAATTCGCCTTAGCAGAGGACATAAGCCCGTGTTTGAAGAAGCGATAACAGATGTTACAACTGTAACCATCGACGGATCACAGGGAGCCATTGTTGATATACATATCACAGACAGTGTGAAATATTCCTTATGATATGCTGTGCTCGACCGTAGGAAATGTTACGCAGAGATTACACAGTGTAGTCTCTGAGAACGGTGGTTACATTGAATTTGGTCAAATTCCCGCCGGCGAAATGAATGTAGTGGATAAAACTTAAAATTTCGAGGTGTTATTTGGTATGTGATACAATTCATTTCTTTCTTTTTTCTGTAACACTTTTTGTATTGTGCAGCTCTATAAATATTCCTCAATCGGTGATCTTTGGAACTAAAAGTGTTTTTTATGGAATCCTACTTCCTATGTCCCTATTTATCTTCATACCAAGTTATATATATATATATATATATATATATATATATATATATATATATATATATATATATATATATATATATATATATATATATATATATATATATATATATATATATATATATATATATATATATAAGTATCATTTCATTCGTTAAATCAAGCTACAAATGGTTCTGGATAGAGTCAGTTTAAAAAATAGCACCCTGTATATTAGTCAATACATTTCTGAAATAGAGTATAAACACAAAATTAGTTTAAATTATCATAGATTTGCATGTAAGAAAAGTCAAAATGGGCTTATAATTGATTTCCTGGCTTTTCAAGTGTAACATATGTAGTAGGTGATACTACTCTCATGACTCACTGAATAAAAAAAGAAAAAGAAAGGATCCTTACAGTAGTCGCATATGATGTGTAACATCTGACATGTTATCGTGGTAAATATGCAATCCACACTATTAAAATTCGTAGGTAAACTAACGTATCTATCTATAATGCCCTATCTTCTCACGAACCGCAAAACGCAGAAACTCGCCAAAGGTACTAAAATTTCGGGAATGATCCGAGAAATTCGTTTTGACCATTTATATTCCGATATTCTAATTAGTTAAAAAGATATTAATTAAAAACCTTAAAACGCATAACTAGTACAATTTTTCACTGCCAGGGGACAAGTTAAAAAATTCGATACTTCTTTTTTTTCAGACGTTTCTAAAACGCGAGTTAATCTTTTTCATGAGACTCAGACAAAAAATAATTACGGATTCGAAAAGATCATTTACTTCGCCACGATATGGTATAATTTATTTTACGATTTTTTTCAAATGAGTCGAAATCGATGCGTTTTTATGAGTATGATTTCTAAATTGTTCCGCTTGCATTTTCTTTCGCCCTAATGAAAAAAAGATATGTTACACTAAAAAAGTTTATGCTTTTCTCTTTTAGAATCAGTCATTTAAAAAATTTAATGTCAAAAACTGGGGGTATGATTTTTCAAACAATATTCAAAATTTTATTTAAATACTTAATAACTTCTTTATTTATAAAAATAATCTCGCGAAACTTTTTTTCGTGTGTAGAACGAACGATATTATACGTAATCTGTTCAAAGATTGATAAAATATCTTAAAAATTACGAGTTTTTCTAAAAAAAAGTGCGTTTTTCGTTTTTTCAACTTTTTGCGAGAAATATGTAGGCTTTATTTTTTTAAGTTTTTTATTTAAAAATTACTGTTGTTTTCAATCGATATATGAAGTTTGAATGCACTAACTTAAAAATGAAGCCCGAAAAAAATTTTTAACTTTATCAAATAACGCAATGCGAAATTGAACATTTCTTCCTTTTATTTTTGAGAGTCTTTTCTCTGCTCTTCCTCCAATGAGTCGCGGTGCAATCGGTAAAGGCGCTTCTTTATAGACCATAGTACTCGGGTTCGGAATTGATGCTTAAGTTTTATGATTTTATAAAAAATACTCCAAATTTTAATCACGCATTTAAAAACTTCGCCAGCGAGTTTGTAATTAGAAAAATAATTTATTTCTTCACGATGCAGTGTTTTTTTTTCTTTTATAAAACAACGATTCTTTACATAATTTAAGATTTTTTTCTAAAATGAATCAATATCGATGCTTTTATATGAAAATGATTTTTTAATGCTTTGAAGCTTCATATATCGATTGCAAACAACGGTAATTTTTTTAAACAAAAAATGTAACAAAAATAATGCTTAAATATTTCTCGCAAAAAAAAAGAAAAAAAAACGAAAAACACAATTTTTTTTAAAAAAACCCGTAATTCTTAAGATATTTTATCAATCTCCGTAATCTGTACGAAGATTGAAAAAATTACTTGAAAATTGCGGGGTTTTTTTTAAAAAAATTGTGCTTTTGTTTATTAAAATATTTCTTGAATGTTAAATTCATTTTACACATATATGTAAAATAATGGACATAACATAATTTTCACATATTATTTTTGAAAAATATAATAAAACTGAGGATCTTTAATTTTTTTAAAAAAATGTTATTTTAAATGTTAAGAAAAATAAAATACGACACTTTTATCAATTTCATGTGTCATGCTTTGCGTTTATTTTATCAATGCACATATGAGTGTTAGCATTTTTTTATTCTGAAAAATACACAGTATTTCTTAAAACTGCAAAGAAAAGAAATTTCGATAAAGTATATTTTACTGAAGCTTTTACTTATATAAGTACAGAAAGCCCGTGCAACGCCGGGTCATACAGCTAGTAGTAACTTAAATCCGAAAAAAATGAATGGAGTATGATTGGAAATAATTTTCTATCGAATAGTTATACCTTTAATGATTTTTTTTATTTATTTAACACAGGACTAATGCAATTTTTGATCAAAAATATTTTTTCTTGTTCAGTTTGGGGGACAGTGGATACAATTGACTTTTTTGAAAATGGACAAACAGGGATTCCGGTGGCCATATACATTTCTCCGAATCAAACGGTTCAAAAAATTAAAGATTTCCTGCATTTTGTATTTTTGCTATATACCGAAAATGGTTCTATTCTTTTAAAAACAAACTATCACTCGCTTCCCATGATTTTGAGTGTGAATGAATCGAGTGAGATTGAATTGCATTTTGAATCGAGTATGATTGAAAATAATTTTTTATCGAATAATTATATATTTAATGAAAATTTTATTTAGGAGTTTTAATTAGGATTTTTTTAGACTAGAATTTTTTTTAAAATCACAATTAAAAATAGTACATTGACAGCTGTAGGAATTAACCTCAAAGTATGAGAAAGATAAGCATATAATATTTATATTCGAATAATTCCATATTACTTACTCGAATTTTCTTAAGAATGTTGAACTTTGTCAGATACGCTTAACACTAAATGTATAATTATTAATATAGTTTACACATATATAAATTAACCTCAGATTTCTTACACAACCAGTCCTGAGACCTTATCGTAGGTTTATCCTGAATAAGAATTCGAATTTTTTGAAATACTAATTTTAACAATATAAAAAAACGACTATAGACATGGACCCCCGATGTTAGGGTAGCGACCACGCGCTTTCATTGGTCAAATCAGATAGCGCGCGCTTACGTCACTTCCTGTTACAATCTTCCGTCCCTTTTGCCGAAATCACTCCGACAAAAGTTAAGCAATCGAAAGGAAAGATGTAACAGATAAAAAAGAATAAAAATTTGTTTAAATAAATGAACGAATTCTTTCATAAAATATTACATTCTGAAAACTTCATTTGATAACCGAGAGCCGTATATCATTTGAAGATCTAGAGTTCACTAACCTTTAGTCTGAATATTCAAAATTTCTTTTTATTCATAAAGATGTACTTGTGGTCAAGCAATTCGTGGCGCGTTTCAATACAGGGATTTATGTCTATTATTGTTTAAATATTTGTTGTAAATTCAGCCAAGTAACAAAAAATTGAGATATATTCACGTACCATCTTGATCTGAATCCAGGTCACAAGCATCTCCAATGCCATCCCCATCTGAATCCGTTTGATCCGGATTTGGAATTTTCGGACAGTTATCACAAGCATCGCCTCGTCGATCGGGACCGTCTATATCAGTATCTTCCTGTTTGGGATTGTGAGTCAAAGGACAGTTGTCCAAGGGCTGTAATGCAAAATAATCTTTCAAGTGAAAAATAATGGTAACTAAGTTCAATGTCAATAAACTGCTTCTGACTTTGGAAAAGCAATTTATAATGAAACATATTAAAACACACAGACATCAAATAATGTAATGGTTTGAAAAAAAAATTCATAAGCCTTTTGTTTAGTTATTATGTAGATGGAGTATTTCTGATAAATGTTTCTGTATATACAAATCACATCTTGTATGAAATAATTCTTGCAATGTCAACATTTTTAGAAAAAAATATTTAAGAAAAAAAGCTATAGAGTTTATTTAATGTATTTAAATTTTACTTAATTATAAAAATACATGTATACAACATATATTTGCATAAACCATAAATTTTCTAAAAGAACACAATTCTTTCTGCTTTTATCTTAGAAGTTTATGCCTTAGCGTAATTAATGAAAAGACTAATAAGCTTCTTGATGTAATATATATATTTTTGTGATACATATGATTTTTAAAATTTTTCATTCAAAATATATAAGCGAGCCTATCTTAAAGGAACTAAAAAAGGGCTTTTCCTTAATTAAAAAAAATATTTACTTCGTATCATATAATCAGAAAAAAAATTAAATATTTCAATACCAACGAATTTCTTCATTAATATAAAACTGAAGTTTATTAATGTTAATTTGCTTTCTCTTCATTATTTCTTTTACTTAAAATCCTGAAGTAACATGTATTTTGATGACTCTAGTACCAACTTTAAGAAATTTAAATAATTATCACAAAAACTTATCATGCTAATGTGTGACTTGTTTCTTCTCTTCTATAAGTGTAAAGCAATAATAATGTTAGAAAAATTGAATGTAATTAGTGTTATTTTTAAATTAAACATCGCGAGGTAAAAATACGTATTTGATTACCTTTTGAATTTTTTTCTTTATTTTATACAGTATGATGCTTTGATATTCTTTAAACCTAAAATTGGTAAACTTCTTATCCAGTTATTTTGGAATATTTCTTATTGTACTTTTTTCTGACTAGATTTTTTTGTAAGTCTACCAAGTAGCAAAGGGGAAGAGTAGATTGATACCATCAAACTACCTGAACCCCTCTTATTATGTCCGAAATTGTTTTTTGACTCTTGCTAGGCTCTTTTTTTTTAGTTTTTCATTCATTGAATTTCTAACCTCCTTTAACATATTTTTTTTGTTAAATTTTTTATTTATTTGTATATCCAAGGATAAACTTAGCAAATATGAACTCATTTAAACAAATAACCCATAATACACGTAATGTTTTTCAGTTGGTACATTCGCACTGCGGTGTTGGTAATGCTCAAGCGTCATAGCAACTGTGTGATTTGTTTGCGTAGTTGTGTGGTTCAAACAGAAGCGCAAACAGACTATTTATAATAAAGTAGAGCAACCTATTACTTCAAATCGGGATTATTATTATATTTTAGCTATCTTACTTAAGATTTAACACGGAGAATTATATAATTAATTTTACATAAAAAAAACCTATAAATGGCTACAAAATTATATGATTGTAATATCCGTTGATGGGAACGGATGGTTTCATTCTTTCTCCCAGCGGCAACAGTAATGACAACTATTGAATAATGTCACAAGGGGGGATATGGATGGTAAGGTTGAATGTGTGTGTGTGTGTGTGTAATATGGGCAGTACGGAAATTTGATGAAGTAATGCTTTCTAACCCTACTTCCGGACTATTCTCCCGTCCTATACTTAAACTTAAAACTTTGAGTTCATCTCTCTCTCTCTTTCTTTCTTAAACCTCTTCCTTAAAATAACTTAGACCAGGTTACAGCTTCATAAGGCTGTTATACTGTCGCTACTCACAGTCAGCCTCCTCATTTTTGGAGGAAGTCCAATTCCAACACTGAAATTGAGGAAGACGTAAGAACGTTGCAAGAGAGCTGACAAGTGCAGAAGTTCTAGCTTCTACGAAGTAGAGTTGACAACAGAGGTCGTAGAGGAGGTTTAGAAGCAAAACGTAGAGCAACAGCAAGTGACAGCAAACACAGTAATTCTGCATTTGTACTGTTTATAGTGCTAACAATTATGAGGAAAATCAAGGACACGGATGGTACAATGTTGTGTCTCTTGTTCATCCTGGTTCCATAAATCATGTATTGAGTTGGGGCGTGATTACTTCTATTGTAATGAATATAGCGTATGATACAAGTGCAAGTCCTCCTTAAATGTTTTTTCTTCTTTAAATTTGTAATAATCTGTGTTCATTTAATAGTTTATCTGCTTTTTACCATATAATTATCTTTAATTTATGGATAAAAACTTGGACATATTTTTTGTGATACAATTTGTTCAATAGCAAAGATTTAGCTTTGCTTTTTATCATTTTCCTAAAAATGTAATTTGTGCAAAAATGCATTTCTTTTTTAAAAATGTAAGAGTATAGGTGACAGTTTCTCTTATCTTTTTTTATAGTGCAACCTGTCCGATTCCTGGCAATTGCACCCCTATTACCTGAAATATTAGGCAAATATAAGTAATTGCAGAATTTCTTTTGGAGCTTCTTTATACACAAAGCAACAAGCGTTAGAGATTTGTGTTTATATACCATTAAAAAGACCATACTCTAAAGTTTTAAATATCTTGATTTTGGAAAAATGGAAAGTGTTTTAGTCTATTATATTCTCAATTAAATGTTTTGGTCCCTGTAATTTTCAAGTTTACTATATATATATATATATATATATATATATATATATATATATATATATATATATATATATATTATATATAGTTAATGTTTTTTACAATAAGACATGAATCATTATAATATTATATAGCTAAATCCTATATATTTATATATAATCATTGTTTTTAATTAAGTTATTATTAAAAATGTCCTTACAAATTCGAATAAGAAAATGCTAGAAAAGTAAAAAGCCCTTAAAAGAAAAAGAGCTTCTTCCTTTATCTATTTTCAGAGAATACACACACTTACCGGATTGTTAGGCACTCCGTCATTGTCAGCATCATCATCACAAGCATCTCCCAATCCGTCTCCATCAGCATCTTCTTGACCACTGTTGGGAGTCATTGGACAGTTATCCTAGAAAAAGGATTCATGACACAGAGATCAGTAAGATAACCAACTAAAAAATAAATGGAGTGTCCTCTACAAAGAACGTTATAGTAACAAATACCTTCAATGTTACAAGATTGATTAAAATAAGGTTTTGTCTTTTGTTACGAAAGATATACTTAGTAAGTTTTATATGAACAACTATAATATACTGTATAATTGTTAATACAATCGGTTCATTGTAATTTTATTCCAAGTCCCTTAGTAAAGAATTTAAGACGTAATTTTTTCGACATTAATATAGCGTCAATGTAATTTTTAATTTGAAATATTATTTGAGCAGCACACTCGAATATTTTTAGCATATTTATGTTTTCAATATTTTGTAAACTGTGATAGTAATAAAAATAACTAAAAAAATATAATATTAAAGAGTAAGCAATACATTTTGGTAACTGATAACAAATTTCAAAAAATGGTAAGATAAACTCTTTAAGACAATTTCATGTTCCAAAGATCTTGTTGCCTCTTTTGAAACTTAGTATTCACAATAATTTTTGATATTAATATCAAAATTTATTTATTTCTATAGCTATGACGTATTAATAATATCATCTATTTATTATTAGCATATATATCAACTAAAAATAAGAATTACGTAACATTGTCCGAAAATGGTAATCAATGTTAAGTTTTAAGGTAAAACATCAAAATTTTATGAATGCTAATCAGTATTAAATTGACCATATTATTGGAAAAATAATTTTAAAAACTTAAAATAGAATTCTACAAAAGCACTTAATTTATAAAAATAGTTGCTTTGTAAAGATGTCACATTTAATATCACAACACGAGTTTTTAATTTTGAAATAATTAAATTATTAAAATTAATTATTTAATTAATTAATTATAAAATTAATTATTATTAAAATTAATAATTTGAAGATAATTTAGTATACATACAGCTTTGCATCTTGGATGACTACAACGCAAATCAAAATCCGGCCATCCATCTAAATCACTATCTGGAGCGCACATAAAACCATCTCCAGCCCATCCAATACGACACTGAAAAAAATACATTGTTTCATATTTCAAATGCTTTTCAGAGAGTAAATAAATGAATAGAAGAGATTTGCTTCTAGTAGAAAGCAATTTAGTTGATAAAACTATTCTTCGGAACAAAGCTATCTTTTAAAGCTCTGAATACGTTTGATTGATTAATGAAAATATTTCTAAAGCTTTTATGTGTAGATAATAATTTTTTAAAATTATATTATAAGGTGTTTTTCCAGAAAGTAATTTTAGAAATCTGACATATAAATTATAAAGAGCTGAGAAAGAACTAAAAAATGACCGTATAGGATTATTCAAGTTTCACTTAAGATGCAGAGTACCTTTAACGGTAAAAAAATCCGTTTTTCAAAAATATTTTTAAAAATTAATACAGACTGTTAGGAGCATTTTAAAACAAACCGCGTCAAAATCGGACCAAAATTACTGCTATAGCAATAAAAAATGTCAAACGTCAGCACTGGATTGTCCATTTAAACCCAATGTAAACAAACCATGTTCGTTAGTTTCGGTTTTGAAATCGATGGTGTTATTGAAATTATTTTCTCCCCAGTTGTTGCTAATTTTTAATTTTATCTATTTTTAATTAGAGAAGGAAGTTTACAACTCAGCACCACTCTAGTTCCAAATATTGTTTGTTTACATTTGTATCGTGAAGTAGCAGACGACTCCATGAAAAATGCTGCGAAAGAAGAAGTATCAGCTTCTGGAAGCAACGAAATCTCTGCCAGTGGTGACGGTACTTGGAAAACACGTGGACACACTTCACGTATTGGTGTGTGTAGTTTCATTGGAGATATTACAGGAAAGAGTAATTGATGTTGCTGTTCTCTCTTCATATTTTAAAGGATGTGAAAAATGGCGAGGTCCAAATCTGGACATTCATATGAAGAGTGGAAATAGAAACATCAACCACACTGGGTAAAGAATCCTATTGGTTCTTCCAGTAAAATGGAAGTAGACGGAATGAAGGAGATATTTCAAAGATTGGTGCCACAACGAAATGCGAAATATATTAAGTATATCGGCGATGGGGAGACAAAAACCTTCCCAGAGCTTCAAAGGACAGTACCATATTCTATCGAAAAAGTTGAATGTGTTGGCCTCATACGAAAGTGTATGGGTGCTAGACTGCGAAAATTAAAACAATGAATCGTGGAAAAAAATATTTCAGACGGTAAGAGTATCAGCGGTAAAAATCGTCTGACTGATAAGTTTGTAAGGAACCGCTGCCTGCACCTGGCAACAGGTCGAACGAGAGACGATATAGAGAAAAGGATCTGGCAACGACGGGAGAAAAAGGTCGGAACGGGAAAGAAGAGAGAGGGTGACGAAAAAAGCCGGGGTCGTGAAAAGTAGACAGGGCTGAACGATGTATCGTAATCCTGTAACATCGCAATATATTCTTGATTTTAAGAAATGTCCCATAGAAGGTATGGAATAAACAGTGGGACCAAATCCTGTCTGCAATTATTTTCTTGTCACAATTCGAACACGGTCGGAAAAGAACTCACGAGTTTACACTGGTGTCAGAAGTGCGATGCAATGGAGCAGAATTTAAATGAACAAAATATTTAAAATTGATCGGTGTTCGTGCTACATAATTGTGAAAAGGTTCTAGAGGACATTCAGTTTGAAAGAAAAATTTTAACAAGGAAATAGAACCCTGCAGTGTATCTTCAAGTTGATGACCACGTGCATCCCGGGAATTGCCTTGCAGCAGTTTCAAGTGAAAAAAAACAAGACCTTCTTCATATGGAGTTTTACCATCACCTGCCGAGTTGGGATATGAACGAACAGATGTCGTATTTTTCTTCATTTTCTGATGAATGGAGCCGTGATCTGAAAAGTGTTCAAGTACTGAAACAGCTTTCACGTCGAGGTAGGTGGCTATTGTTCCCTAAGTTAAAATATTGTGTGAATATTTAAAAAAGTAATGGGATGCAGTCATATTTAATTTGTTTTTTTTTAAAAATAAAATAGAAAAAGCAGATATATCTGAAAAAAAGAAAATTTCATTGGTTTATTGCAATATTCTTTGTTGGATTATTGTGTAGATGAAATAAGAAAATTGTGTACTTATTTTACCTGGAAATGATAGGGTATCATTTTAAATGTTGTAAAATATGGTATTTAGAGTTCTAGTGTTAAACTATAATTTCTTTTTATCATCATTTTTTTACTGTTTTGAAATTGTCTCAAAAAATTAAAATCTGGGTATAGAAAGTGTGTTTTGCATATAACAATTCAGTTTGCAGAATTTAAAAAAAAAGAATTAGATTAATTTATCTTGAAATAATGGTTGCGAAAAATGTATGTTTGAGTGGGTAAAAAAATATCCATTAAAAAAAAATGTATATGTATTTCAAGTAGACTTCCTGTTAAAAGGTTGTAAATAAGAGATTTTGTAGGTTATTTATGACTCAGAATGTGGCATGTTTTTTTTAATATTAAATGATTGTTTTTCATTTTAAGCAAAAGTTTTGCAATTTGTCAGTTAGTTGATAGTTTAATGCAATCTGAGGTTATTTCCTTTGCTCGTAATTTAGGATGTATATGTATATTGGTTTTTTGTTTCCTGCATAAGATTCTTTTTAATTAAAAAAGAAACTAAGAGTAGATTTATGATTTGAGAAATAATTCTATGGTAATGTAGCTAAAGTATGTTGTTAATTGTGTTTTTTAATTTTGAAAAAAGGTTTTGATTAGTAATAAATAACTGTGTCTCATATAAGTTTTATTGTAAACATATTTCGTATTGTGTTTCTGAATTTGAGTACTCTTAGAAAAAACGAGTAGAATTTTTCTTGCTTGTTAAATATATAGTACTAGGTCATTTAAGTGTTTGTAGTTAAATTTGTCAGAAGGTAATTTGGCGTTAGGTTTAGCTTGATTAAAAATGGCATTTCTCATTAGAAGTAAGAAAATTGACTTAATTCAATTAGCGCGGGACTTAGATGAGTCACCTGATCCGTCTATGTCTAAAAAAAATTGTTTTAAGGAATTTAATAATCTCTAGTAAATATTACAAAGGAGGAAGAGGCAAAAGAGTTATTGGAAGTTATTACAGCCGAAAGGTTAGAGACAGAACAGCGGCAAAAACTAGAACAAGAACAATTATCAATTGAAAAATTACGCTTGAAATGGAATTATCTAGGATCGCTAATCAGAGTGCTAATCAAAATAATGGTCAAAACCTCACGTAAAATCTTTAGATGAAATAGTTAAAATGGTTAGGCTCTTAACTGTAAAGGTACCCAATAAATCAGACGGGTGGGAATATTTCTTTTCTAGTCTTGAAAAAGGCTTTCGCTAGTGAAATGGTTAGCGACGAGTTAAAACCGAAGGTTTTGTTATGCATGTTAGAGACAAAGTGTCAAACTTATTAGTTAACCTAGGCGAAGAAGAATTAAAAGATTACGAATCTTTAAAACAGGTTGTGCTCAAGGAGTATGAACCCTCACCAAAATATGTTTAGAAAATTTTAGAAAGGCCAAACGTAACTGACGAAACTTTCTCTCAGTTCGCGTCCCGTTTAACATCGATGTGGTTATACTGCCATTGTGTTAAGAGAAGCGAATGATTTTGAGTCAGTTAATCAACTGATCGTAGGAGATAAAATGTTTGAAATGTTGGATTCTGAGACGGCGACCCATATTGGTGTGCTCCAAGGGGAAGAATGGTACAAACCCAGGGACTTGGGCAAACAATGTGATATATTTTACGCTTCCAAAGGGAAATCCTATGATGAACCTGAGAGAGCTAAATGGAATGATAGTGAAAAGAGAAGTTTTAATGGTAGTTGGGGTAAACAGCCATTTGGGAAGAAAAAGTCAGATAATTTTTCTTCTAGGAAAACTTTGATAAAGGTCAAGTAACTGAAATTAAAAATTCGCTTGTTTCACCTGCGGATCAGATAAACATTTTGAGCGGGATTGTCCGAAAAACAAAGAGGTAGATAATAAAAGACTTAATGAGAATAAGGTGTCAACAGAAGGGACGGAATTGGTAGATGGGACGGTAGCTGCTAGAGTTGATTTGCTAGGTAAAGTCATTCCTAGACGGGCTATTGAAGACAAATTAAGTAAATTAGTGAAAACATCTATCAGTGTAGATGGGAAGTTAGTCCATGCGTTATTGATTCTGGTACGGAAATTACTGTTATCAAGAAAGACTTAGTTCCTGGAATATCGGTTGAAGGAGCTTCCACGATTTATTTGAAAGTTATTTTCGGTCCAGCGGTTAAATGTCCTTTAGTATATGTTCCAATTGGTCTTGCTACCGGTGGTCAGGTTAATGTGGTGCACCAGCAAGTGTTATGTGCTTTTTACAGAAGTTTTGGTAGAAGACGTGTTGCTTCCACCAGAGGTTTTGGATATGTTGGGAGGAGCCCAGAGTGAAGAGAAGTCACTGGCTCAAGCTCTCGGGACCTGAGGGTTGACTCAGGAAATGTAGATGAAACCGAGGTTTCATCGGGTATTCTGCCAGAGAAAGCACAGGAGCACATTAAGGATTCTCAAAGGAATATTACTTCATGGCGGAATGAAGTGGGAACATTGGGTACTAAGGATGAGGAGATGACCGCTGAGGTGGATAAAGGAATCATGGTGGCTGATAGTTTTCGTTCCGAACAGGAGTGTTGTGCCGAGTTAGCATTGGCTTGAAGTATGCTAAGGAAGGCAAAGGAAACTACTATGAAGTAGATGGGTATCTATTTCGTAGGGATAAAATACTCGGGGAGAGTATTGGGCAGCTGGTAATTCCGAAGTGCAGAAGAACTGAGGTGTTGAAACTAGCGCATACTTCCGTGTTCAGTAGTCACATGGGTCCCAAGAAGACGCTTGAACGAATAAAGTATTCTTTCTTTTGGGAGGGTCTGAGGGCCGATGTGAAGAAATTTTGTGAGTCATGTAAAGAATGTCAGCTCACTCGATCGGTTAGTATTAAAGACCGATCATCCAGTACACCTGTGGCAAGGCCTGGATTGCCATTTGAGGTGGGGAATATGGATCTGATAGGTCCAATTGATCCGCCAAGCTTAAAGGGACATAAATATATTTTACGTCTGGTTGATCAGCACACTAGGTGGGGCGAGGCTGTGCCGTTGACTAGTCTCAGTGCGAAGGTAACCTGTGAAGCTTGGTTAAACATATTTTCGAGAACCGAGATTTATCTTTGTCGAAAAGGGAAGGTTTTGTAGAAAAGAATAGCGCAGCATCGTGGGTCACGGTACTGGATTTGTGGAAGTGGTATTTTTGTCGTTCTCTCACGAAGAATTATGCCGCATGCTTTATATCGTATGACATTTACATGACTAAAAAAGTGAGGTTTAAGATTGAATACACTTCTTATGGATGTAATTTAACGGCTCAGGTTTTAAGAATGTTAGAGCAGTTTGTTGTATCTCGAATAGTCGACATAGACATTCTGATGCAGATTTGAAAAATCGTGTAAAACAAATTAACTTTGTATTAGAATGGGTGAGATGGGTTGGGTCGGAAATTATACCGGCCAAAGGCAAATTAGAGCCATAGGAAAGTTTTTACTGTGGACTTAATATGGATTTAGTGAACTCATTGAGCATTCACATTCATGAGTTAATGAAATAAACATTGTATAGATTAAGATAAAAACTGTATGGTATATATTTAGTGTTTTTTTTTTGTATAATGTGTTTTCCATGTATCTGTTTGCAATGCCATTACAGTTTAGATCTTTCTGGGAACATAGTCACTTATTTCAATTGGGTGAACTATTCATATTATTTCATGTGTTTGTATTAAGGAACTTTCACTAGAACAATCATCAAGACTTTTTGACTGTTGCAATTATTGTGTGTTCTGTTTGTGGATTTTCTGTGTCACGGTTTGTGAATTTTCTGTTCCTGGTGTCTGATATGGTAAAATCAGCCACAAGGGGCAAATTTTACTCTTAGGTGGGGCGTGTAAGGAACCGCTGCCTGCACCCGGCAACAGGTCGAACGAGAGACGATATAGAGAAAAGTATCTGGCAAACGATGGGAGAAAAAGGTCGGAACGGAGAGAAGAGAGAGGGTGACGAAAAAAGCCGGGGTCGTGAAAAGTAGACAGGCTGAACGATGTATCGTAATCCAGTAACATCGCAATATATTCTTGATTTTAAGAAATGTCCCATAGAAGGTATGGAATAAACAGTGGGACCAAATCCTGTCTGCAATTATTTTCTTTGTCACAATTCGAACACGGTCGGAAAAGAACTCACGAGTTTACAAAGTTAATTGATACAATTACCACCTATTATGGCAATGCTATTACACAGAATAACAGCTCCTTTAGTGATATGTGCCAGACCATATAGGCTATTTACTGTCATTATAGGTCCACTGATGAGGAACCTATGCATCAATTCTACCCAATTGGTGATATTTCGTGGTGCAAATATCAAAAGGCAGTTGCTACAAATAGTGAGTGCTTCTTCATTCAAACATAAAAATACTGTGCCAATTGCCATAATGGATGAAATAAAGCCTATAATAGCAGAACTATCTGCACCAAAATTACTGAAAAATGGGGGTAAAACGCAAAACACTAATGAGTTGTTCAACTCGGCTGTTTGGAAGTACTGCCCCAAAACTTCTGGGTCATCTAAAAATATTGTACACATAGCAGTAAATAAGGCTATAGTGATGTTTAATGAGGGAATGACGGGACGATTAAGAATAGTGCAAGTTCTTAGCTTTAAAATAGGACATTTTACTGTTACCTCTGCCTTTAAGGCCAATTATGCACGCATAAAAAATGCCGAAATTAAATCAAGATCATATACATTAGAGGCCCGTAGGGCTAGCAGAATGAGAAAAAAAGCGACAAATGAGCATTTTGTAGAACTAGAAGGTCCTACATATGAAGCAAGATCATTTTAAATATTATGTATTAAGTTTTATTTTAAATATTGAAATGTCAATCTTTTTTTTTTAAACTTGATTTTCTCAGTCTCAATTTTTTACACTTTCCTGCAAGATTGTAAAAAACATTTATACTCAAGAACTACAAAAATTGGCATGCATATTCTAGTCTTAGATCTTTATCCTGTATGCCATAATTATGTATTATGGTTTAATACATTTTGATTTGTAACTGTATAAAAATTGAAATGTTTTAAAATATTACTTTTTATGAATTTTTTAATTTTAAAAAATATTAAAATACAGGAAACTTTTAAGTTAAGTGGTATACAGAATAAAGGTTACATTTAGCTTCAATTTAATGCAAAAATTAAGATTCTAAAGTGTATAATTTAAAAATTATCTTGCGGAAACAGGAGGTACGTAATTTTTTTTTAAATTTGGTACATATTTTTATCTTTTTAAAAATTTTGTTTTTACTAAAGAACAAATCTTCTCTAATTTTTTTAAAGTTTGTACATTGTTATAGATAATATGAAATTCAGATCAAAATTAGCAAAATTTGTTAACTTATGATGAATCGTAACATGTATATGACAACGAACTTTTTTTTCTCGCAAGGTATTATGCTCCCTTTATGAATTACTACTAGCAATGCCTTTTAATATGTTGACTAAATAAAAATTTTGCTTCTACAAATTCTACATTTATTACTTATGTTGTTAAATGATAATAAGAACTGCATTTATTTATTATTTTCTTCTAAATTTCAAATCTAGAGACATAAAAAAAAAGTACTATTGCAATATTTTACTATAAAATTCGAAAACAATTTTGATAAAAAATTTTTTTTTTAATTGCTTAGTCTTTTGTCTTGTCTTTCATTATCTTTTATTCATAATCCTGTCCTGGCTTAACCAAGCTGATAATTAACAAAAATAAATTATTAGTTTTATTTCCAATAATTTTTAAATAAGTGTTAAAAAATAATGCACTTTTAAATTGTATCAGATAAAACGCGAATAAATAAAATGGAATATTTATAAATTGAAATAATAATAGAATCAATATAAAAATTATTTTTATTTAAAATATTTTTCTTTGTCTTATGGATATTTACATCTTGTATTCTTTCAAGTAAAGATATATGTTTTTCCTTACCCTGCACTGATAACTAAGAGATCCTCTTCGAAGTTCACACTCAGCATTGGGATCGCATATGGTGCCATCTGGGCAGGATCCGGGATGTTGATGACAGCCAACGCTCTGATTTCCCACGTAGCCTTCACGGCATTCTCCGCATATATAGGAACCCTGAAAAACGACCCTCATTTATCTTTTGGATCAAGCTGGTCACATATTTAGAAATAAAATATTTGAAATATCATTTGATATATTTTATTGTATTGTGTAACATAACATTGCATAATGTTAGGTGTTTAATTGCATTGTGTAACTCTAAAAACAAATATAAAGAAATGTTTTATTTTAGCATAAGAAAATATCTATGATAAAGATGAATAAAAAGTAATTTGTTAATAATTTATAAAACCCATTTGAGTAACAACCTCTTAAGTGCCGCGGGAGTGTATACTCGATCTTTCAAAGGAGGACATTTTGCATTGTGCTAGTCTGTTTAAAACTAGTCCCACGTCTTCGGAATACAATAAAATGACATTAACAGTGCTTCTAAAGAATTCACTTATTTCGGAGAAGAGGCGAGGAAAAATTTGAACGGGCATATTCAAGATATGATGAAATTCATAGCTAAGCAGTGTTTCTTTTTTTTTCGCTTGAGTGCTCTTTTCTATAATGTATTTGCTCTCATTTTCGCTTACCCACTATAAATATTTGCTCGTGTGTAATAGGAGCTTTTTAAATTTTTTTTGTACGCATAAGCCTGACAATTGGGCATCTTTGTACGCTATGAATGAACTAAATGGGATGCTGGTCTATGTGTTTACCATGTTTAAGGATGTATCGTACAACAGATAAGTAATAATTTTTTTTTTTATTATATTGTAATTCTAGACATTAAATTTTGTATTTTCGTTCTAATATTTTATCTTTTTCTTTGTTTACAGTAAAAGTAAACAATTTTTAGGTTGAATAACGCGCTTTTTCTTTTCCCCCAATAAACGCGGGCCTGTGGGGGAAACGGTGGCACTGGGGGTGAATATCGTAGCTTCTCATCGGCAGTTAAGGGGTTAATATTTTATTTACTTATAAAAATTAGTTGAAAGTAATATAAACTATAACTAAATCAATTTCGATGATTTTAAAATAAAATTAATTTTTTAAAAGCTGAAAATTAAGTTATTATTCAAGTTTTATAAATATATTGTAAAATACAGTTGAACCTGTTTTTGTGCGGTAGATAGGGACCGCATAAACGCACAAAAAATATTCAAAAATTTTATAAATTCTTACATAATTCGTGGAAATACTACAAAAAACTTTTTTTATGCGGTGGATAGGAACCGCATAAAAAAAGTCGCATTGATAAAATATGCCAAGTATTTATGAAATTTATGTTTCATTCTTTCTTAATTGGTATCTATTTTAAGAAAATGCTTTTCCAATTTCTTGGAAAGCTGGATCCCTGCATATTTTTATCCACTCTCATAGAATCCGGTTTTTCTTCTCCGTCTTCATAATCCGTCAAATTATTGATAATGTCATTGTCATTGAAAGTTTCGTCTTCAATCAAGCGCGGGCTGCTTGAGCGTTAAGAGAAAGTAACTGAAGGCACGTTGTCGGGAGACTGTTTATAACAAATGAACAGAGCGTCTAGAAGTGGCTACATTTCAGTGGCATAACATACACTTCCGCATCATGGGGAGGGCTGGACTCTAGGGACCCAAGGCCTGACTATAACGTTAAATTCATATTTACCCAATTTATAAAATATTAAAGGAAAAACCTGACTTTCAGGGGGGTTCCTAACATTCTCCGTTACACCACTGGTAAATAGATAGAAAACATTACAGTGGCGCCAAAGTCATTGAAATTCATACACCGCATAAAAAAAGGATCGCACATAAAAAATCCCACAAAAAAATGCATAAAAAACGCACAAAAACAGGTTTTACTGCATCAATATACACTTTTAAAATTTTTCAGTGGACACCGTAAATAAAATATTTTACGAAAATATTTTTTTTTCAATATTTTGTTTACTTATCTAAAATTTTGAGCATAATGTTAAAACTATTAAGCATATAATTTTATGTTTCAAAACTTAGATTCTTTACGTTCTTCATATTGGAGTAATCTACACACACATTTAAAGAAAAGAAGCAGATATCCTTATCTGCTTACAATACAATGTTAATTATAAACATCTCTTCCTATTTTAAACTTAATTTGAATTTACCTTTCAGTTCTGACAATATAACCTTTCCATATTTTATGTTTATATTTTGTATTGATAGTTATATTTCTAGATTACTCATTTTATGCGACTTTCATATTCTTATGTCACTTACTTTTTATTTTTATTTCAGTAATTTTGAACGTATTCCATTTAGTTTTTACATCATCAGAATTTTTTTCCTTACAAAATATATTAATTTTTAATGGAAAATTTCATATAAAACATTCCCATCTTATTTATTAGAATTAAATTTTCCAGGGTTTTAGTTTAAATTTTAAATAAAAAAATCTTTTCTTAAATGTGAAAGTATTTCAACTACAAAAGAAGAGAGGTGTTCCTACATTAATTACTAAAACGTGTTTTTTTAATTTTGATTAAAAACTCCTCTCAAATTTACATAATTCTTAATTTATGGAGATTATGAAGCACTTTTCCTATGACAAACCGGCAGCTTTCTCTATTGAATCATCTAAGCTTTCATTTTCATCAACATTTAAGCCCCTTCAGTTCTGGCTCAATAACTTTCTAAGCGCCTTGTGCATTCTAAGAGGTGCTAATTGGTTTCTGCACCTTTCCAGATCAATGTTGATGTAAGATCGATTACAAGATCAGTTTCTCCTCATTAAAAAGGATCAAGATATAAAATGTTCGAAGTGTTGATGAAAAGTTTTATCAAAATCTGTAAAACCTTTTTAAGTATTAATAATAAAAAACGTAATGTAAATTTAACCCACAAGAAACAAAAATATTGCCTTTTTAACAAATTAAAACTGCTCTAAAGAATAAGACATTTTTATTGGAGTTTCAGTAATTTAATTCGTTTTTATATAAGAATGAGAGCTTAAAATATATGTGCATTATTGTATAAGTGTTCTTAACAATTTTTTTTATTTAAAATATGTTTGTTAACATGGATGAAATAACAGTTTGTCTATAAAGCCGATGATTTATGTAATACAAGTATGTACTCAATTTTAAAATGATCAATTCAAACTGGAGCAGGATTATTGCACATTTATTATGTTTTAATTAATGTTTAAAATCGAGAAAAACACTTGCAAATGCTGTTATTCTTAAGAACATTTCTGAGAAATAAATTTACATTGTAGCTGTATGAATTTTCATGTATTTGTCACTTTTCAATGTTCATTTTTTTTTCGAATATGAAGTATTCGGCTGGATTTAAAAACCTTTTTGCATCGAAAATTTAAAATTTTGATTGAGTTCCTATAATGTGTTAATATTTTTTAAGATTAAAAACACATACCTATATATATATATATATATATAGGATGGTAAAATAGCTGTTTATGTTAATCTTGTAGGAATTTTGATGGCTCGTTATTTTTGTTCTTGCATACATGTTTATTCAGTTGAAAATAGACAAAGAATACAGTTTTATATTAGATTGTGTATATCGACCAACAGATATATGGTTGAGTATTTTTTCTTACAGCAGACGGTTTTTTGTTGAACAAAACTAGTGTATCTAAATTATAAACTTACCAATAAACAGTTGCCTTTGTAAAAGCGATTTAAATAAATAATCAGAAACTCACCAAAATATGAGGATTCAAGTCAGTATTGATTGCTTACAAAACCGTTTAAGATATATTACATTAACGAGTAACATTGAGAAATAGCGTATTGTTAAAGTCTACAAAATGGTTTTTCTATTGCAAATATAGCGTTCTATTCTACTAAAGAAGCGTATAAAAAACCCTTTGTGGTAGTTTGCAAGTAGAGAATAGAGAGATGAAATGATGAATGAAGAAAATGATTAGATTCTCTTACAAAGAGAACTTATTATCTTTATCGTTGCCATTTCGTGATTTTTACTCTGCGGTTTCTAAGTAATTTTGTATGTTTTGGCTTTCCTCTTGATTATATAAAACTATCTTAAAATAGATAATATGTCAATGATGTTACATTATGTTAATCATTGAGTTTGTTTCTTTATTCTAAAAACTGAATTCTAAAAAACTTCTTTACTTGTTATTTATTATTGATGTTTTGATAACGTGATACTTTTATTTTAAATTTAATTATAATAACTAAAAGTTTTATTCACCTCTATTTTGTTAGAAGTTATTTAATTTGAAAATAATATTTAATAACTTGAAGGAAAAGATGTATTGTGTGTGCTGAAATAATATGATAAATTCATAATCGGCGAGTATAATATATTAAGGTAAAAAAACTAACTTAAGGAAAGTTTAATTTTTATCACAAACTAATGATTCAATATGCAACAATATTATTCTTCTAATAAGTCAGTGTCTCACCAAGTAGTATTTACTACTGGAAATTAAAAGTACTAAATTTCTCTGCTTCTAGCTTAAAGACTATTTAGAAACATATTTTTATGTTTATTATTGTGTCTATATTGTGTTATTACATGTCACATCCTATGATAATGCGAGCTTTATTTGATTACATTTTTTGTTGCATAATGGTTGCCAAATCTTTACATTCCATTGTATATATATATATTTTGTATAATATTATTAATAACTAGCTTGTATACCGGTAACAAGCTAGGGTAAATTGAAAAATTAAACAATACAGATTAAAGGATAAAGAAGTTTTTAATGAGATAATTTTACGTGAATTGCAAATTAAACAAAAAAAAGCTTCATGCATATCTCAGCTGAACAAAAAAAACATATTTGTTAAATTTTAAGTCTGTAGACCTAATAGCAAATAAAAGGGATTTTTATTTATTTATAGCTCCCCGTAACTCTCTTGTCATTCGATTTTTGAAAATACCTTCCTAAACTGATCTCTGCTCAGCAAAAATAACACATTGTTACAAATTTTGTGTAATGAACACTTAAAACAGTGTAAATAATTTATATCTGGAAGTGTAATATATTAATATTACTTTCTGTTGTATTTATTTTATATTAAAACCTTGCCACCACCTCTCTCTTCGAAATCTAGTTTTATTATGAAATAAAAAAATAGTCATTACACTGATCAAAGAAATAAATTAAAAGCAAACACACACTGAGGCATGGCATAGACAAAACAAAAGGAAAAGTTTTGCTTCACACAAAAAATATAGATATATGCTTTCGCGGGCTTTTTTGCAAATGGCAGAATTTTTTTCTACTTTCTTGACAGTTATCGTTATATTTTGGAAACTTCACACAATATCTTTGTAAATTATAGCCTATGTGTTGTTCTGATGTGTAAGCTATATTATTGTTAAGTTTCATTGAAATCCATTCAGTTGTTTTCCGTGAAAGAGTAACAAACATCCATACAAACTTTCGCGTTTAGAATATTAGTAAGGATATATATTTATATTATTTATTAATCATATACTTTTTAATATTATTATCAGTATCCATCTTTATATATCTCATTCATTAATGTTTTTTTTTATATTTTGTGTTTTATGTCTCGCAACTATGAAAATTATAAATTAATGACCATGGTTACTGAGTAGTAGTGGTCACGAACTCGTAGTCGACGTTATTTCTGTCGTATCTTGGTGTTACTAAATATCCGACGTGTTGGCGGGATGATGCATGTTAAATCTGTCGATCTTCCAGGTCTTCGTGTTGATCGTGGTATGGAATTTGTAGAGTGAATTGGCAGCTCAGGTGCCCTGTCATTATCAACTGACTAAGGTTTGAATCAATTGGTGAGTTCGCAATAGGTCGCGTTTTCCTTGGCAAGACGATGTTAATAAAATGATCAATCAGATTATATTATAACAGGGGTGGCAAACCTTTATCGATCAACGTGCCATTGTTTCTAAAGAAAAGTTTAATGAGGTATAGACGTGCCGTCAAATAATTTGGACTTGTGATTATTGAGAAAATAATAAAACTAAATATTAACAAGACAAAATACTTTATTTACTACAAAAAAATACCTTTTGCACTGTATAGTTATAAATGTTTTAGTTATACGTGTAATATTCAAATTAAAGTAAACATTAGTGTGACTTTGGTTGCTGCAGATTGGATGGTAAATAACTTACATTATGAACTTATTGTGCTGTGGTTCATTTTTTTAGAAGAGAATTTGTGATTTGTTTCAAAATGCCATTTTACAGACGATGTACTGCATACCACTATTGCAGAACATAAAAGACTCGCCGCTTTATCACCTTTACTAATCATGTCATATTTCTAGATTCACCAAATTTGAAATTCTCTGTTACATTTATTATCTTACACTTTTTGTTCTTTTGCTGAACTAGCCATGATAAATTAAAATTAAAAATAGTATATATAACACAAATAAGCTTTAAAATGCAATTGTGTCCACGACGTAACTAAGGCAAGATAATGTCAAACGAGAGTGCTTTTCGCCACCCCGCGACTGATCGACTTGCGTTTCTTCGTAATACTTTATGGTGAACTTTGTTACTTTGAAATAAAATGCAAGCCATTTTAATAGCTGGGGTGCCCAAAATATTGTGTCACGTGCCACTGGTTCGCTATCCCTATACAAGTTGCGATGAATGTAATTTTATAGTAAACTGAATTAAAACCAAGGAAATTATTGGAATAGTTTTCATTAATTTAATTATTAAAACAATGATCTTAATATCAAAAATAATTACCATTGTATTGATGCATCTTGAATTCAAGGCACATCGTCCATTATTAGTTTTGCATTCATCGACATCGTAACAGTTCTACAGATAGAAAAAGTCATGTAAAATATCATATAGATGTTGCAATAGAGAATTCAACACAAATAGACAGAAATGTATTGCGATAATTATTCCAAAACAGACTTATTATGATACAATAAGTTAGTGAATTATTTATGAGATTATTTATCAAATGCCTGGATATTGACCATCAGGTCATTAGGCAACAGAGCTTATGAGCTTATTAAGTTAAACCCTATCATTTAAACCAACATTTATGAGCTTATTAATTTAAACCTTCAAAGGATATTATCTGATTATTTTCAAATAAATTTTGTACACTTATTTATAACATACTAACTTAAATGCCTTGCTTTAACCAGCATCTGGATGTCTGAGCGGCAATTATAACTAACTTAATTATATTATCATAATGAATTATTACCATTTTGGTCATCATTTTTAAAAAGTTATTATTTTTAATAAATAAATTAACAATAAGTAGTATAGATTCAATTCGAATATTTTAATATAAATCAGATAAAAATAATTTTTTCTCTCCTGAAATGCTAAATATGGAATATATTAAGGTCTTCAGAAAATTTAATGTAATTAAAAATTAATGTGAAAGCATGAAAATAATAATTAAAGAAATAAAAACATAGTAAAATGATGATTACTAGTAATATCAAAATTGTATGGAACAAAATATTCCATGAAAATACTAAATTTAAAAAGAAAATTGTTTAAAAATTTTGATTCACAACTGCATAAAAATATTGGTAAATATGATTCTATTGTTTATTGACGTTATCATTTCTTGGATAGCTAAACACTATAGTTTCCTTATTTAATTACAAATTACAAAATGTAATACATCAATTAGAGTTGGACCTCTATATAACGAAGTCTCTACATCCCGAAAAGAAGTTTGTTATGTGGAAAATTTGATATATAGAGGAGGTTCATCTTTCAATATACACTGGCCTCAAAAAGTTAAGGTACAACATGTTTTTCGAAGCTCACCATAAAAAAAATGGCAGTAACAATAAAATGCATAGTTTACATGAATGATAATAACGAACTTTAAAAACATTAATGCAAAAACGATTGCTACAACTTTTATTTTATAGAAAAGAACGTATATTTATGAGTGAGAGAAAAATATGCAAATATCAAGCTTTCGTACTTTTGTGTGTAAGTTGTGTTGATTTTCAACAGTTGTTGGCAGTTTCGGTGACAATAGTCAATAGAGTTTAGAAAATGTCTCAGAGACGTCGTTTACCCAATTCGTTAAGGTGGCGGGCAGTTGGATGGATGGAAATGGGATTGTCGCAGGCTGATGTTGCTAGACGTCTCAATGTGTCTCGTAGTGTTGTTCAGCGACTTTGGGATCAATACCAATCCGAAGATTCTGTGTCCAGAAGACCTGTTCCAGGCCGACCACGAGCTACAACATCTGCAGAAGACCATTTTCTAGCTCTTTCGGCACGAAGGAGAAGAACGACTACTGTGCCGCAGCTCGTTGCAGACCACTTTCAAGCATCAGGAAGAAGAATCTCCGCTACTACGGTGCGAAATCGTCTTCACAATGCAGGTCTGTATGCAAGAAGACCAGTTGTGTGCGTTCCCCTCAACGGACGACAGCGAAGGAACCGCTTATGCTGGGCAAGAGAGAACATGTTTCTTGGACGCAGCAACAATGGGCTTCTGTGCTGTTCACAGACGAGTCCAGATTTACAATGGAGAGTGATTCAGTGCGTCTACTGATCTGGAGGGAACAGCGCACTAGATACCATCAATCCAACACTGTTGAAAGACACAGTTATAGAGGTGGTGGAATCCTGGTTTGGGCAGGGATCTCGCTCGGTGGCCACACTGACCTGCATGTGTTCCATGGAGGAACCGTAACTGGTCTTAGATATCGGGATGAGATCCTTGATCCATATGTCCGCCCATATGCTGCTGCTATTGGTAACGACTTCATTCTGATGGATGATAATGCACGACCTCACCGAGCTGGGATTGTTGAGGAGTATCTGGAGGATCACGGTTTGGAACGAATGGAATGGCCAGCTAGATCTCCAGACCTGAACCTGATAGAACATCTTTGGGACTATCTTGATAGAGAGGTTGCTGCTTTAAATCCTCCTCCAAGGTCGTTACATGAGCTGAAACAAGGCTTACTCTGTGTCTGGTCTTCGCTTCCTATTCCGGTGTCCGACAACTTAATAAACAGCATGGGAAATCGATGCCGCCAATGCATTCAAGTTAGGGGTGGACACATTCCTTATTAGAACCCATTTTTGTATTGTTTTTATGCCATTTTACCACATAACACTGTGATGTGCTGTTTTCTCCAAGAATGGACTTTTCCGCAGAGATTGCTTTTTTTGTTATAAATCGTTTTTGCAATACACTTATACAAATTTCTATGACGCATTCAATAAAAAACTATTTAATGCACATATCCTCCAAATTTTTTTGTTTCTACATTCATTCATTTGCAAATTAGACACAAAAACCCGGTTGTACCTTAACATTTTGAGGCCAGTGTACTTTATATAAACCACACAAAATAAATTTTAAATTCATAAGCACTATATATTAAAAAAGTAATTATTCACACATTTTTGTAAATTTGTATTTATTTATTTTATATAACTTACTCATCAAAAGAATGAAAGAAAACTGCAAGAAAAACAATGTCGAGGAATATACTGAATTTTCAACATTAGGAAAATAATATTATTTTAAAATTAATGTATTTTAATGACATTTTCTAATTTAAATTTAATTCAGTAGCGCAACAGCCCATGAAGGCCAAAGCCTATTGTGCCCATCTCAGTATACGTAACCAGAGGGCGCTGAGATGCATGAGAAGATGTCCCGATCAGGTGGTCAGTTTAAAGCGTTCTAATTTAAAGCATACTAGTAATTTTAAGCACACATACATTATTTTATGACTATGAATTCTAAACATACATTAGAACATGTGTCCTTAAATTTAATTACTCATAAAATCTGTTAATTTTGTTTGAATTCTTTTTTGTTTGAAAAATGTTTTGTTTCATAATAAGCCTCACATCTTTGCAATGCAAACCCCGTCAGGCTTATTTGTCCGTGTCTTTTATTAAATTTTTCAAGCCTTCCACTTCTACCTATAAATTGGTCGTATTCCAATGCCTTCGCAAATTAAAGAGCTTTCTTTATTACGAAAGGTCTAGAGATCGGAACATTTTTATCTCGCATTGCGTGTATCCAGTTCAAAACCACCTCGTTGACATCTTCAGAGACACATGTTTTTAAACGTTTTGAACAAGAATTGGTTTAATCATAATTTTGTAGCTTATTTTGATTTTTTATAATAGTTGATAAGTTGTGATTAAAAAATCTTTTTTACATCTAATTTTACAGCTTACGTTTAGATGGTGGTAAATGAGATCCTATAAAAAATATTAAGAGGAGTTGGAAACCTCTCTCTCTCTACACCAATAATGTTAATTTGGCTGTTTTCAATGTACCTTTACTCAAAATCTGCCATATGTACGTGCTTGAAAATTTCCATACAATTAAAATACACCATTCTCATTATACTGAAATGAGCTTTAAAATAATTTTGAATGTTTTAATAATTTATGAAATATTTTATGAAACTTTGCGAAATTCTACCCAATTTTCACATAAAAAAATTTTAAAAAATAAATTTTTGAGTTTTTACAAAAAGTTTATTTTAGTATGTATTAGCCATCATTATAAATAATTCATAAAAAATTTACATACCTGTGAGCAGCAGTTCCTTAGAAAAGGAACATCGAACATCAAAATTTACGTTTTGAGATAAATTGATTTTAATGTATTCAATGAGGCTTCTAATCGGCTTGAAAATAAGAAAAGGCTCAATTTACAATAAAAGATACATGTTTTGGTTTATATCAGACGTTCAAATTTAAAGCAAAAATGAAGCATATACTTTGTTTACATTTTTCGCCATTCAAATGGGCGTGGCCCAGTTTCAAAATAGGTTTTAAGGGCTTCTAATTACCCTAGAGGTTAAAGTGAGGTATTTTTAGAAAGGTTAGATCTATACAATTTGAAAATGTAAAAATCTTAAATTGTGAAAAAAATCAGATTTTAACTTTCCAACACCTCTTAAGTGTTTTTAGACCTACTTTTTATGCATTAATCGCATTTATATGTAAATTAAATACATTGCACTAATGACCTGTTTCACAGTGAGAGCATATTCTATTCCAACTCCTTCTACTGCAGGTCCGGTGTAACCAACAGGACAAGGATCACAGCGGTAGCCAGGAGCAGTGTTCCTGCATGATACGTCTCTGAAACATGGACTGGCCAAATCACACTGAAACAACATAGAAATCAAATTAAAACAAAGTAAAGAAATCAGTTGAAACATGCAATGCAGCAATGCTTAGTTAAAGATATTAGAAAGTTAAAAATTTGCTATTATTAACTTCCTTTCTTTGTGAATGAAATTTTAAAAAAATTTCTTTAAAAATTTTTTATTTTACATATTTTATTGAGAAGTATTTAAAAAGGAGAATTTCTAACTAGACATTTGCTACTTAATCTTAAAAATTATCGTTTAAAAAGCTTAAGAGCTTTCTGCTTCTTGGAATCCTTCATTATGTTTTCGTTAGACTTATTATCCAAATAAGCTTCTTACGTTGCCTGGTACGACTCACAGTTACAAAGTCCAAGAACAATAGCTAGATTTGGAATGATGTAGATATTTATTTATATAAAATCAAATGAAAAGAGACAAATTTTCCTAAATATCCATAAATCTTGTTTCAATTTGACTTTTTTTCTAAAACGAAATATTGTATGCGTTAAAGTTTTTTATTTTAATGATTGTGAGTATGAAAGATTTCATACCATTTATTTTCGAAATTTTCAACAAATTTTGGCAATTTAATAAAAATATTCAAGTGAGCTTCACTTTTGATATTAATATATGTTTATCTTAGAGTCTTTTAAAATATACGTTTTCTCCTTTTTGCAAAACGGTTATAATATAATGTGCAATTACAAACGAAAGTATTTTATGAATTTTATCAGATATTTATTGAATAAAAAGTTGCCTATAATCTGAATAATTTCATTGTATTTGATATAAAATATACATAAATTATATTTCTAATGTAATAAAAAATGTAATAAAGTAAGTTTTACCTCATCAATGTCATCACAGTGAGTTCCGTTTCCACTAAATCCTTCAGGACAGGGACCACATCGAAACCACGGTGGTACATCGATATTAGTACAACGCACCCCTGCACTGCATGGACTTTCAGCACACTTATCAAGAGGTTTGCACACAATTCCATCTCCAGTGTATCCCAATGGGCATGACCCACACCTGAATCCAGATTCACTTTCGTAGCATCTAACACCTAAGAATTTGTATTATATTGTTTTTTTACCAAAAAATATTTGCCTAAAGGCATAAATAATGCACAATTCTTGACAATGTGTTAAAAACTCAAACATTGTAATTTCAAGAAGATTATACTAAAGTAATGTTTAAACAAAGCAAATAAAAATTATCAAGTAATCATTTTAATTAAAATTGATGTATGTGCTGCTATGATGTAAATTGCTATTGTTTTAGTAAATTAGAGGAGCCTGTATTTACTGAATATATCTAACAAGAAATATATATATATATTTGCAAAAAATACGAAGCGCTGTGAAGAAAGTAATAATATTTTTATTGAAATTAAACATGTGTAAATCTCATACATAGACATTGAAGTGATTCAAATTAAAAGTCTTGAGACCCATAATTGGCCAATAATTTCAAATTGAACGTTAAAATCGATAAACGGTGTGATCATTGTCGCACAATGAAGTATGCTTGTATAAATAGATGTAAGGAGTGGAAAATATTTCTAATCTCTTCTTGCAATACATTCTGCCTGTCATTCATCAGTTGTTGCTCAAAATCCGTTAAATGTCACCATCGGGGTCTAAATCTGGTGGCCTACAATGTCCAAAACATGTTCAATTGGTGAAAGGTTTGATTATCTTCCAGGTTAATGAGTAGTGATTTTCCACTCATGTTTCTTTTAACGAACCGCTGAGGCTTCTTTATAAAATTGCTTTATACGATAACTTTATCTTGCGAAGGAACTGTAACATACATGTCAATAGACATTACTATTTAAACAGATTTGAATAAAGTGATATGTATAAATTACTTGAGAATATCAAAAAGGTCCAGTGGATGTTATTAAAACAATTATTGAAACTCTGATTTTAGTAAAGGCCTCGCAGCTATTCTGACTTTAGAAATATAATCCTGAATATACCTATTTGAAGATAATATATAATGTATTTTTCAAACTTAGCTGAATAGAGACTTTATTAAAAGTCTCTATTCGGCTAAGTCAATATTTATTTAAGATTCTGTTAGATAAACTATATATCGCATATAAGAATTCTTAATATTTCGATCAAGAATAAACAGACTAAAACTTTTGTTGCATTTGTAATTACTTCTAGTCCATCTTTGTCTGTGACCTAAAAGAAAGAATATTAACAACATTGAGTCAATCCAAAACTATCCGAGCCACATGCGACTTATCATTACTTTTTTGGAAAATGGTTCGAAGATGGTATGTCATGAAATTTAACGTAACCGGCCTCGGGATGTCCAACATTCGTTGAACAGCTAAATTGTTCGCAAGATGACATCAAGATAACACTCCATACCACTACACCAAAAGTGTTCCTATGTTTCTATGACACAAAGGATGATTTGGATCCCTGGTTCTGGCCCTCCCACACACGGATAAAGTGTGTGGAATCGTTTAATGTCAGGTTAATCTTTTAACACCATGCGATGCCAGTCTTCTAGCAGCTATAATCATCAACTACGGCACCACTTCACTCTGCGATGTGTTGTAGGGTTAAAGATAGACGTCATAAAGGCCATTGTTAGTACAGTACCACCTCAGCTCAGATGGTGGAAATATCACAGGTAGTATGGAAGAGGCTACATCATCACGTTGGATAGCGGACAATGATGTTATTATGGTAGTTTGAGCTTGTCGCACAATCATCCAATCTTGCCTCGTATTTTTGCACTTTGACATTCCAATGCTTTCATTCCATCACTTAGTTCCTTGCAGCAGCCATCCTCATTTGCACAGTAATTTTCGTACGGTACAGGTAGTAATTTCTCAACATGACCATCCAATCAATAACGCGATGGTGTTTAGAATCGTTCAATTGGCTGTATGGGTTTTTGCAACATCATAAAGGCATTATTGATAATCCATGACAGTACCTCCAAGGAATTGCATTGCCGATAACGAGATAAGATAGATCATCTACAATTATTTACTATGTTATGCAACGTTAGTTGGGCAGCAGAAACGCAAGTACTAGGTTTTACATCCATTAGACATGAGATTTTATGTGATATGAAGGAATTTACGAGACGATCAGATTATTTTTAGAGGTTCTTCATTTTTTTTCCTTGCAAAAGAGTGTGTAATATATATATTTGTTAATCTTCCATAATTATTTAACAAATGTTTATAAAACTGAAAAAATAAAATTGATAAAATAACATATAAAAACAAGTTCGGGGGGGGACACTGCGTTTCTATCATAAATTTTAGTTTAGTTGACTAGATTTTAATTCTGTCTTAGTAGTTTGATTATGTGAATAAAAATGACGTTGTGGTTCTATGCTAAAACAAGTAACATAAAAAAAATGTTAAGTTAATTCTTACTTTGAATGGATGAATAAAAAGTATTTTATTAGAAAATTTGAACAAGACATATATGAATAGGGAGAGAGCGAACTAATATTTAGTAGGAATTGAAAAAAGAGCATGATTTGTCTGCATTGATGTAACAATACACACCCGGTTTGGCTATTTTGGCTGAAAAACCGGTTTTCGATGCCAACTTTTGACATTGTTTTAACAGTTACATTATTTCAATAATGGAGACGAATCTAAGTTGACGACGAAAACCGGCATTTAATTTAATTTAATTAATGAGTTAATATTTGAAAAAACTGTATTGACATCAAGTGTCATCCACTACAAGTTTAAAAAAATTTATTGGAACTTGAGTGGATAGATAGAAATTATTTCATTAAAGATTGAAAATTTGAACAAGATAAATATGTACATAAATATATATAGAGAGAGTAAGTTAATAGTAGAGGAACTGAAAAACAATAAAGTCACGAGACTTGGATTTTTTCAAATACATGTTTTCTTTTCAAATTTAAATGGATGATAGTTAAATTATATTTATTACATTTAGAAGTTAATATTAAAACAACACATTTATATTCTTAAAGACAATCAACGTTTTATAGGAAGAGAATTCAATAAAGAACAAATTATAAAAATAAAATAAAATTATTAATTTTCAAAAAAACTTTAAACATGTTTTGGCTTTGCTTGAATACATATATATAGGTTACATTTTAGGATTTTTTAAAAAAATCGTGAGCTTGTATTTTTAACATAATTTTTATATCAGGATTAAAAAAATATATAGTCAACTTGGTCTTTCTTTTCGCATAAAAAAACTGAAAGGAAAACTCTGGAAGAGCATAAAAATTAAAACAGCTTTCAGAATGGAAGGTCAAAAAACTTTTCTCTTAAACCCTAAATACCTAGAAAATTATACGAAGCATTCACGATAAAGATTTAATTAAGTTCATTTTAGTGTGATATATTCTTCCCTAAGGCTTTAATAATACATATGTGTTTACATTGTTTTATTTTATTATAAATTATGTTTACATTGTTTTATTTTATTATAAATTACTTCAGAGGAAGTTTGAGAAAAAGGAAGAGTACAATAACATTTCACGCAAACACAATATGATACAAAGCACTTCATACGAATAAATGTGACAGGTTGATCCTTCTAATCCATCGCTCTTTTGTTGAAAGCGTTTGCTGAAGCACCTGAATCTCTCTGTAAATTATCACAACAATTAGAAGATTAATTTATTTTAACATCATTTTCGAAATGTTATCCTAAACGAAAAGAATACCCGAATAGAATTGAGAATACGAAATATTCTAATGAGTAAATATGAGTGTGTGATTATTCAAATATCTATTAAAATTGTGAATTCTGTAACTAATTTTAAATACATCTATGGACATGTATCAATAGCTACTCAGATTTTCACTTTATGGAAGATATATTCTCGTAAGTGTTGAAAAATTTTTAGGGTAGGGAACATACCTAACAGAGAGATCTTCCTGTGTGTACGCTTTTAACATATATAATGCATATGTTTGTAAAGGCATGCAAGTGTAGTGTGTGTGATGTTTCCAATAAAAAAGTTCGGTTTTTTTTTTCAAATTATATTAATTTATAAGAAACTATACCTGGATAACATGGCCTGTCTAAACAGGTCCTCTCAGGCCTGCAAGTAATCCCATCCCCAAGGAAACCTCTTGGGCAAGGTCCACATCGAAATCCCCCGGGAGTATCGGTGCAAGTGACGCCTGCGAAACAAGGACGATCTCGACAAGTTCTACCCCCTAGAAAACATTTTAATACATGCAGCTATCGAGAGCTTATAATCACCTTATAGAGTTAATTATTTACGATGAAAGTAAAGGACTACACGTATAAACATTTTATTTTTAGTAAAATAACTTTTCATTTTTTAATAGAAATTGTACATTTGGAAAAAAATGGAATAAACAGAAACTGAATATTCTAAGTACATTAATTTCAAGGTAAAAATAAAACGGTGATTACCTCGGCATAAATCACAATTCTGCAAAGTTTCTCGTAAATGCTTTGTTTCTCTTATCTATAAAATAAATAACACATTTATAATAAGTTTCAAATGATGGTGCAAGAATATTAGAAATATGTTGGGAAGCTTATCTCTAGAAATATTTATTTAAACAAACGATAACTTTTCTACGTTTAGAGATTTATTATTATAACGTTCATGTTAAAAATACTTTTTCAAGCTTTTCATTTTATGGATTTATTGCAATCTATGAGCAAATACCATTGGAGCAATAATTAAATTTTCACGTTTTCTCCCCTAAATATCATTTACTTGTAAAAGAAACAGTAAGATTTATTTCCCTTTAATAGTAAATAATCCTCTTATAATAACGAATTTGGACTTACATAAGACATTAATTCGAAATCTTTAAAATTTAGAGAGTTAAAATAAAACCAAAATATTGTAAGATATAAAAGCTTGCATTCATCGTCGAGTGAAATTAAATTCCTATCTTTTATTTCTATCCGAGCTCCGAAATTAGATTAAAATTTGGCACGGAAATAAAGATAAGAAATTTTTTTTCACAATTTTATTTTAATTTAACACAAGAAAAATTTGCATTATGAATACAGCATTATTTAGATACCGTGAGAATTTAAAATCAACTAATATCTCGCAACAGCAGCACAGAGGTTATTGTTGTTGTTGTTGTCTTGTCCAAGTAGTGCGGAGAAATCAAATGTCGTCGAAGACATCCAAAACGGCCCTTTCAACGTCGACGACCTTTGGCGAATGAAACAGTTGATGGTCCGTGGGGCTTAGGTCTATGTTGTGGAATCATCCAAAAGCGAAGGACAATTAAAAATTTGATTAAGAGAAAGTGGACAGTGATGACAAATATTGTAATTTTTTTGGCCATCAGGGGATATTTTCATCCCTTTAAAATATATTGTTCGTAGTTTGGCTATGGTGGTTGAAATTACGCGGTTACAATTAAGATCTGGAATGAAGTGCTTCCTAACTGGATGGGAGATGAGCTTACGTCTGGCTATTGCATCACCAACCGAAAGGGTAGAGCTAATGGAAAATTGAGAGGAATTTCGGGCCTCCTTGGCAAGGTTAACAGCCTGCTTATTACCGAAGATGTTTACGTGGACCGGTATCCATTGCAAAGGTTATGAATTCCGTAAATTTGAACTACGATTAAGTAACAAGGTTAACCCCTCAGCTTGTATTTCACTTTGTTTACTTCGATTCCAAGTTACAGAAGCTCAATTTCATTTAACATGCAAATACTTTTAGTATTCCACATGGCGAGGATTTACTGAAATTAGGTTTTGAATTCGTGGCTTGATGCAACTCGTGTTAAACCACAAATTCATGATTGAGATTTAGCACTTATCATGTACTTAATTGTCACAGTTAGTTGATAGTAAATTATGATGCGTATAACTGAAAAATAAATTCTCTATTTAATATTCTATCCGTAGTAATGTTGGGAATAAAAATGAAATTTACTTCCTATTTTCTCTACGCAAAAAGCAATTATCACATATACTAGAAATTTATTAACTTTTCAAACATGATAAGCTTCCCTTCTTATATTAGTATATCTATCCTTTACAATCAATAATAAAACATTTTTGTAATGGTGAATTTGAAACAAAGTATCAAAAATAATGTAAGCTAAATTTACTAAGATAAAATGTTTTTCTTCGCAGAATTAATGAAAATTAAAAAAACTATTAACTATTTGTAAGTTAACGTTTCCGCGGTAACCCAATGATCATAGTTACTAGTTTCGAGGCTGGTAGTGCTGAAGTAAAGTCGTGAATTCGTGTCTTGCATCCATTAAAGTAACATCACGCGAAATAATGGTTTCAGCATCCTAAATGGAACTGAAACTACCCCCATGATGTAATGTGGAAGTTAGGAGAGTGAGGATTCAATTTAATACCGCTGTTATCAGAAGAAAATAATGATTTTTTTTCCAATAACCCTCATGAGGCTCTCTAACAAAACCAAAAATTTAATATCTATTAACACTAAAATAAACATTACACAAATGAGCTGATATAAAAATTCGAAGGCAAAAAAAAAAAGTTTGAAGCACAGAAACTGTGATCGCACTAATTAAATTCTTAATGCTTTATATCTATTAATTGTAATTGTACTAACAAAATGTATAGTAATTCTAGTTTCAAGATTTTTTTTCTTTCACGCACTGGAATTATTTGATGTGTCAAATAATTCCAAGATAATTCGAAATAAATTATTATTATTATTATTATTATTATTATTATTTTTTAAAACAAAATATTAAGTTAAATTCTTCTCATAATGACAATAATTTACTAATTCTTTTTTTATAATCGATAAATAACTTTAAAATCTTGTAACAAGTAATTAAGCATATTTTAAACAGTGGAACTACTAATTTTTGTTTATTGAAAAGATTTCCATAATAAATAATGCGAGTTAAATACGCAGAACCCGATTTTATCCAAATGCCATTTAAACATCTTCCTCTACATTTAATTTGATAGAATTAATTGAAACTTTTGTCTCTCCAATAATTTCAAATATGTGCATTATTTTTCGAGAACAAAAGAACTTTGCAGTAATATACATATTTTAATGAGATGTTCCCATACAGTAACACACTAACACAAAAACAAAAAAACTTGACTTGACATTTATTATTTAATCCCTTTAAGACCAAATATCTGAATTAATTGCTTTCCCGAGATTATCACAAGGATCCATTCACCTAAACCTACATTTGCGTGATATCTGAGGCGTGTATATCAAGACGAGGAAGTTATCCTCTGAGATTTTAACGCCTCATGCGTTGAATTTCTCGGTTTGTAACTCGCAGATTGTGAGTCAAATGACAAAGTCAGTGACTTCAGGGAATGTACTTAATATTCCTTTCTCGTAACATTTCTGCGTAATTAATTATTCCATAATAATTTAGGAAACTCAAATTACCCAAATTATGTTCCGTTATTTAATAGTATGGTTAGAGCTCAGATAAAAGGATGAGGTTATTCGTTCATTTTGTAAGTTGTAAGAAAGTTTTACATAATTTTGCAGCTGCCTCTTAAGTTATATTCTATCTTTCGGAAACAAATGGATATATATTGGGTGTTATTATTTAAAAAAAACATAGTGGGGGTGTTTATTTATGCCACATTATAAACTAACACATGGGTTATTGGCGAAATGCCCAAGGGAACCGAGCTCACCCGGAAGTGGCTTAGAGTTACAAAACAATCCCCCGGGAAACAACCACCCCCGCGATCAACCTTTATAGAGCAAAATCATAGTTCACATTTTATACGGTAGCGCACATTAAATTTACATATTACAAATTAAAGGTAAATGAAACGAAATCTATAGGTACGCACATACAGAGCTGAAAATAATAATAAAAAACATAAAAGGTAAGAGAAGGAAAATAGTATACATTATTACAGCAATATTGCAAATACATCAAAATTAATATAAACATAAAATCCAAATGCACCGTACAAATAAGAAGAAACAAAAGGCAGAAAAAACATTTAGAAAGGGGAGGAAGGAGAAGGGGAAGACCCCCGTTTGGGACCACAAAAGAATACCGATCCAATCCCACCTATGGAATTTGATCCTGCTGGTAGAGGCAATTTTAATACATGATTTTAGTTTGTGAATGGAAGGATTTCTAACGATAGATTGGAACCAAGCTTTTTTAGCATTTTGAGATGGAGAGACCAAATGGAAATTCTTAGTCAAAGGACATGCGAACACATGATGGTCATAGACATCAACAGATCCACAAAGACAATTGAGAGTAGCTTTTAAAAGGGTTATAGGTGACGGAACTCGTTACTTTGAACCACGGTCAAGTGATTATGATGACACCTTAGTTAGCACCCCTATCTCCGAACGTTTACACCTCGCCAATGGAAGTACTTTGAGCCTTGAAAAGTTTAACTTTCCTCAGACGTGGCGAGTCTTCAGTGGTTCTAGGGTCTGAACTCATGACACGTCGGCCACGAGTCCGTGACCATGACTACTTGGCTACCATCACCTGAAAAAAACACATTAATATTTCCATGCACTGTATGACTGAAATTTATTAAAAGGTTGTGTGCGAAATTTTGTTATAAAAGGACTATTTGAGTATCACAACTTTTGTTCTCTTCTATAGGTCATTTTGAGTTCATGAATGTAAAGTTAATTCTACAGGATTTATACTTTTTTTTCCACAAATGTAAACCAGTGCATCAATAAACAGCCTCCAAAAGAGGTGAAAATAATAAAGGTTTTCTCAAGAATTTTGTTTACCACTGGTCCTTCGAAGTATTTCTTAAAGCATTGACAATCCACAAATCATTGAAATAGACATAAGAAATTTTCAAAAATCGGAGATCAAATCTATTTGTTGAGAAATTTTTACTATTGCTTGTCCTTTCATGAACTTTATTACGTTCAGATCGATACACTATTCTAGGAAGAAAAGAAAATATTCCACAGAAATAACTACGTTCAACAATTTAAAATGTATGGTAAAAGATAACCTTTTTTTTTCTTAACAGTAAGTTTTCGCTAAATGAATTAGCAAAGCCAATTGATATAAACCAGAGGTGAGTAGACTTTTCTAGGGTGCGGGGTACTTCTAACTTTTAAAGGTGTTACAATCAACCCAGTAAAGTAGGTAAGGTGAAGGGCCGTGGGTAGCCTAGTGGTTAGAGCATCGTACTCCAAGAAAAAGACTTAGTTTGCATACTGTCAACTAATCTTGAGTATTTCGGTATATAATTACAAACTGCTTACCTTCAGTGGTCATCCCAAAATGTCTTGCAGCCCACTTGTCGATTGCGATCGACTTAATGCCCACCCGATATAAGCGATCTTACACACAGAAGATATACTAGTCTAATAAAGTTAAGACAAAAAGGGTACTAGCTTGATATCCAGAGTAATAGCGCCAAGTTGTTGTTTATGTTTGTCAAGATGGGCGATAACATTACAATATGGTTACCTTGATATTTTTACCGTCTGTCGATGTGGTTGCCATGGGGATAACGTACATTATAAATAACTTTTATTGGGGTTTTCTCGCGGTAACCCTATTAACTTCAGACGATTTTAATCCGATTTCTTTAAAAATTTAACCATTTTCAGTGTAATTGTTCTATTGCTTCCGTATTCTGTTTTATTTTGTGCTATTTCCGAATATAGATATTTCTGTTGTTGTTGTTGTTTTCTAATGCCACCTGTCTGACGTAGTCAGATCGAGGCCCACGAAATTCATCGTGGCATGGGCAAGAGGTACGCCTGTCGTTGGCCATGAGCACCATACAGGTGACAGTACGATTTAGCTCGGCGAAATTCCCCGAAGGGACGATAGATGGCGACACGACCTCTATCTCCCCTTCACAATTTCTGCATGTAAACTGAAGGGGAGGGAAGTATTCTCCAGTCCCTGCGCTCGTGATTAAGCCCACAAGACTACGGACCCACTGATTTAACGAGTACGTACTCCGTGTGTACTTGGAGGGTGTTTGGTGGCATCGGGCATCGAATCCAGGACTTCCGGTCTGGAGTCCGATGCTCTAACCACTAGGCTACCCACGGCGGATATTTCTAATATTAGTGAGTGCTAGAATATTTTTTTTAAAAAGAATAAGTGTTGTACCTTTAATTATCGCTATAAATCGTTCATTTTTTTATTTATTTTACGCTTTAAAAATGCTTCTTTTTTGACGTTCTTTGTTCAATGAAATTCGTTGAAGGAACTTGCAGTGTAAGTTTTATATTGCAAGCTTTCAGTACTTTGTAATTGATATTCATTATTAATTTTAACAAGCATATATTATGTAATTGTTTTATTAATAATGTAATATAAAAATACAATTATTACTATATGTAATAATCATATAATCTTTTGTAATCTTTGAGAGATTTACAAAAATCACAAAACATCATCAAAGAAAATGAATGCACAAACTCATACCTTTTAAGAATAAAACATATTAAAAATAATTGCTTTGGAGAAAAATGTAAATCCCGATTTCAAAGTAGGAAAAATGTTTATATATTTTAAAGGAAGAAAAAAATGTAAAGCTAATAGAATTTTAAAAAACTTAGTCTGTAGGAAAAATAAGTACACAACGTGCCAACGTTTACTACAGAAAATTTTGGATCTTGCGTCAAAAGTTAACAATCAGTAAACTTCACAAACCGTAGAAAAATAATAATAGTGAGCAATAGATATAGTTGAATAATGATAAATATAAATAAAATTTTCTACATACACTATTGTGAAATTTCTTTGTTAACTTTACTTTAAGATTTAATTTCATACATCCCAACTCCAGAATCAAATTACTAAAAGTTACTCAAATATTCTCTTTCTAATCTTTGACGAAAAAAGCGCTATTATACTATTAAAAAGTAAAGCATCAAACAAATAACCTAATTTTATGGTGCATGCATGCATATGTGTTACGAAAAATGTTCGGTTTTTCTTTCATAAAAATAATTTTTCAAGGAAATGATCGAATGCTCCTATGAATGTCAAAAAGAAATTTTATAATAAAAGCGCTGGGTAATTCAATAAACAGCGATCAAATATGAAATGCTGAAATAACTACAAATAAATTAAGAAAAATATTTTAGGTAAATTAGTGTAAAATTACTAAATTAATAAAGCTTAACTATTTTTATAATTATTCTTGTGTATGAAAACACAATAAAACGAGAACATTTAAAAGATGGAAAAATAATGTTTCTTATAGTCTACTCAATTCAAAAATTCTAATTCTATCTTTAAAGTTTACCAAAGACTAAGAAATTAGTAATCATGAACTTCTTACAACTGGAATAAACATTCCTAGCAAATTGTTAATTAAGTTCTAAGCTATTTATTTTTTAGATTAGCTGAAGTGAAAATTTTAAAATTGATGTCTGAGTTAAGAGCAAAATTTTTCTGAAGAAAAAACAATTTCGCATATTTTAAGAATATAAATTAGGTAAATTTCCAAGCCAAAAATTTTCAAAATGATTAGAAATGAACCAAAAATCACTTTAATTTGAAAAATGCTATAAATAACTTTGAAGTATTTCTATTTATCATTAATAATTACCGCAAACAATTTTTTATTCTCTTAATTTCTTTACACAAAAAAGTTTCGAACAGGTAAAACGATCAAGAGTAGTTATAAAAGTCTTCCATAGAAATGCAAAACTTAAAAAAAAAAAAAAAACTTCCTGAATTGAGTACCTAATATTAAGCTAAAAAAAGAATGGTTATTCAACAATTCTTACATGCATACACAGGAGGAAGAAAAAGGCTAAAAAACTATAATTGCATTATCGTTTTTGTAAACTGATTATAATACGAACTTATACAGAAATCCTTTTTTAAAAAAAATTATATTTTTGTTCTGAATTTATTTATTATTTCTGATAAATCAAAGAGTAAAATTGTAACGTTTTGTGAAACTATGGAATTGATATTTGCATAAATAATGACAAAAAAATTTAGTAATAGACCGATGGAAATATTTGCACTTACAAAGATAATTCCTCTTAACCGAATATTTTCACGAAATCTAATTGAGTTATTCCTAAAAGATACATTCCAACACTAAGTGAAATAATGATTTTCAAAAGAAATTCAGGGTGAACGTGAATTAAATTAAGTCCTATCTGAATAATTATTAAATTATCTTATATTCAATAAGCTAAACTTCGGCAGATGAGTGAATGTTTATTGATTATTAGAAAATTTGGTCCCATTAAAAACACAATGGAGCTAATTAACATAAAGGGGCCATTAAAGTCATGAATGCCTGCTTGTGTTCACGGTTCGTCCTTTGTCTGAGGAGATCTAATTATACGATCTGAAAATGGATGGTGATCACATTTTGTGAAGTCCAATTTGAATACATATAAGCATCTCTGCAAAATACCACATCAACATGCAAGATGATGTAAAAATTAGAAATTAAATTATTAAACTGACGTTTTTAATGATTTAATTATTAGCTTTGGAATCTTATTAACATAAATTTATCAAAAACTCATAATTTTTTTTATTTTTAACAACAGTTAAAGAACAAGTTTCGAATTTTTTTTAAATATATGTGAAGAAAACAAGGTGTGTTACAGCTTTTTAAATTAAGAAAATAGCTGTTTAATGAATAATATGCAATCATCAAGTCTACGTTTTATATTGTAACAGGTTCCACATATGAACAATACGTATCATCGATGAATATAAACATATTCTGCTACTTTATGGCGTTACTTCTTCTTTTAATCCAACTTTCTCATTCACCTTCTTTCTCTTTTTATTTAAATCTCAATTTATATAAAGAAAAGAAATGTGCTTAGAAAAAGTAGACAAAGCAATGATGTTTAACTTGTCACCATTTTAATTCTACTGAATAGTTTTAAGAAAATGTGAAAGAGAATTTCTGTTTGTGTAAGATATTTAAAACTTTACAAATTTTATTTTTTAGATAAAATTTAAGATTAAAAACCTTTCCTTATCACTTGTGTATGTGTAACTTAATTGCTTTCAGAACAAATTTCTGAGCCTTATCCTTTAATTTCAAGTCCTAAATTGAGATAGTTTTAATGGCATTGATAACTATTTTATGTACCGTGCCTAACGTAAAAGTAGCAACAATGAGCATCAGAAATGAAGTATATAAGAAGATAAGCAATCAGTAACAAAAAAAAATATTTCTAGAAGTGAAAATTAGCATAATATATTCTAAAACAAAGATCGCCAAAGTGGTGATCGTCGAGAAAATTTCACTACTCCCCAGAAAATTGTGGAATATACTCACTTATCACGTTAAGTTATGTTTTAAGATTTATTGATTGCGTTCTTAAATCACAACTTTTTTTATAAATATTCACTCATGGACAAAAAAATTAGCGCACCTAGAAGGAATCGTCGAAATGAAACGAAATTTTACCTACGTAATAACTACTTTGATATAAGTAAATGTTTAGAAAATCAAAGAAAAAGGATAATTTATTTCAGAGAAAAGGGCAAAAGAACGGAGGATTTAATACCCTATTGAGCTCCCTCTAGCGCGAATGCACGATGCGATACGATCAAGAATTGATGCATACAAGCTCTGTATGATGTCTTGAGACATTTCGTTCCATATTTGCTGTAACCTTGCCTCTAGTTCGTTCCAACTCGTGGGATGCCCAACTCGCTGTCGCAAATGATCCCAGATATGCTGGATTGGAGACAAATCTGGGGATCGGGAAGGTCAAGAAAGGGTAGTAACAGCACGGAGACATTCTTATGACACTCTTGCCGTGTGAAACTGAGCATTGTCTTGTTGAAAAATGACTCATGGGAGCCGTTGCATGAGTGGCAACACATGTGGTTGCAGGATGTCATGGACATACCACTGGGCTGTCATGGTGCTACGGATCAATACGAGGGGTGACTGTGTATTGTAGGCAATGACACCCCATACCATCCCACCAGTTGTGGGAGCGGTGTGTCGCTGTAAAGCAAAGGAAGGATTGAGACGTTCACCGCGGGGTCTCCACACACGACCATGATTGTCATCACTGCTGAAATTGAATCTGGATTCATCGCTAAAGACGACCTGGTTCCATTCCACTGCAGTCCAGTTTTCTCGTGCGTGGTACCACTCTAAACAGTCTAAGCAGAGGCGTCGATGGGTGGGCGTCAAGGGCAGCACACGTAATGGGTGCCGCGATCCCAAATGTCTTTCAGCCAGGCGCCTTCGTAGGGTTCGAGAAGACACAGGGACCCCATGTGAAAAGGCTACCTGTGTGTGTGCCTGGATGGCGGCCAATGAAGCAGTTGGCTGCACGCGTGCATTTCTTATGATGTGGTGGTCTTCTCGACAACCGGTCTATCGAGGGCGTCCTGAGCCTGGTCTTCACGCAAATGACATCTCTCGGATCCACTGGTCCCAACACCTCCTCAGAACACAATCAGAGCGGCCTAATTGACGAGCTACTCGCCTCGCTGACCACCCAGTTTCCACCATGCTGATTTTCCCCTCCTCTCAAACAGCTGCTCATATTGTCCTCGTAAACGACGTAATGGCATGTCTACCACAGTTCTTTCTTTGTAAACGATTCAGCGCACTCGAACAACGATTGAACGATTGATTTATGGGCGTCTGGACTGTATCACAGTCCTCAATCCCTTATCTGGATAGCTTTGATGTTGGGCTTGGCGAAAGTGGGGTTTTACATTCTGCTTTGTGGCATGGCGGTGATTGGTTGGTCGATGGAATCAGGGAGGAGTGGCAAACGTGCTTCATCAGGATGGGTGATGTTCAAGTTTTTTGGCATGGCTGAGAGCTTAGAGGCTGCTCTCTGATTGGATGCTGGTAGAGTGATATTTGACTCAGGTTGGCTGCCCATCGGGCTGTGAAATTGTAAATGGGGAGGAGCAAGTCCAGTGGGGAGAGCCGAGGAAAAATAATGACAAAATATTTTTAAAAGATAGAATTTTAGAAGATAAATTTTAAAAGATTAATTTTAGCAAATAGGGTGTGCAATATTAAATTGCACAAAGTTAAAAATTACGGAGGATTATAAGAATCAAGAAGTATTCTTCTTGGCCTTTTTGTATTGTCATTTGGAGTATAAGGAATTAAGTTTTGAATATTGACATTATTGATTAAATCCAAATTAGTAAAGAAGTTAATTGCATTGTTCTGAATATATGCCTTAAAACTATTAATTTTAAGATCTTTACGAATGTCGTCATTGCGCATATATCTGGTTGCTTTGACGATCATACGAATGAGAGAGTTTTGTAAGGTATCTAGTTTGTTTATATTAGTTTTAGCGGCATAACCCCAAACTGGACTTGCATAAGCTAAGATGGGACGCATAACGGCTGTATAGAGAAGCACTTTGTTTTCTATACTTAAATGTGAGTTCCGGCCTATTAGGGGGAAGAGTTTAAACATAATTCTCCGGAACTTATCGCGAACGTATGTAATATGTTGTTTCCAAGTAAGGTGGGTATCAAAAATTATGCCAAGGTATTTGGCTTCCTGAGACCATGGGATCTGTTTATTGTACATGGTGATTGGTGGTGGTAGGCAATGCTTTTTCGTGAAAATTATGGCTGTTGATTTTTCTACGTTTATGCTAATTTTCCATTTGTCATAGAAGTTTTGAAGGTGTAGTAAGTGTTTGTTTATAGCAAAAGAAATTGTAGTTAGGTTTTTGAATGTTGCGTGAATGGCAGTGTCGTCAGCGTAGAGGTTAATTTTTGTTAGTGAATATTCAGGAATATCGTTAATGTAAAGATTGAATAGTAGGGGGCCTAGCAAAGAACCTTGTGGACACCCTGCATTTACAGGGTGCTTGTTCGAGAGAGTCTCGTTAATTCTGACTTTGAAGGATCTGTTAGTGAGATAAGAGTGAATGAGGTGAATCATTGGGGAAGGAATATTATAAGAAATTAGTTTGAAAGTGAGTCCATTAATCCAAACACGGTCGAAGGCTTTCTGGATATCCAGAAAAACCGCGCCCGTGCTTTTCTTTTTCTGGAAACCTTCCGAGATATGTTCAGTTAATCTTAAGAGTGGGTGTAAAGAGTAAAGTATAAAGACAGTTTGGTAGTAAAACCATATTGATTAGGATTGAGAAGATTATTTGAATTAATGAAGTTTTTTAATCTAAGGAGAATAATGGATTCGGTAAGTTTACCGATTGTAGAAAGAAGGGATATAGGCCTGTAACTAGTTGCTAAGTGAGGATCTTTGCCAGGTTTGTTAATTGGAAAAATAATAGCTTCTTTCCAGTTTTCTGGAAAGTGATTAAATTTAAGGATTTTGTTGACTAGAATAGTTAAAATAAGGATGAGTTTAATGGGGAAATTTTTTAACATGCGATTAGTGATTAAGTCTTTACCAGGAGCTTTTTGGAGTTAACATGCTTAATGTAGTGAATAATTTCGTCAGGAAGGGCAGGTTCAATGTTAGTGGTTGGAGGGGTGGAAAGAAAGTTGTTTACGGTGGAGTTAATATTTTCGTCATTATGGTTATAGGAATCATTTTCGCGTTCATTTTCAATAAAGTTATTTTTAAGATTAGTAGCTAGTAGGTTAGCTTTTTTGCTGATCTGTGACTGCCGTACCAGTTGCACAGTTGAGAGAAGGGATTTTGGATCTTTTATTTTTGAAAAATTTTGTGTGCGCCATAGGCTGTTGTCTGTGGTGTTGAGTGCTTCTAATCTTTTTTGCCAAATGTCATCGTTGTATTTTTTGAGTTCTTTTTTGAAATCTGATTGTGCTCTATTGTAATATGTTTTAAAAATTAGGTTGAGTGTCTGGTGATAACGTTTACGAAGGTGGTTTTTGAGTTTTAGTAGTCTATTAATGTGTAGTGGAGTGAAGTTTCGTTTGTCGATTTCTATTGGTCGGGAGGCGTGGCTATGAGTTTCGATGACCGCGTCGGTGAACTCTGAGATTTTTGCTCTAAATCGTTAGTATTATTAATATCGTTTGGGTGATAATCAAATAAAGAAAGGTTATTATTTAGATTATTTTTGAAAGAATACCAGTCGGTGGAGACCGCTCTGGGGTTAGGGGCTCAATTGCTAATTTAAAGCTGAAGTTTAGGAATACTGGGTTATGATCGGATGATAAATCATCGATAGAGTTAATGGTGAAAGGATAATAGAAGTTCTTAATTAGTGCTATGTCAATTGTATTAGCGGAGTTATAACCAAATCTAGTAGGAGTAGGGGGATAGGCGATATTTAAATTTAGCATATTGGCGAAGTTAAAGAGGTGCCTTCCTCTAGTTGTGTTATTATTGCAGTTCCATGCATTGTGAGTAGCGTTAAAATCTCCGAAGAGAATACAGTTATTAGCAGTTTGAATAAAATGCTCGATATCTATTGTAAATAAGCTTTCATCGGAAGAAGGGGGATATAAACACAAGTAATAGAGATGGGGTCATGCTGGGGGAGTTAGTATAATGTTAGTTGCTTCTAGAGCTCGAAGTGGGGGGTGGGGAGGCAGTAGTGCTTTATAGAATTTTTAACGAGGATCAGAGTTCCACCTGCGGTACGCGCTCCTTCTGAGATTCTGTCATTTCTATGGCATGTGTAGTTTGCGATATTGAAGTTGTGAGAAGGTCTCAGGTGAGTTTCTTGTATAAGAAGAATGTCTGGGGAGTGCTTCTCTATAAAAATACGAAGTTCGGCATATTTTCTTAGCAATCCGTTTGCGTTCCATGAACACAAACTGAGACCAATCGGGGAGGAACTATACATGATTAGAATTATTACAAGATGCCTCTATTTGGGCGTACATTTGATTTGGGTTTAATTTTTGGTTATTGTTCATATTGTTGTTATTGCATAGAATTTGAGATAACTGCATTAGACAATGCATTGTCATTTGCAGTGTGGCTTGAACATTAAAGTTATTATTGTTTTGGTAATTATTAAAATTAAAGTTGCTATTTCTGTTATTAAAATTTGGAAAGTTATTATGATTATATCTGTTATTTGGGGGGTTAGGTTTTTTGGTCTCAGTTTGTGCTGAAAACCCAGGTTCTCGTGTCGCCATCTGTGGGGGGTTAATTGCGTTATTTGCTCCAGTTGTTGCTTGGGCATAAGAGATGTTTGGCCTAACCAAGCTATTGTAAATATTTGTGTAGGAGTTCCTATTGTTTTTGGCGGCTCCTTTGGGGGGTTTGGGGAATGAAGGGCATCCTCTGTAGTTTGCCATGTGGCCATAAATATTGCAGTTGATGCAATACGCTGTCTCTAGCTTTTGTTTTAGCGGACAGTCACGGGTTATGTGGTTCTCGCCACATTTCAGGCATCTTGGGTTAAGATGGCAATTTTCGGAGGTATGGTTGAATTTGTTACAGGTGTAACACTGGGTTACACCTCTTCCATCATAACCCTCAACTCTGACGCTGAGGTATCCTAGGGTTTTTAAGTCAAAAATTTTTAGGTTGTCTAGGTTTCTGAGGAGGGTGATTAAAAAGATTGGTAGGGTGCGTTTTGTTTTTCTGCCGATTAATTGGTTGACCCTGTCCGGCGTGTAGCCGAGTAGCTCTAGGTCCTGCTTAATTTCTTCTGGGTCGGTCTTACGGGGGATGCCTTTTATAACTACCTTTATGGGGCGTTCGGCTTTTGACTTGAAGGTGTAAAATTGATACTTTAATTTTTTCAGCAGTTGAACTGCTGATCTGCGTTCTTCTGCAGTATCTGTGTACAGTTTTAAATACTCTCCCGTTAATCGGGATCTAATTTTCGGGAATTCCTTAGTTATAGCAGCCATTTGAGCTTTGTAACTTAATTCTTCATCGATGAAGAGCATGATGGGGGCGGGGAGCTGATTCTCGGCTGGAACCTGATTGGTCGAGCCGTTCTCTACTCTTTGAGAGTTGGTGTTACGTTCGTCGGTAGTAGAACCTGGGTTTTCTACGTTGTTAGGTTGAAGTTCCTTAGGAATATTGAATTTATTTGGAGATACTATGGTGGTCTCCTCTTTATCTGGGGATTCAAGATTAATTTTTCGTGCAGTTTTCCTATTTGGGGGATATTCGAAGTTCGAATTATCCTTCCTCTTTCCGTAACTATTATTTTGACTTTGTACTTTAGGGGTTGACTGTGTCAACTTGCTAGGAGAGTTATGGGGAGTTTTTTCGTGATGTGGGCAGCCAGGGATAGTGCATGGGTCGTAAGAGTCAATATCACTTACCGCCATAGAGATGGTTTCTTCGATCTCTTGCAGCTCCGTGAGTGCTCAAACGAAGAATGGTTCCTCTGGGTAGTGATCCGGCATCATTTTTAGGGCGTCAACACAGGCCTGCTTGCATTTACGGAATGTCTCCATTTTTGCCAGTTGGGCCTTGTTATACTTTAATTGCTCGCATGGTGTGAGCTGGGATTGAGGCGATGGTGACCTAGTTTCACTCCTTTGTGATAGTGCCAATTCCAATTCCATGTCAGTAGGAAGATTTGCCATTTCCGAGTCGTCAACGTGAGGGAGAGGGAGAAAATTATAAATAGAGTCTGCTTAGACTAAATAGCCCTGAAAAGGGCTGCAAAAGTCAGATGCTCTTTTAGTATGGGTGCAGGGGGTGGGTTGCGCAGGCAGCCCTGTAGCATTTGCCGTAGTGGCAGGTAGTCGTACAGTCTGTGCAGAGCGTATAGGAGACGCGACTGCACTGTATCGAGTCTCAAGACCGAATCCAAATCAGCGCACTCGAATAAACTTTGGTTACCTGTTTTATACTCCACGGAGAACGACGTTAAACGCCCTCTATCGGCTATACGTCATGTTGCATTTCTAATCATTTGCATATGTCCCCGACATGTACCTTCATGCCAAGTTTCGTTACGATCCCGCAATTATTTCTTTGTATGCTAATTTTTTTTGTCCATGAGTGTATTTAACATTCACAAAACCCTATCAATGGTCCGCTGGATTTAAATTATAAATTTACTGGTTCATGAGGTCAAAATTTTGGCGATCGCTGTTCTAAAATAAAGAATTAATTTCAATGATTTAGTAATTTAGCCATATAAAACGATTTTCTGAAGCACATTTAAGAGAAATTTTGCATTAAAGCTTCTATATACTATTTATAAACGCTTAAATGAGTTAAATAATGAAGTAAAAAAAATTGTGAATAGATTCCTTTGTATATTACTGCGATGATCCGATATAAGATAATTATAGAGAAAGTTTTTATTATCTTTACAAATGACCTTGTGACTTCTTAGTGCAATATGTGTATGGAATACTTATTACAAATTATTTCACCTTTGTTATTCAGATAAAGTTATGCTTTATAAACACGAACATTCCCCTGAACGTGATAATGAAGATTTTGTCTCAAAGAATTACTAGAAATAATATAATTTTTGATAGGTCTTTTCTATTTTTTTTATATTCAAGCGAAGGATATTTTGGTTTTGATAAAATTAAAGAATTAAACATATTTTATAAGTACAAAAATTGCTTATGCAGTGCAGAAAACAATGCATTAAAATCACAATTTAAATTTCCATTTATATGCTAATTGGATATTATATAGAATGTAAAATACAAGTAATTGATTATACACAATATGCATATATATTTCAAAATCCCTAAGAAATTATCGTAGTTTTGTTTTAATTTCACAAATTACGCATCCAGATAAAGTTGGACCCAATATTTTAAACATTTGTAAAAATTTCAGTGATCATTATTTAATTATTAATTACATTTTAATTGATATCGCAATAAAAATTACAAATAATAACTTTTTAAGAAATTTTTTTAAAAATTTATAGTACATTAAAGCATTTGTATATTTTTAAGCAAATAACCTTCAAAAGTTCCCAGTCATTAAATATATCAATGAGGATCTTCCGTTAATAATGGAAATGTTATGCCTCTGTATGCAATTGATTTCAAACCGCCGTCTATATTTTTATTTTTCAATCATTTTTGCTTATTGTTTGACATTGTCAAGTTTTAATTAAAAGAATAATGAACTACACATTTTTATTAATTAAAATATATTCAGTCATCTACATATCTCTAGATAAAGCTTTTTACCCATTTTAGGGCCAACTTACTGCCCTTAAATATAAATTGTGAAAAAATAAGTTGACAAATGAATAAAATTACAAATGTTTGTATATTGTCATTACACTAATTTTATTTTAAGTTACAAATTTTACCACATTCTGTCAAAAGAACTAGAAAAAAGTAGTATAAAAAAATTTTAAGTTAAATCCGACTTAGATCAAAGAAAAATTTCATTTTAGCTATTTTTTATTAAATAGTTACAATTAATATAAATATGTATATTCATGACAGAATCACAACATTAAGTGGTAATTAATTTTTGTTAATTTTCATTAAAGTATCGTGTTGTCATCCAAAACAATCGGGTATATAAAATTTCAGTTCAATTGAATTCTTTAAAACGTGAAAAAAAATTTTTTTTCATGTTTTGACACAAGTCGCCAAAAATGATGCCAACGTGTCTGTATTTGTAATTCTTTAAATAATTAGTTTTAATCAATTAATTTTTATTCATTATAATTATAAATTACTGTATTGCCATTTAAAATAATCATGTATATAAAATTTCAGCACAATTGAGCGCTTTAAAATGTATTTCATTAATGATTGAAAATTCCACCAAGATAAATAAATAAATAAATAAATTAGAGAGAGAGTGTGAGCTAATAGTAGAGGAATTGAAAAATAGATAAAACAATGAATCATCAAATTTTCTAAGCAAAAATTATAATTAATTTGCTTTGTATATGAAACATTACTTTATATTGCTTTGCAACAATGACTATGAGGGAAGTTCTGAAAGTAAGTTTCATCATTTTTTTCAAATATAAATTTAAATGCCAAAAAAAGACACATCTTGCACTATTTTTTGGCATAGGGAATACCGAAATTGAGACATCCGTATAATGTAAAGAGTTTGAAGAAACTACTATGGTAAAACACAGTGCGATGCAAGGAATTATCGTTCTAGTTCCACCTCAACAGTGTTTTGGAAATTACGTCCCGAGACTTCGAATAGGTGAAAGTCCGGAGGGCAATGTTGTTTTCTTTCATGAATGTGAACGGATGACCACTTTGGCCTTCAACTTCCACACTCTGCTTTCCTTCTCTGGACATGCAACACCAGCGACCAAACATTTGAGGAGACGTGACCTCTTCATCTTTCACGTCTGTAGGTGGTCATCGATAACGGACATATTAGTCGCACGTTCCCATTCTTACTGAATAACATCACGCACTTCCATTGGTTACCCAATAATCAGCATATACACCCCTGTCATCGTGATTTGCATTTGAATGTTCTCGGGCACGCCGATCTGCAGCTGTTCTCTCTTCTTCGACATTTTGCTCATGCATCATTCCTCCCTTCTCCTTCCATTGAACCAACAACAGGTGGGATTTCTTACTCCTACTATTACTCCGTTTTCAACTCCTACTATTAGTTCACACTCTCCCTATATATACACAGTCCAGTCACATTAATGTGACCACCACGTACTTTCCACGTCAGAGTTAAATAACCAATCACAGAAGGCAGGTGGCAACACAGTGCAGTTGAGCGTATATAAAGGGTGTCTGAGGGCTTCGGAAAACATTTCAATCATTGGCGTAATGCAAAAACGAAGCGATTTATCCGACGTCCAAAAGGGCATGATCATTGGCTTTCGGGCCAAGGGTGGAAGTATTTCCGAAACGGCTGAGTTTGTGAACTGTTCGCATGCCGCTTTGGTAAAAGTGTACCGTGCATAGCAAAATGGGACTGTTCAAAATCAGGGACGTGGCAAATGTGGTGCACCACGGGCCATAGATGACAGAGGCGAACGACGGTTGCGGAGATGCGTTCGGGCAGATAGACGGGCTACCGTTGAGCAACTGACCAACAAAATGAACCAAGGGGCTACCAAAAGTGTCTCCCAAACTACAATTCAGGGAACATTGCTGCGTCTGGGCCTCCGAAGCAGACGCCTGGTTCGTGCATCTATGCTGACTACTGTTCATCGACGACGAAGGCTAGAATTTGCACGCCAGTACAGCAGCTGGACGTCCACTGAGTGGCGACAGGTAGCGTTTTCAGATGAATCGCGTTTTATGCTCCATCGGATAGATGGACGTTGGCGTATAAGGCGTGAAACCTCTGAAAGGAACCACCCTGCAACCATTGCCGGAACGGTCCAAGCTGGAGGCGGGAGCATTATGGTCTGGGGAATGTTTTCCTGGCATTCTCTGGGTTCACTGATCATTGTGGAAGGCACGATGGATCAATACAAGTACGCATCTGTCCTTGCGGACCATGTCCACCCCTATATGCGCATTGTTTTTCCTCAGGATGATGGCATCTTCCAGCAGGACAATGCGAGGTGCCATACAGCTGCAAGTGTACGTGCGTGGTTCGAAGAGCACCAGGATGAGTTTCCGTCCTGGTCAGCAAACTCACCTGACTTAAACCTAATCGAGCATCTGTGAGACCATCTCGATCGAGTTGTTCGCGCCATGGATCCTCAACCGCGTAATCTAGCTCAGCTGGCCACGGCATTAGAGTCGGCATGGCTCAACATCCCAGAGAACACCTTCAGGGACCTAAGTGACTCTCTTCCTGCACGTCTCGCAGCAGTCCGCTCTGCGAAAGGTGGTTATTCTGGCTTTTGACAGATGGTCACATTAATGTGACTGGACTGTGTATATTTATCTTGTTCAAATTTTCAGTCGTTAATAAAATACTTTCTATTCATCCATTCAAGTTCAAATACACTTTTTTAAACTTGTAGTGGATGACACTTGATGTTAATACATTTCTTTTTCAAATATTAATTCATTAATTAAATCAAAAATAAATAAATAGTAAACAAAAATAATAGCGCCCAACAGCATATATAGAAAGGAAAATCATTCGTTGTGTCCCTGTAGCGCAATGGATAGTGCGTTGAACTTCTTATCATGTGGTCGAGGGTTCGTATCCCATCTGGGATGGCCTAATTTCTGAGAATGTGATTTCTTTTTAACTATACTATTTTATTAGAATAATTAAATTTAATGAATAAATAAATAGTAACAAAGAAAAAAATAGTCCACCACCATATATAAAAAGGTAAACGGAAAATTGTGAGGAAAATTGCTTTCTATTTTGTCACTTAATATTGTGATTCTGTCATATGTATATACATATGCATATTAATTGTAACTATTTAATAAAAAGTAACTAAAATAAAATGTTTCTTTGTTGACCTAAGTAGGAATTGACTTTCAATTTTTTTTTAAATACGACATGTTTAACCTAATGTACCAGCTTCTCATCAGGAAAAAAAGTTTAAACTTACTTGTGGAACATCCCTAATAAGAATCTCATCGCATCATTGAAATACACTCTATAACAAAAGAAACTACGCACCAAGAACGAGTTTTCCGATAGAGACAAAAATTGGTAGGTAGAAAGATTACGTATAGAATAACAAATGATTAAAATTTCAGAAAAATTGAATGATTTTTTTAGAGTTACATAGTTACAAAGTAATGCGTTCATTAAGGAGTTGTCCCTCCTCTAGCCTTATTGCCACATGACGTGACATAGAGTGATAAAGCACCCTGGTGGTCTCCTGCGGTATTTATTATCAAATTTTCTCCAATTGTCAGACCAGGTCATCAACATTCCCTGATAGATGTAGTCGCCTTCCCATCATATCCCCAACATGATCGATTGGAGAGGGATTTGGCGATATGGCTGGCCAAGGAAGTGTTTGATAAGCTGTAAGACAGTTCATAGCAACACGTGTAGTATGTGGTTTGGCATTATCTTGCTGAAAAATAAGGTCAGGATACTGCAAAAGGAACGCTAGCAAAACAGTTCTCAGAATGCCGTTGAAGTACCGATGTGCTGTAAGAGTGAGCCTCTAATGACGACCAAAGGAGTCCGGCTTCTAAAGAAATGTCACCCCAGACTATAACTCCTTGTTGAGGGCATGTGTGGCTTGCAATAGGGAAAGTGGGATCGGCAAGCTGCCTGGCCGTCTCCAGGCACGTCTTTGACAACTGTCAGGACATAATTGGAAGCTAAATTCGTCGCTAAGCACTATACGTTCCCAGTCAGCATGATACCAACCTGTTCGAGCCAAGTACCACTTTAATCTGGCTTGACAGTGTGCCGGCGTGATTGGCACTTAACATAGCGGTCGGTATAAGCGTAAATTTCGCTCTGTCAGCCATTTGTGAATGGTCATAGTGGACACTCGTGAGTGGGTCACACGTCTGATAGTTGATAACGATAAATCAGGCGCTGTGGTAGCTGATCTGACAATAAATCTGTCCTCCCGATCTGCTGTGGTCCTGGGTCGACCGCTAACATCATGACACTGAAATCTGTCACTGTCCACTCATTCTTGCCAGCATCTTCTAATGGCCGTATCGCTTCGACCCATATAACAAGCGATTCTCCGATTCGCCCAACCTACCTCTTTCAGTTCAATTATACGTCCTCTTTCAAACTCTGACATTTGCTCGCGATGGGCTCGAATCCTACGGCGATGCATTTTTTCAGTGTTGTTCAAAGGTATCCTAAATCTCAATGCAACAGAAATTTTCACCATCAGATTGAGAATCACTTTTTATAGACACCTGCTGAGTGCGCAGTTCCGATGCGCTGTAGCTCTCGCTATTCTTTCGTTGGACACTAAATTTTAATCATTTGCATGGTTGGTTGAAATGTCTTTGCATACGAAATTTCATTACAATCGGGCAATTCCTTCTTGGTGCGTCATTTTTTTTCTTATAGAGTGTATATTCATAGTACTTAATACAGTCGAACCTATTTTTGTGCGGTCTTTTTTATGCGATTTCCTTTTTGTGTGATTTTTGTGCGATTTTACTTTTGTGCGGTTTTTTATGTGCGATATTTTTTTATGCGGTGTATGAATTTCAATGGCTTTGGCGCCATTTCTATCTATTTACTAGTGGCGTATCGGAGAATGTTAGGAACCCCTCTCCCCTGAAAGTCAGGTTTCGCCTGTAATATTTTATAAATTGGGTAAATACGTAGTAAGCGTTAGTCAAGCCTTGGGCTCCTAGAGTCCTGCTCCCACCCCCTCGTCAGAGAACTCAGTGGCTTTGGCTCCACTGTAAGGTTTTCTATCTATTTACCAGTGGTGCAATGAAGAATGTTAGGACCCTCCCTGAAAGTCAGGGTTTGCCTTTAATATTCTATAAATTGGGTAAATGCGTATTTAGCGTTAGTCAGGCATTGGGCCCCTAGAGTCCTACCCCTTCCTCCCGTGATGCGGGGTGTACGTTACGCCACTGAAGTGTAGACATTTCAAGACGCTCTGTTATTTTGTTATGAACAGTCTCCCGATGATGCGCCTTCAGTTGCCTTCTCTCAACGCTCCAGCAGCCTGCCTTTGATTGAAGACGAAACTTTAATGACAGTGACATTATCAATAATTTGATAAATTATGAAGACAGACAAGAAGCCAGATTCTTTCAGAGTGGATAAAAATATGCAGGGATCCAGCTTTCCAACAAATTGGAAAAGCATTTTCTTAAAATAGATACTAGTTATGAAAGGAGTAAAAAATTCCAAAAAGAACTTCAATCATGTATAGCTGCTTATCGTGACATTTACAAGCAACTGACCACCCGTCCTTCGTCACAAAAACTAATCTCTTACTTTATGTTGCCAAAAAATAAATCAATTTAAATTCACCTTCAAGTGTCGAAAGCGATTTTGAACTTATTCATTACTGGACTTTGGATTACAACGAGTAGCGAGGAATTAAGTGTGTGCATTTTAAAGACTTATCCGTATATACAATGAGAAACTATAGGTTTTGAAAATGTTTCCATGTGTAATATTTAGTTATTTATTTTGTTATGGAAGTACTCTTACATATAAATTTCATAAATAATTGCCATATTTTATAAATGCGACTTTTTTATGTGGTCCCTATCCACCGCATAAAAAAGTTTTTTGTAGTATTTCCACAAATTAGTTTGTTTTATTCAAGAAATTAAATTTTTGAATATTTTTTTGTGCGATTTTTTATGCGGTTCCTATCTACCACACAAAAACAGGTTCAACTGTATTTCATTTCAAATGTTATAGGATAGAGAATCATCAGGACAAAAATTTAAAAATTATCTGAAAAACGTGTAATGATTGAAGTTAAACTTTTGCTTACTGTCATAATTAATTAAGATTACAAATTATTTGAGTGGAAACTAAATACTTTCTCAAAAATCATTTCAACAAATATTTTCGAAAACGTACTCAGAATTAAAAGGATTAAGAGAAAAAGTTTATACTTAGAGAAAGAAAATGATACTGATAATGGAGAGATGGAAATTTTCTTTCTGCTTATCTTAAAACACTTGATAAGAAATATTTGCTTTGCTTAAGTAGTTAGAAAGGCTTTTAATGTTTGCATGTGCCTACAATACATTTGTTCTTGACTTTCGGAGAATTGGTACACCACAGTTAATATTTCAACAGAACTTTTCAACAAAATAATTCTATGCCCCTAAATGCTGTTGTTATTGTTAGAATAAGAATTTTGTAAATTAGAAAGAGCAAATATTTATCTATTATTTTACTTTATAGAAATTTCAATAGGTTCTTAAACATACCTCTAATTTAGAATAAATATTATACAAAATAAGTCTTAAAAAATTCCAAATTTATTAGTCAAAGTATGTAAAATTCATGTAAGGTTGCGTTTTTATGATGTACAATGCGTATATTTTTTTCTAGTTATTTTAAATTAATTAATTAATTTTTTTTGTTCATTGACATATTTAAAAACTTAGTACCATATTAATTTAGAACTTTTCTAGTACTTTAATAATATCAAACTTTCAAAATATTTCTAAATAGTATCTTTTATAATACTTATATATATATATATATATATATATATATATATATATATATATATATATATATATATAATGATTATTTCTTAATAATATCAATAAAGCTACCAAAAAAAGGGAATTGATTTTATTTCAGTCTTGGTACATATTGCTTATTTAAATTTATACTAGTAGTTGCCAATTTAATTTTTCAAGTGATTTAATTGCCATTCTGTAGAAATAACATATGCTTTTATTTTATTGTATCAGGTTAGATGATCAGCAACAAAAGATGTCTCTTAGGTAAATCTCTTCATATTTGTGGGGTTTTTTAATGAACAGAAGTCGCAAAGATCCTAAGTTAGAAAATAATGTTGACAAAAATTTAGGCAAATGGAATAACTTTTTGATACTAACATTGTTTTTGTTGTTGTTGCTAATCCTCCAGGGTATGACGAAGTCAGACAAGTTAAATTAAATCGTTCACTCTCAAAAAGTTCAGCCTAAGAAGGGGATCAGTGTAGATATATTTGCTTGTGATGTCCATTCAACGTGTTCGGGGGAAGCCTGGTGATCTTGACACCTTGCACAGATGGAGAAGATTATTTTATTAGCTGAGAATGAGAGGCACTTGATGTGACCACTAGAAAAACGAGAGAGTGTAATCTGAGAGTATCTGTCACACCCCTGAAGACTATGGCCATACCGGGCTCTATTACCCACGTACCAATGATGAGTGGGAGACACCCTGCACTCCGCCAAAGTTTGAGATTTTTTTAACGAGTATAATTCCAGATAGGTAAGGACGGCTGTGGAGGGAGTTGGAAGATAACATCCCTCCTTTGCTAGTTTGTCCACCATTTCATCGCCGTAAAGTTCGACGTGAGATTGGATCATCCGAAAATAGATATCATGGAGCAGCGATATATGTTTCAGTTTGTGTAAGATGGAGACACTGGTTTTGTCGCCAACAATAAACCATTTGTAAAGGTGCTGAAGTGAACTACAGCTATCGGAGAGAAGTCTAACAGTGAAGATCGTGTGCTTATCTGATTACCAGGGACAAAGAATATTTAAAAAGTGTTAAGTACCCTATTAACACTAGAATGCAAGGTATAAAAACTAACATAGGAAACCAGTGTGTTTAAAAACAGAAAGAGATTATTTAATTATAATTTAGTATACATTTCACGTACTTTTATTAACCCCATATTTAATAAATAGCCATAACTAAGGTCCATAAGACCCTGCCTTACTATATGTACAGTGATCAAATCTTGGTGTTGAGAAATATTTACAAATAGAATGGAATTACTGAGAAGTCATTGAGAAAAGTGCTATCCTTTCTCGTTGATATGCTTGTAGTGAGTCCACTTTTGAATCTTAAGCCAAAAAATAGATTATAAAAACCCTGAATGAGTGAATATTATTAATGTCGCCCTATAAAGCAACACGAGCTCTATTGGTGATGGACCTCGTTATTTAAAGCCCTGGTCAAGTGCCAAAGACAACACTTCAGCTGGCAACCCATTTCCGAACTTCCGCACCACACAACACGGTTGTTCTTCAGTGGCATCAGGGCTCGAATCCACTACACGCCAGTCACGAGTCCATGACTATGACCAATAGGCTACCACGATCACATTATAAACACAACGAACCTTTAAATAACAAAAACTTTCAAAGAAACTGAGCAGAATACCTTATGAATGTTTCTGTGGATTGAACTGAGTTTTTGAACCTCGTTTTTATTTATTCAAAAGTAGACATTTTAAGTATCAAATTTAAAGTATGCTGGAGTGATACGTCTGCAGTCTTTTCTTGTCAGTTAATCCATCCCTTAATTCATTTCCTTATGTTTTAAAGTAAAAAAGTACCCACTTGTAGGTAAAGGAACTGATGAAAAGATTCAGACAAAAAAACTGAACATTAGTTTAAATTTTGCCGATGTTCTGGGACGAAAATTTGAGTTGTTTAATTGAGTGTTTTGTAATGTGTAATTGTGATCACCTTTTTCACAAAATTTTAAAATTCTTTTGTGTACATTAGGGTAAATATATCCAAATACACTTATTAATACAAAACATCAAGTGGAGGAAAACTTCTAATGATTAGAGGGTCTACAGCTTAAGGGGTGTTGGAAAGCTAAAATCTTATTTTTTTTAACAATTTGTGATTTTTTTACATTTTCAAATTGTTTAGATTTTAACCTTTTTAAAAATACCTTACTTTAACCTCTAGGGTATTTAGAAGCCCTTAAAACGTATTTTTAAATAATCGTTGAATTTGGGCCACGTCCATTTTAATAGCGAAAATTGTAAACAAATTACTTTGTTTTTGCTTAAAAGTGTAACGACTGATATAAACCAAAACATGTATCTTTTATTTTAATTTGAGCCTTTTATTTTTTAATTTCCTAGCCGATTAAAAGTCTCGCTGTATACATTAAAATCAATTTATCTCAAAATGTAAATTTTAATGTGCGATGTACCTTTTCTGAGAAACTACTGTTCACAGGTATGTAATTTTTGTATGAATTATTTATAATGATGTCTAATATATACTAAAATGAGCTTTTTGTAAAAAATTCAAAAATTTAATTTTTACAAATTTTTTAAGTAAAAAATGGGTCAAATTTCGCAATGTTTGATAAAATATTTCCTAATTTATTAAAAAGTTCAAAATTAGCTAAAAGCTCATTTTAGTATAATGAGAGAGGTGTACTTTAATAGTATGAAAAATTTCAAGCATGTACATAAAACAGATTTTGAGAAAAGGTACATCGAAAACAGCCAATTTAACATTGTCAGTATAGAGAGAGAGAGAGGTTTCCAACACCCCTTAATGCAATGTCTTATCGTAATATGAATTTCTACGGAAAAATTACCAAGTTAGCGGTGATATCGTCAAGCAAACAATTTTTAATAACTGATTCTTTCATCAAATTTGGTGATATTTAGCCAAATTGGCTATTATTGTGCGGGGATTGGATAATGAGAAGGTTCTCGACTATTTTTGGTTCGTTAACGCATGTGAGGACACATGCAGAATTCGCCAGAAAATTTGACTTCTGAAGAATGTAATTAAATGAAAGGAACGGTTTCAAAGAGTCGAAAGCAGCCTAGTAGTTTCAAATCTAAAAAGTTACGGCTTCAAGTGGCTTAAAGTTTACCTTAGCCGGGTGATTATTATGATTTGTGCTGCGGATGGGGCAATATTTGCTGCTAGAAGCTTCTGCTGCTACGTAAATAAGTTTATGTTGTGTTTTCAAGAAGACAGAGACTATTTTTATTCATCTTAAGCAAACCCGGAAGCTCGCAATCTAATCTTTAGATCCTTGTGTGTGTTGTTTGTCATGTTTAGCAAAACAAAATAAACAAATAATATGGTTATATTGTCCCTTTCATTAACTTAAGAACGATTCCAAATCAGATAAACAGTTAGTATCTTCTAAAAATGAACACATTTTTCATTTTCGTGGCAAATATATCCTAATTTTCTCTGTTTCATGAGAAATAGTATAAGATAAAAAAATATAAAAATTGTTACTATATTAGCGCATTGCATTTTACATAAGTATTTCACTAATGATATTACATTATTCTACCCTGTTAAAGGAATATTTCACGCAAAAAATATTCTACTTTATTCCGAAACATTTTTTTTTATTAATATTTGACACTTGTAAGAAAAAAAAGAAACACGTGTGCAACAGAAGAAGGGGTAATTAGTGTCAAGTTATTTTGAAGCGCATTACACTGGCAAGAGATTTGACAGTTTGAAAGAATGGATAATCTTTTTTGATGAATAAAGAAATAGGGATAACAGGGGTATAATTAGAAGTAAGGAAAGAGTATTTTATTCCCTATTTTCTATGTTTTTTGAAGAATTATATTCATTTTCCTGTTGAGCAAAAAGTTTTGTCGTCAATGAATTATAGATTTTCTAGTTCGATTAATCTAAAGCATTTATTTTAAGAATAGATTACTGAATAATAATTTTAATTTTTGTGTGTGTGTGTGTGAATTTTTAGAGTTTATATTTAAAAGCGGATTTGTGAAATAATTAGAAGACATCAATTTCCTGATTTTTCACACTTGACCATTACTTATCGATTTAACGAGTGTTTTTATGAGAGATACCCTATTTTTTATACATATTTTTCTCCTTCTGGTCAAAATATTTTCTTCCATGCACTACAGCATGAGGTTATTTTTACTCCTTTTTATTTTAATTAATAAAAATGAAAAGGATTTTGACATTGTTTTCCAATCTTTTTAATATTTTTATCACGTGTGTGTTTCAAAATACCTACAACTAATCAATTTGCATTCATCAATTTACGTTCATTCAATATACTTACATCATACAATTTTAATTTTAAAACACTAAGGATAATTTCAAATAAAATTTAGAATTTTAAATTTCCCCTTTTTCTATGTATATTATATTGTTGAATTCAATATTTGAAACAATGAAATTAAAACTGTTAAACTAGTACTGGTATGCAAACCAGAACTGTTTTGGATTAGGAAATGAATATGAGCTCAAAGAGAAACTACAAAAAATGAAATCATTCATACGCAGTAAAGTAGCAAGCCGCAAAAAATTGTATATCCTATTTTAATAAATAAAATTAAATTCTATGAATGTTTGCGATAATTTGTGCATAAATAATTTACAATTATGCATATTTAACAAAACTTATCATAACTTTTATCTTATAACAGTGCTTCTCAAACGTTCAATATTTGCGACCCAATTTTCATTCATAATTTTCATCGCATCTCCCTCCAAACAATAACAACGAATTGAATTCAATAATAATTCACGCTAAAGCTAATATATAATATTAATTATAAACCATACAAATTGTCAAGATAAATATTAAATTTTGAGTATAATTTTATGTACGTCAAACCCATGGAGACACTGCTAATTTTTGAACTTGTTTTTAACTTAATATTGTTAATTTAATTATCAGTACCAATGCATTTACAAGAGTATTATATCGGTGTAAATGGGTATTTTACTTCTTTATCATGTCAGAATATTTTTGTTTCTTTTCAGTAATTTATTAATATTTTTAAATAATCTTTTATTTTCGACTTTTCAATATGCTCTCGCCTCTTTCTATTATCACTCCCCTAGGGGGCATGCGCCACAGTTTGAGAAACACTGCCCATTAAATTAAATCCATTTTACAATGAAATAGTGTTACAAAATATTTTTAAAAAACGAACTCAAAATTATGGAGGATAAGTATGTAGGGTTGGATATGTATATGTGTACTGACGCATCTCCCTGCCACTTCGAGTGGAGCAATCCACACTGACGTCAACCCCCAAGTAGTGTCCGACAAAAGAGCGACACACGGGAAATGACGCATATGGACATTAGAGAGCTATAGACGAAGGAGAAAGACGTTCTCCTTTGGTGTTTAATATATTTTTAAAAAATATATATTTCATCCTTCATTTTATTTAATAAATCATTATTCATCCTACGGTTGTAGTCATTTTCCCATAAGTATAAGGAAAATGCTATAATTATTTCGAATGTCTAACATTCAATTCAAAGTGAAATAAGATAAAGCATAACCCGCGAACTCATGAACATTAACCATTAACATTTATTCAAATATAAATAGTTCAACTGATTTTAATGTAAAAAAATGTTTAAAAACATTTCGAATATTTGAAAATACTTTCGAGAAAAGTTTTACCTGCAAATCCATGTTAGAACGAAGCTCTTTAAGTGCTAACGTGAGCTCTCCTAGTGCCCGCATAAGTGTTTCTTGTTCTGAAAAATAAAAAAAGAATAGTCGTCATTCTTTCAAAGTTTTTTTTAATCTTTTAATAAATTAATTTGTTTTTGAATAATTTTTCGTTTCCTTCTATGCACTCTTGAATATGATTGCAAAAATATATAAAATACATATTTATAAATATATATAAAATACATATTTATAAATATATATAAAATACATATTTATAAATATATATAAAATACATATTTATAAATATATATAAAATATTTATGTATAAAAATATTAATATGTAATACAATATATGAGAAACGGTAGTACTTTAAGAAATTTTGATATCGATAAAATTGTTCAGAGGAAGTTCTTTCATTAAATTTTTCAAATAACTTTCAACTCAAAGATTATTACATACTACAGACTTTACCATTTGATTTTAAGAACTTAAAATGTTATGATAGGCAAGAAAGTAGATTCAAAATTATTAAAATAGAAATAAGTCATCAATAAAAATAAATAGCATTGAAACGAATCACAAAGTACGCTGAAGTACGCAGTATAGTACGTTTCTACCCCGATAATACTCTTATGCTGTATACGATTCTCAAACGTAAAACTTCAATTTAATACTTCGATAATTCAATATATCGATTTGTTTCTTCAATCGTACGAATGTGCGCAGTATACGCATAATTATTAGTACTTTCTAGGGACAATAAAGATAATAACTATGCAATAATTTAATTAAACATTATTTATCATCAGATTCAAATAAAATATTAGAGCAAAAATATTCTGAAGTTAAAAATAATTAATTGCTCTAAAGAAGCCTACATGTTTAAACTTTATTTATATACTCAGCTCTCCAATATTTACATACTTTGGTTGATTCCATGCCGCTGCTTTGATGTCAAATTGAAATCCTACCTTTCGAAGATGTACAAAAGTCCCAAAGTAGCAAGCACATCTGGTATCTTTACACAAGAAATGCATCAACATGTGTAAACAAACAAAGTAAATAGAAGAAGTTTTCTTGGACTGATGTACAGTTTTCTTGCCCCAGAATATTTTCAAGATATTTTTTTTTTTTACCTTTGTCATTTTACTGATTCAACGTGGGGTTTGTTATTAAATCCGTTGTTTCTTTTTTTTATTTGGTAGCTTTAATTATATCAATATATTACAATATTCTAATGCTAAAATTATTTTCTTTTTAAAAATTGTAAAAGTTGTAAAGAATATAGCAGCTGTTTTTCAAGAGTTTTGTTCTTGAAAATAAAGGCTTAGTATTCGCTTAGTTCCTAATTTCAATGCAAAGCAAGATACTTGCTTTACACATTTTGTCATTTTTCAGATTACATAGTTATTACTCTTTTCTACTCAAAACATTTTTCTTTTTACATCATTGGAATGTGTGAATATTTTAAAACAATTTACTTATTGAACTTATTCCTTGTTTTTATATTAAAAATTCGAAAATAAAAAAGCATTCATCAATTAAAGTATAAATTGTCTTTCAACGTAAAATAAATTTCTTTTTGAAGCCACGTAATGTTTTCGTTTCATTGTAATTCGAGAGAGAAATTTGGATTTTTTTTTTCAGAATAATCTTTTAACTACGCAAGAATTCAATTTATTACTTAAAATTATTCACAGCTTCAAAAAGAATTCCATCCGTAAATATACAACTAACACAATGAAAATAAAACTATCTGCCTAAGAATGCCGCATTTTCACTCTCTATACTTAACAGAATAAAAGGAATCTTCTTTCTTGACATTCCAGCGCCATCTGTCTCTTAAAATTTTAATCTAAAAATATTGCTTGTTTATGCTATCATCTTCCTTTTTAGAGTTAATTTTAATTTGGAAGAAAAAGTAATCACACAGAAAATTCACACATTCAGTAAATATTTTTGAGAAAGGATAAGTGTGCGAGAAGATACAGTGTGCCACAAAAGTGTTCATACACTTGCAATATTTCTTATAAAATTTAATGTTTTCGACTAATAAAAATTAATATATTGTAATTGTAATTTTTTATGATACCTGCAACTTGTTCTTAATGGAATGACATAATTAATTTTTTAAAAATAGAATAACAATTTTTTTAAAAAATGAATTATCAAAAACCTACTAAAAAATTACGCCACAAAAATATTTGTACACTTAACAAAAATCTCAACTTAGCTTTAAATATTGTATTTCTTTCTTAATTTAGTACTTAATAGGATATCTTTTCGTGTTCACAACTTTTAAACGTCTTGGTATAGATTTAATCAGTTTTTTGTAATTTCTGCATCGATGTTCTTCCATTCTTCTGTGATTATTGTTTTTACTTAACATTTTGTGTTTATTAGTCACGTTTTCTTTTTTTTTACATCAGAATCTCACCAAATATGTTCTACTGGGCTAAATAAAGTGATTGAGGAGGTGTTTTCATTATTTGGGGCAGTTATAGAGACACCAGTGGCGTACATTGAGAGCAGTGCACTTGGAGTCATTACCCTGTTAAAAAATTAAGTAGTCTCCAATATCCAAATTTCGGGTGGATAATTTAAAATTTCTCTTTAAAATAATTAAATAGAGCTCATGATTCAGAATAGCAGAATAGGTGGAGGAGTTCTTGTTCCTCATAAATTCATGGGATTAAATTCCTTAATTTTTCCTTTACAAGCTATTATAGGCCCATCGGAACCAAAAATGTTGAATTATCTGCCATCCCAATCAATTTACTGTCAATTTTAAATTTTCTGATACTTAATTCCAAGAATCTAGTGGGATCAATAAAGCATGAAGGTAGAAGTGTTTTTGCGTGGGGGTGTAAATCGGCCACAAAATTTGGTAATTGGGTATTTTTTGATGAATCATGAGCTCTATTTAAATATTTTAAAGAGAAATTTTAAATTATCCACACGAAATTTGGATATTGGAGTCAACTTAATTTTTTAACATGGTAATGACGCCAAGCGCACTGCTCTCAATGTACGCCACTGGTGTCTCTATAACTGCCCCCAAATTATGAAAACACCTCCTCAATCACTTCATTTAGCCCAGTAGAACATATTTGGGGAGATTCTGATGTAAAAAAAAGAAAACGTGACAAATAAACACAAAATGTGAAGTAAAAACAATAATCACAGAAGCATGGGGGAAAATCGATGCAGAAATTACAAAAAACTAATTAAATCTATACCAAGACGTTTAAAAGTTGCTGTGGACACTAAAATATATCCTATTAAGCACTAAATTAAGAAAGAAATGCAATATCTAAAGCTAAGTTGAGATTTTTTTAAGTGTACAAAGATTTTTGTGGCGTAATTTTTAGTAGGTTTTTGATAATTCATTTTTTAAAAAAATAGTTATTCTATTTTAAAAAAATTAATTATGTCATTCCATTAAGAACAAGTTGCAGATATCATAAAAAATTACAATTACAATATATTAATATTTATTAGTCGAAAACATTAAATTTTATTTAAAAAAATGACAAGTGTATGAACACTTTTGTGGCCCACTGTATATGATTTTGGCTGCTCGTGAATGAATGATTCTGTTAAAATATTTAAGAAGATATATGATTTTGGTTGCTCGTGACTGAATGATTCTGTTAAAATATGTTTTTCTCTTTCAATAAATGTTAATTATTAGAACTTTATTAGTTTATTTCAGAAAAATACCTCGGACATTGTAATAAACTTCATATTCAGGTTGTGTACTTTGTGCAGCTTGTCTTACAATACAGCCACTGAGCTCCAAAGCCTTCTGCCAAGTAACTCCAGTTAAAACTGTCACATTCATTTTTCTGTCACGTTCCTATTTCAACGGAGGGAAAAAATACAAATGTTATATATCATTTCATAAATTTCGAAACATACATAGTAATTAATTAATCAGTTAACTTGATAAATAATAATAAATAAATTATTTTAATTATTCATAATTTATAACATTTATAACTAAAATCCCAAATTCAGCATGAATCGGTTGTTCTGAAGCACGCTGCTCTTGATGTAATTTGATTTTTGGTTGTTCTAATCATTAATGGAGGCTGTGAAGAAAGGAACGTAGTGTTTCTATATTTGATGGAATTAGCTATGAATTTATTAAAATAAATCTCATATTTTAATCATGAATAACATAGCAAACAAATTTGAATGTTATTTATTATGATAAACAAAAAAAAATGTTCTGAAACTGACTGAAGTGTAATAGATTTGATCAAATGTCTTATACAAAATAAATATTTTTATCATACGCTATGCAGATGGACGGGCATGTATATATATGTATGTTTGCATGTATGTATATATTGTTGCAAATTAGCGTAGAGGAAAAAAAGACGACAACCCCACTTATTTGTATAATAACAAATTTACTAATGAACAAGAGCGAATAGGTGACTATATAAAAACAAATCGACGTATATGCACAAAGAAATATTATAACAGATTATTTACAACAGTGCAAATTGCACTCATTATAAACAAGCTTTACAACATTCTAGAAATGGCTCTCCAGACAGTTCTACTAGCAGGAGCACTCAAACAAATACAGTCTCTCTCACACTTATCACAGTCGAAGCATACGACTGAAATCTCTTCTGAACAAACTCGACGTTTGTTACAAAATTCCTTTCTATAGCATCTTTGTAATTTTGTAAAAGGATAGATCTGAGAACCTTCTCAATGATTCCTTGGCGATATCAAATTTTTCACTTAGGGTGATAAAGTCAATGATCTGATGACCTTGGTCACATCTTCTAAGGTTGCCATTATCTTATTTTTCAAGTTTGCTCTAGAAAACGAACTATACCCGAAAAACTCAATTTTCTCACAAGGAGAGTTTACTGAGAGTAAACCAACATATATGGAGTGTTTCAGTATCTATGTATGTGTAGTATTTTATACATGTATAAGATTTTGGTAAATCAGCTATTACTTTAAACACCGATATTAAAATTTTTCAGCAATAATGAGTCTTTCATAGCATCATTATCACTAAGATGAATTATTAATTATTATATATTTCATTCTGTGAGCAATTACATATTCTAATCATTTTAAACGATGTCATAAACGTAGAAATTGATTAATTATGCCTTATTTAGAACATCAGATTAGGTACATACGACATTTGGGGAAGTTTTAATTTAACTAATAAACAAGTCAAATTATTTCCCGACGATTTAAAATTGAATGAAAATATATAAATAAAAGTTAAAAAAATAGTTCTTTTTTTTTAATCTCAATTTGCATATATTTAGGTCACATTTAAAAGACGCGGGAGGTTGCACAGGCTCTTAGGGCTTCTTATTTTGAAAAAAACATATATGTAAATAAAACATCTGCTCTAAAAATTCTCATAAACTTAAAAATGGAGTTTAAGTGAGTGTAATACATTTATGAAATTAAAAACATCAAGATAAATGCTGAAAAAATAACCTTGGTTTTTAAAACATTTTAATGGGGCTCATCTAGAAATTCAAGAATACTTGAATTATAACATTTTTTTTTATTTTAACAAATTGAAAAGACGAATTCCAACCTAAGTGATACAAAATGCATCACTTTCGTTAGAAGCAGCTAAAATGTTCACATTGACGAAATGAAAAGAGAGATTTAACGTTTAATGTATCTCAAAATTCATTTCCTGCAGTCCTTTCTTAATTCTGAAGCTAAATAAAAAAAAGTAGACTTTTGCTTTCATTTATGACTCTAAAAATTCTCCATTTAAATTGGAATATAAAAAAAAAAAAACGAAACAGACCATAAAAAAGGATCGCTATTTTATGTACATTTCGCAATCAATTAGGTCACTTCAAATGCATAATCACGTTTACCATTTAAAGGCTCTACAACAAAAAAGTGTTAAATTGTATTGCTTAGTAAATCGAAATATATAAAATATTTTAATGGAGAAACTGCCTTATTTTATAATTTTTTATTTTTATTTATTTAATATATTTTTCTACAGTTTATCATCACTTAACTTTTACTTCCATAATTCCAGTATATTGATTTTGAATAACTTTCTTAAGTAAAATAAAATAACCAAATTGTATATCTCTTTATATTTAAATGCATAAATTGAATAAAATTTCTGATTTTTATTCTGTTCATTTCAGCTCCTACTTTTGATTTACGATCGTCAGTTTATTGGGATTTTGTTCAAAATGAAATTAATTTTTATTTAAAATAATTATCATTACGATGGCATAATTCAATTTACATCCTTTTAAATGAAGTAAAAAATTTTATTACATCAGGATATTTTAAAGTTCCAGTCGTACAAATCAATAAGTAACTCCACAAAATGTTAAGTATTGTGCAGTATGTAATCTAATAGGTATTACCTTACAATACAACGCGATGTATCTTGTCGCATTTATTTAGCTAGAAAAAAAATCTAATTTTCAGTTACTTTATTTAAATATAATTAGTTCGGGAAATTTTCTCACATTTAAAAATATATTGGGAAAGAGCCAGTTTTTAAAAATTACCACTAAAGAACATGTGTCTTTCCTATATTTCAAAATTATGCACTCTTTGATGTTTTCAAAAAAATTTTACAAACCACAGTACTAAACTTATAAGTTATAATGTTCTATTACTTCACTGTAAGCAAATACTGTTTAAATACGTGGAAAAACTGTTCGAAAGGCTATGCAAGGAAAGCATAACTAATCATCAAAATTATAGTTGAATCGTTTTTATAGAACTTATTTTCCAAGAATGAAAAAAAAATAGAAGACAGGAAGACTTCAAAAAGTCTGATAAGATGATTCTCAAATTATAATACGCTTATCCCCATGTTGTACCAACAGCCCTGAAAATGATTTTTCTGAAATAAAGCTTTCAAACCTACCCTGCAAAATTATTCCTAAAAACAAATATATCAAACATTTGTATGAAAATTTTGCAAACATTTAAGGAAGACTCAGAGATTCAATTGAATAAAAATGGTAACAGTTTGTATATGTGAAATATAGCTCTAACTTTCTAACTAGAAAAATTGCTAAGATTTCATAATAAACTCGTAGACAAGTGATATCAGAAATAATAAAGAAGTAAAAGTAGCTGAATTGTTATCAAATATATTATAGTATTTTATTATATTAATTTTTCTGTGTACCTTATGCTTGAAATTTATATTTAATGTCGAATCAAATTTTGATTATTTCGCATAGAAATTCAGAAATTTATTTAGATACAAGGTAAAAAAAATGTTTAAAAATCATCGACAAGATATGTATAAATTGTTTGTGGTGATGGAAATGAAATCAGAAACTCCTTGAGCATTTCTAAGATTTAATTTACGAACAATACAGGCTACATAAAACTGTATGAATCAACAAAGAGATTCCACACCAATAAATAATTTTACTTAGTTAAAAATGTCTTGCCTACGGATTTAAACTTTAAGTAAAGAACAACAGAAGGGGGGGGGATGAGAAAATAATTGTTTCGAAGACTATATTTTGAGGGTACACATGAACGGGTGCTACATGGAATTTTGGGGCCAGAGGGCAGTTTAGACAGAACCGTTTTAGAATATTTAAAAATCATTGCTCAAAGGTAGGGGTCTTCAACCTGTGGCCGTGGGTCACGAATGGCCTATTGAAGTCATTTTAGAGCCCCGTCATTTGAATTTGTGGCAATTTCAAAAAAAATTGTCTCGTCTGCTTTTTGTTGTAAAAAACGCCACTTTTTTTTCTGTTATTCTTGATGTTTAAAACATTTCACTGGTGTGTTTGATATCCATTTGAAATAAATTTTTCTGAAAATGACAAATTTTTCAAAAACTTCACTGTATTCTAAATAATTTCAAAGATAAAAAATTCGACTATGCTTAAAACCTCAGAAATTTTAGGAAAAAATGACTCTTATCTTTAACAGGTTTGCAAAGTACATTTTACAAAGTACAATTCGATTAGTGTATTTTAATTCGATTTTCATTTAACTTTTTTTGAAACCGATATATATATATATAATCCATAAATTTATATATACACAGATAGCTATAGAACCTAAATATAACTATTCAGGGGATAGGAAATATTAGGCACAGTAGTACAATAACAAACTCCTGGCCTTAGGAACCAAGATTGCAGGTTTAAACGAGTTTTAGGGCTAGCCAACCTTCACCAGTAATTTATCTATACAATGTGACAAGGGGAAAGGAAAGAATAATATTAGCAGAAATTTAAATATATTACAAATAAAATCACTATACTATTAAACTATAACGATAAAATTATAGCCTACTAGTATTCACAGTATGGATTTAAAGTCGATGCAATAAGGTAGATAGTAAGACTTACTTCGTGAGTATATCAACTAATTATGTTTCTCTCCAAATACAACAGAGGAATATCAGTACCACATAACGTTAATAAATTATGATAGAATAATATAAAGTCTAAATATATATATATATATATATATATATATATATGCACGTTTAAAAACCATAAATATATATTGATATAAATATTTGTAGAAATTAATGTTTACAAGTAATATTTAAATAAAAATATTATTAATTTATTAAACATGTGGCGTCATCTATCGAATAATTGTATAATTAATTAAAAATACTGATATTAAAACATAATGTCAATAATAGTTGTTAATACATATTGTATTATCACTGAGAACTATTAGAAATATAATTGTAATGAAAGTTAGCAGGATATCCATGTTCAATACATTGTTTAATCAATACATTGTGAATACATTGTTACAATCGCTAACTAATACATTATTACGATTAATACAGTTAAAAATAATATTTCTATATAGACATAGATAAATTTGAATTCTAGTAAGGCACTTTAACAATGTTAAAATTAAAGGCATCTCTTTTATCATAAATATTACTATGTAATTTAAAATCCTTAATATACAATGTTACATCTAAGTAATTAGTTATAATTGGATTATGATTAATTTTAACTAAGTTTAAGTAATCCGGATAAAAATTAAAATTGGGATTAAAATTATTTTTTTACCAAAAATAATTAAATCATCAACATATCAAAAAATGTAATAGTCATTATTAATAATATAATTATATTCATAGAAGTGTAAATATAAATTAGCCAAACTATTGCTAGCAGGGCCACCTTGTGGCAAGCCTTTATTTTGTTTATATAATGAATCATTAAAATTAATGTAATTTTATTTTAAGACTAAATCTATGAGAGTTTTAAATTTGTTAAAATTAATATTAAGATTATATTTACTATGGTTTTCTAATATATAAATATACAAATCTGTGAACACCATCTCTTCCCTTAGAATCAGTTGCAGTCTTGTAAAACAAACCTCCCTTTTTTATATAAATTTCCTGATACAATAATTTTGACAGTCATGTGACCCGCGTATCATTGCAAATTTATTAATTTGGCCCTATAGCACGAAGAGTTGAAAACCCGTACTCTAAGAAATGTACAAGAATACAATTGATGAACCTTTCACATTATTATCTCTTTTAAAATTTTCATTCTCTATACGACCAATGCTCTGAGTTAAAAAAATTTTATTCTTTAAAATGTTCATCTTGTTTAATAAATATTTTCCATTATAACAAAACCAACTCCATTAAAAAAATATTTAAAATTTTTAGATACAAATATTGCCGCACGCATAAGTCCCGATACCAAGTCCCGATAGCCGAGTTGGCAGAGCGTTGGACTGAACTTCCTCAAGTCTCGGGTTCGAATCCCGGCCCCGGCAGATTTATCCAAAGACTGGAATTTTGTTCTCGTTTTTAATGTATTGTTTCTCTAGGTTCTAGATGAATCCAGATCATTCTTTATAGTGCATACTGGGTATTTCTCGAATATTCCGAAGTGTATAAAAGCAGAGTTCATCGCCAGTTGGGCATGTTCTCAGTCCAGTGTTGTATCGAGCTCCCAGCGTTAGAATAAATCTAATTGTTTGTTTAATTGAACTGTGTACTTCTTTCGAACTCCGTGACAAGTTTGGTGGAGGCGCGGGGTACAATTACGTCAAACGTGGGTAATAGCGACAACCTTCGCAGGAGCCTCCGGTTAAGAGGATTATCCCCGAATTCGGACTGTTAAAAGAAAATAGTAGGAAGAGGACAAAAATGCCGACCGAGCAAGAAGCCAAGCCCGCTGTAGTAACACCTTCGTTACAGCAATGGAGGAGCCCATCGACCTTCCGAGGAGCGCCTGGGGAAGACCCTCTCAAATGGCTTAAAGAGTACGATCGAGTAGCCAACTTTAACAAGTGGGATGACATGATGTGCCTGGCTAACGTTTATTTCTTTCTTGACGGTACTGCGAGACAGTGGTATGTCAACAACGAAGACGCCTTAGATTCCTGGGAAGCGTTTAAAAATGGACTAAGTGGACTTTTCGGTGACCGTCAAAGATATACCAGAAGGGCAGAAGAACAACTAAAATGCCGAGCCCAGCGTTCAGGCGAGAGTACACAGTCCTACATACAAAGTGTATTAGGACTTTGCCAAGAGGTAAATCCTCTGATGAGAGAAGACGAAAAAAGTGTCACACCTAATGAAAGGTGTTGCTGAGGATATTTATCAGGCCCTGTTGACGAGAGAAATCAACGACACAGCAAGTTTTATCAAATGGTGCAACTATATCGAAGATATGAAGCAGAAGAGAGTTGGTCGACCGAGATTTGAAAGGCTTCCAAACGTCGTACCGGTTGCATCCCTGACGGATGAGACTGATTTGGTCTCTCTTATTCGCACAATCGTACGAGAAGAAGTCCATCGACTAGTTAACCAGACGCAAGAATCTTTGGACTCCGATCCCCAATCCTTAGAAGAGATCGTTCAAGACGAAGTTGAAAGGGTTTTGGCCCCAGTGTCAGCAAAATCTACAGAAACTAGACCACGACCAACATACGCCGCTGTAACTAGGAAATACAGAGCTCCTGTTCAGAAATTCCCACCTGAACCAAGAAAAACAGATGTGTGGAGAACGGCTGACAACAGACCTGTTTGTTTTCACTGCGGACGTCCTGGACATGTAATGCGCTACTGCCGAGAGAGAAAGGCTGTCTTTGACAACTCTCGAAACCGCCGACGGAACTTCGACGACGTTGGCACTGAAGAAGAAATACGCCGACCAAACTCTTCTCGCCGTTTTACGCCAAGTCCCACGAGAGGCCGATCCCCAATACGTCGTTACAGATCCCCGTCGCCATATCGCCGATCCAGTCAGTCGCCAGGCCGTAGGAGCGAGGAAAACTAAACAGAGCGACCTTCCAAGGAGGTGAGGCCGCTTGTACTGGAAATCCTCCGTCGACCGCCAAGATGACTGGTAACCAACTAGACGTAATAATAGATAAGAAGCCGATACGTGCTCTAGTAGATTCTGGGGCATCGTTTTCTGTCATATCCGATAAGTATCGCCGATTTTTAAAGAAAGTTCTGTTTGCTGATGCCAAGAGCGTTATGCTGAAAGTTGCGGATGGAAATTTTGTTCGGCCGATAGGGAAATGTGTTTTACGTGTCCGTATAAACAATCGAGAACTGCCTTTTGAATTTATTGTTTTATCCCATTGTAGCCATGACGTCATCCTAGGATGGGACTTTTTAGAGGCGTCTCAAGCCGTTATAGACTGTGGACAAAATGAACTTGTTCTAGAAGACATCTGTCGAGACTCCACAGCGCCTGACGCCTGGAATTTGTATGCCACCAGAGACTATACACTTAAGCCGCATTCTTTAACTAGAATAACAGTATCAGGATATCAAATCCGAGGAGACATAAATGTAGTTCTAGACGGCAGCAAACATTTGCTCTTCGAGAAAAATATTGCTACACCGTCCATGGTATCCACATATCGTAACGGAAAAAGTGATGTCTGGGTTACCAACCTGCAGTTCCGAAACCAAATCATCCCTAGAGGAATGTGCATAGGCCAAGCTGAACCACTAAATGAAGGGCATCTATGTGTTATTTCCGACACATCGGATTGCTTGGATGACCAGCAAGAAACTTCGGAGTCACGGATGAATTGTTCGTTAATGATGTCACCCGAGTTAAGTGACGAACAGAGAAACAAGCTATCCGAACTACTCCGGAAATTTTCTGGGCTTTTCACGAAGACCGACAAGTCGACAGCCGCGAAGACGAATGTGAAACACAGGATTTTTACTGGTGATCATGCTCCAATCAACCAACGAGCCTACAGAGTCTCGCCGACTGAAAGACGCATCATTCATGAAGAGGTTCAGAAAATGCTTGATGAAGGTATCGTCCAACCCTCTGAAAGTCCTTGGTCATCACCCGTTGTGCTCGTAAGAAAAAAGACGGTAGTTGGCGTTTTGCGTCGATTATCGCAAGTTGAATAGCGTCACGAAAAGAGACGTTTATCCTCTGCCTCGTATTGACGATACGCTCGACTGTCTGAAAGGTGCCAAGTTCTTTTCTTCCATGGATCTCCGATCTGGTTATTGGCAAATAGAAATAGACGAAGCGGATCGTGAAAAGACGGCATTTATTACCCCCGAAGGCTTATACGAGTTTAAAGTCATGCCGTTTGGTCTCTGTAATGCACCTGCGACCTTCGAGAGAATGATGGACAATTTGCTACGCAATTTTAAATGGACTATGTGTCTTTGTTACCTAGATGACATAATAGTGTTCTCAGAAACTTTTGAAGACCATCTTATACGATTAAGACTTGTTCTAAAATGTCTTCAGGAAGCTGGTCTTAAATTAAATTCAAAGAAGTGTCTTTTTGCTGCCCAAGAAGTAAAGATTCTAGGCCATCTTGTATCTAGTAATGGCGTTCGTCCCGATCCCGACAAAATAAAAGCCGTAAGAAATTTTCCCACTCCAAAGAATATACATGACATACGAAGTTTTCTTGGCCTTTGTTCATACTTTAGAAGATTTATTAAAGGTTTCTGTTATCTCGCCGAACCCTTGCAGTCGTTGCTGAAAAGTGGCGTGGAGTTTCATTGGGGTCCTGAAGAGGTGGAAGCATTTAACAGTCTTAAGAAAGCACTTACTTCGGATCCAGTATTGGGGATGTACGACGAAAGAGCTTCTACAGAAATCCATACTGATGCAAGCGGGTACGGTATCGGAGCTGTCCTAGTACAAATTCAGAATAATGTCGAGAAAGTTATAGCATACGCTTCTAGAACTCTGACAAAAGCCGAAAAGAATTATTCCACCACAGAAAGGGAATGTCTTGCCATCGTATGGGCTACCAACAAATTCCGGCCGTACATATTCGGAAAACACTTTACTGTTGTAACTGACCATCATTCCTTGTGCTGGCTCATGAATTTAAAGGATCCTTCAGGAAGGCTTGCCAGATGGGCCCTCCGACTTCAAGAGCATGATTTTGACGTAAAATATAAAACCGGTAAGAAGCATAGTGACGCCGACGCTCTTTCGAGAAATCCAGTGGAAGAGGAAACGGAAACACCAGACAAATTTTTAGCAGTCACGACGAGTATGAACCTTGCGATGGAACAGAAAAAGATCAAGACCTTGCGAAATTAAAACTTTTGAGCAACTCATCCAAAAACGAAGAATTCAGATTCATCGACGGTATCCTTTGCAGGAAGAATTTTGATCCAGATGGAAAGTTGTGGTTACCAGTCATTCCTAAACATCTACGAGCAGACATACTAAGGCACTTTCATGACGCCCCCACCGCAGGACACCTTGGTTTCGCGAAAACTTATGACAGGATTCGCAAGAGATTTTACTGGCCGGGAATGTACCGAAATGTCGTTCGGTATGTCATGCATTGTCGGGAGTGCCAAAGGAGAAAATCCGTTCCTCAACGACCACCTGGACGTTTAGTTCCCATCCCTCCAGCTATAGCTCCTTTCCATCGCATTGGAATTGATCTCCTTGGGAGATTTCCAAAGTCTGCTCATGGAAACAAATGGATAATAGTCTGCACGGATTACTCAACGCGATATGCAATAACAAAAGCCTTGCCGACAGCCGAAGTCGACGAAATAGCGAAGTTCTTACTTGAAGAAATTGTCCTCAGGCATGGAGCTCCTCGAGTAATTATCACAGATCGTGGAGCCGTCTTTCGATCCAGACTTGTTTCTCTCTCGTCGACTTGTGTAACATTGATCATCGTTTCACAACGGCGTATCATCCCCAAACAAATGGACTGACGCAGCGCTTCAATAAGACCTTGGCCGACATGTTGTCAATGTATGTGGATGTAGAGCAGAAAAATTGGGATGAAATTCTACCATTTGTAACCTTCGCTTATAATACCGCTAAACAAGAGACCACAGGTTTTACGCCGTTCTATTTACTTCATGGTCGTGAAGCGGAAACGACACTAGATACAATGCTACCATTCTGTCCTAACGATTTTGATGACAATAACATCACCAAGATAGCAGCCAGAGCCGAAGAATCACGACAGCTAGCCCGAGTGCACACTCTGAGAGCTCAAGACAAAGGTCGTCGACGTTACGATTCCAAACACCAAATGGTATCCTACGCTCCCGGAGATCTCGTATGGATTTATACTCCAGTGAGAAAAGTCGGTCTCTCCGAAAAACTCTTAAGAAGGTATTTCGGACCGTATCAGGTGCTACGCCGTTTATCAGCCGTGACTTACGCAGTACAAGATTTTGATCCTGCTTCACGAAAAAAGAAAAACTAAGAGAAGTTGTCCATGTACTGCGTATGAAACCGTACCATGATCCCACCGAGCAAATCGAAACCGAGGATATTCCTCCCAAAGAATCATACAAAGGACTCATCACTCGTTCCAGAATAAAGACCCTTGAACAAAATGACAGCGGGGTGCTGTCTTCTTTTCGAGGGGAGCAATGCCGCACGCATAAGTCCCGATACCAAGTCCCGATAGCCGAGTTGGCAGAGCGTTGGACTGAACTTCCTCAGGTCTCGGGTTCGAATCCCGGCCCCGGCAGATTTATCCAAAGACTGGAATTTTGTTCTCGTTTTTAATGTATTGTTTCTCTAGGTTCTAAATGAATCCAGATCATTCTTTATAGTGCATACTGGGTATTTCTCGAATATTCCGAAGTGTATAAAAGCAGAGTTCATCGCCAGTTGGGCATGTTCTCAGTCCAGTGTTGTATCGAGCTCCCAGCGTTAGAATAAATCTAATTGTTTGTTTAATTGAACTGTGTACTTCTTTCGAACTCCGTGACAATATATGCAGGTATGTAAATAAAGCTGTAACCATTACGGTGCGTAAATAAATTTGGAATTTATAGTGAAATTATTTATTTCTTTTTCTTAAATATTTTTAGGCTCATTATATTCATTTATTTTTTTAGATTTATCTTAAATTCTTCATTAAAAAGCTTTAACCCTCATCAATTAAAACTGAAATTTTCAAAGAAATATTTCTTAGCTTTTTTTATTCTAAACTTCTGGGAAACTCTTCATATACATTTTTTATCTTACTTTGATCATTAAAATAATTAAGAAAAATAAACGACGCCATTAAGAGTTTTTTTACCTTAAACTGACGAAATTAAATCGCCTGAAAATAACCTTCAGTGAGTTTTTTTAGCACAGCTTCCCCGGCAATTTAAATATGCGTCGTACGCAAGTACAAATTAACCTCACTTTCGTATCCGAATTAAGAAGGATGTATACTTTAATTAACGCTTTAAAACTACCTTTCAAAGACTCGAGGAAGTAATAAACGATCATTATCGTGTTGCCATGTCCAGTAATCCATTAGGATAATTAATAGCCGAAACCACTTTGAAGGTTAACTTTATTTCCTGAAATTCAGCTCGAATTTAACAAATACACAGTAGCTAAAAACCAGACAGGTTTGTCTTTAGTTCTTTGAACATATATCGATATTTGGGACACTGTTTCAACCCTTTATGAAATGGATTTTAATTGAATAAAACTTAATAGTAGCATTTTATAAAGACAGAGAGAGAGAAATCTAAAGTGAAATAAAATATAAAAAATATTTACATATCGCAATTTCTATAAAAATGTAATAGTTTTTTACTAAAGGGTGTTTTTTTAGAGGTATAGAACTTTAAATTGCAATAAAACAACGATGTATTATTCGATTGACATGAATTTTTTTTATTCGAAAGATAATCTTGTGGCATTACATTTTAAATATGGTTTCTGGCATAGGACTGCCATGGCTGGCTCGAATGTAGTCCAATCTGGACGTCCAATTTTCGATGACTTTTTCCAACATTTGTGGCCGTATATCGGCAATAACACGGCGAATGCTGTCTTCCAAATGGTCAAGCGTTTGTGGCTTATCCGCATAGACCAATGACTTTACATAGCCCCACAGAAAATAGTCTAGTGGTGTTAAATCACAAGATCTTGGAGGCCAATTCACAGGTCCAAAATGTGAAATTAGGCGCTCACCAAACGTGTCTTTCAATAAATCGATTGTGGCACGAGCTGTGTGACATGTTGCGCCGTCTTGTTGGACCACAGCTCCTGGACATCATGATTGTTCAATTCAGGAATGAAAAATTTAGTAATCATGGCTCTATACCGATCACCATTGACTGTAACGTTGTGGCCTTCATCGTTTTTGAAGAAGTACGGACCAATGATTCCACCAGCCCATAAAGCGCACCAAACAGTCAGTTTTTCTGGATGTAACGGTGTTTCGACATACACTTGTGGATTAGCTTCACTCCAAATGCAGCAGTTTTGTTTGTTGACGTAGCCATTCAACCAGAAGTGCGCTTCATCGCTAAACAAAATTCGCTTATGAAAATCGGGAACAACGGCAATCTCGTTTTGGGCCCATTCGACGAATCTACGCCTTGCTTGATGATCGTTTTGATGAATTGCCAAACTAAACTGAGATTAAATCACTTGACAGCTGTTAAATCGGTCGCCATCTTGGAAAGTAATTCCAACTTAAACTTCTATACCTGGAAAAAAAACACTCTTTATAAACCCATGAACTTTAAAGTTTGATACTTTTTGTTTCTCTCCAGGCAAATATTAATTACCTTATTGAGTTGTTTGATAATACAACGCAAATTGAAGTACACAAGTTCATTTGTAAAATTTTTATTCAAAATAACGAATTATATTTGTTTTGGATTTTAATTGAATTTATTTCAGAAATATCTATAAATTTAAGGCTTACAAACTTTCATTTTTTCGAAAAAATAATCTGTATTTTTGTATTACACGATATTAAAAATATTTTATTTAGTATTCCTCAATATAATTCCAGCATTAAAAAATGATTATACAACGAAAATGATTGATAAACAGCAATTATGTTACAGCTAAGTTATATCAAAAATTACTAACGATAACATCATTGTTAAATAATAAAATATTTTTTAAAAAATTTCAAATGGCCAGGGTTACAAAAGACCACTACACCCCAAGGGGGTAGGAACAAAAACAGACAAAATAAACAAAGTAGGAAAAAAACATGGTGAGAAAAGTTTATAAACCTAATAAGTCCCTAGCTTGCCAATAAATATCGCTAATAAAATGATATAACGACTGGAAAGACTTCAAATGGAAAATTTAATTAATTTCTCGTGCATAAAATTTGATTAGGTATCCAAAAACACCAAATAATTCTGTAAAATTACAAACATTAAAAAAAATCTTTTTTTGAGATTTTTTTTATTATAAAAAGCCATAAAGGCAGTACAGTTTTACTACAAATATCCCCACAAAATAGAACACATGTATTATTGGGACGAAATTGTTTAATACTATTAAATATTTTAAAGCGACATTTTGTTTCTAACTCCCTCCTTCAGACTTAAATGTGGAAGATTAAGGTTGACTATTTATCATTTCTGGGTAGTTATAAATATCGTCGTAAGTTAAAAGCAGTATATGCTCAGAAATTATTCAGTCAAAGAAAAGTTTAAAACTTTTTTAGTGCGAAATACTGAACTCAATTTCTTTTGAGAGGCATTAATACAAATATATTAGAGAGATACATATATCTTATTGTTTATTAACAAATAAATATCGCATTTAAAGCAACACGAATGTTATTGACGACGGATCTCGTAATTTTGAACCGCGGTCCAGTGGAAAGGATGACACCTGAGCAGCCACCCTACTCTCTTAGATACCGCATAAACGTGAAGAATTTGAATGACGACAAATTTAACGTGCATCAACCACTCTATATGGAGGGTTTTCAGTAGTATCAGGACTCGAATCCGAGATTCAAAAATGGCGGAATCGAATTCGTAACCATGACCGCTAGACTAATTTCGTACCACGGCTAATACGCATGTATGTGATTCTAATTTGATTCAAAATTTCTGACTCCGGCTGATTAAATACCATGTCTTCCAGCTCATGCTTAACTGTAGTGAAATACGTTTAACGCGAAAACGCTTGAGACGAAATATCGGTTGACACGGAATAATACTATCCTGACATACCAGTACATATTTCCATGCATTCTCTTAACACGAAAATCTTTTGGGAGTGAACAAAATAAGGAAAACATCAGCCGTGCCGGCGAGATTTAAGAGGGGGAGGATGAAATGAAAAAAAAGATATGTATTTCGCATGTTTCGTAGAAAAGAGGCTAACTAGGCTTTGAAATTCCTTCGAAATAAATTATAACACAACTTAATTTTGTTTATCTAAGCTAATTCCATCCTCCATCCCTACAAAACACCGAAAAAAAACATCTCATCTCTCATCAATTGGCTTTGGAATTCGCTGACGAGTACATCACAGTGTAAGTAAAAATCAGCAAGTTTGGGTCGCGTTTAGAGACAATGGAGAAATAAGTAACAAAATGGACATCAAACAATTTGTTGACAATTTGATGCTAAAAAAGACAATGCAAAAAAAAATATCAGACTATTTTCCAAAAACTCAAAAAACGTTTTGTTTTCTTAAAAAACTTGAAAATTTTGTACTAAATTTCATCCTTTTGTGAATGTTTTTATTTCATTGATTTTTAATAAATGCAAGCATATATACACATTTATTTGTATAAAATATACTCTAATAAACTCAATTTTGTTGAATATGCGTGGATTTTTTTGCAATATCCTTTAACACGAGAAAATATTTCAGTTCCCTCAGTTTTGTGTTTTCAGCTCAGCGATTTTCACTGTATTAGAAGTTTATTTTCACGATTAGTTTTAATATTTCCTCCTCTCTAACATACACCTTCCAATTTCAAAAATGCCAAACTAACTTTCATCAACAAATAAAAATATTTCACTTTTCAAAATCCAATTTCGTTCTTCTTTTTTTTGGAGAAATGAAAATCCGTTTTCTGTTTAATTCCCAAACATGAAAATACTATTATGCTACAAGTCTAGAGGATCATCTAGAGGGATGTGGGGTATAGTTATATTTGCCTGAAATATAATTTTCATTCAGTGAGTATAATTTTGTTTGGAATTTCGTGGAATCTTAAAAATTTTGTATTCTTAGAAATTAAATTCCAGTATTGGCCAAAGCAGTCATTTCCCAACAGTTTGTTCGATTTATCCTTCGAATATTTTTTGGAATGGAGATGGTGAGTATATTAGGAGCTTATAGTTATGATAAAAAATATATCTTAAATACGACAAAATTATAAATGAATCAGAAAATATTGCCATTCTTATATAGCTGGGATTGATCGAATACCTAATTGATTAGTTGAAACAAAGGTATTCGTTCTCAATTTTTCTCACTCCAATAGTGAGACACACACACACATATATATATATATATATATATATATATATATATATATATATATATATATATATATTATATATATATATATATATATATATATATTATATATATATATACATACTGAGTGACCAAATCTTACAGACAGCTATAATAATGAGGTGGTTCCCCTTTAGATCTGATAAAACCGATATTCTTCTTGATATGGACTCAACAAGTAACTAATATCACTGCTAAGAAATATTGACCTTATCTGACATAATGGCAATTCTAATTTGATGATTGGATGGTGACATTTCCAAGCTTTGAAGTGATCTTTCTATATTGTCTCACGAACGTTTAATAGGAATGAGGTCAGGGGAATGAGTTATTCACATGGAAGCATGTTAAATTCCGATTGATGTTCCTCAAAACAATCTGAGACTGATCGTGCTCATTGGCAAGATGAACTATTCTGCTGAAGGTAGAGCCCTAGAATGAGTGAACATGATCGGATTGACAATGATGTTGAATTCATTTGTGCTGTTCAGAGTTGTATCCACAGATATCAAGAATCCCAGTGTACTCCAGGTAAACATTCTTCATACCATAATCCACCCACCACCAGCCTGAAGAGTTGTCATTTGGCAGAATTATTTCACGAATTAGTGTTGTTTGCTTCATATTCTTATCCTGCTTCCCCCCTTCCCCCATTATGGTAGAGGAAACAAGATTTGTCAAACCAAGCTACTTTTATTCCACTCAAGTGATCGATTGCGTCGTTTCTAAATCCACTAAAGGAGACGTCTCCTTTTTTGTGGTACTAAAGGCACTCATAATGATTTCCTTCTTCTAAAGCCCATATGTTGCAAAGTCCATCTTGGTGTACTTTGGAATATTCTTCGTGATGCACCAACGTTGTATTCATTAGTAATTTATCGTGTTGTTGCCTTTCTGTTACTGCGGAGTGTGTGTGCTACTTGCCTTTTTATTTATTTTTTTCACCTCTCTCATTCATCAAACTTTTCATCTATATCAGTTCTTGTTGCTTGAAATTTTCTTTCTCAATTTCCACTTTTTAAGCGCCCTAGATACTATAGGATGGGAAACTCCTCGAGCAGTCGTTGTTTCAGAGATGCTGGCAGAAGCTCTTCTAGCACTGACGCGTGCAACATTACTCCCATGGATGACACAAGATGACACGGCTTTGGGTATTATAGGAATAGAGAGAATCGACACCCTTCCTCCTCGAGAACTGGATACATGTTAATTCTGACGGTTCAGAACTGAAAAACAGTTTTGGGGAAGTCGATACTTATTCAAAATACTTTTTCAATTATCTTTCACTTGTATCTGCAAAAACTGCATTTAAGGTTTCTGTAATAAGAGTCACTTTGCCATATCTAAATGCTCAGCCGTCGCTCTTTGAGCGTGCTATAAATTTCTCCGACTCTCAAGCCACGCTTCTGGCTATTATTAACTGATGTCAAGTTATTGTTTCTAAGTCTGTAAAACAATACAAATCCCTCTCTTGGGGCCTTGATGATGAGAACAAAACAGTCTCCTTTCAGTGGATCCCATCCCATTGTGGTATTCCTCGGAATAAAACTGCAGATAAATTCAGACATCTTTTGAGGTCTGTTGTAACTCTACTGTTTCTAAGACTAATTTAGCCATAAGGTATCCATACATATCCGAACTAAAGAAAAGAACCACAATGAAGCCTTGGTTTGATGCCATTCTCAAACTCCCTGATTATTCCATGGATGGGTACTGTCACTACCCTCCAAATGATGACCATGCACAACAGTCTTTATGCTCATCTACATCGACTTGAGATAGTAAACAGCCCCACTCTCCCCTCTGCTACAGCCGCTTATGTTCCAGTAAGGATCGCCTCAAATCCCAGTCTTGAAAGCTAGTTCTATTTTTTCCCATTATTAGGAGGCAAGTGAACTCTTATTTTGCTTGAGATTTTAATTACTTCTTTTGTTGTTGTTCTGTATTAGTTACTGTTTGATTTTTACTTGTGTAATCTATCTTATATTTTGTGTATCCCGGGAAAGAATTGTGTTTCATTCTCGTCCTTACTGCATTGGAATATATATATATATATATATATATATATATATATATATATATATATATATATATATATATATATATATATATATACGTACATATATATATATATATATATACGTACATATATATATATATATACGTACATATGTATATATATATATAAATATACGTATATACATATATATATATACATATACACATATATATGTATACATATACATATTATATAGATGATTATATATATATATATCTATATATATAGATGATTTAATAATTTTTGGTAAAAATAGTGAATACAAACCAAATATTACGTTCTACCCTGATTATCTCAAGCTCCTTAAAACTAACTTCAACTCTAATATGGTGGAATTCTTGTATTGTATTTAGACTTGCATCTTATTAACAATAATGTAGTCAGTAACATTTTTGACAAAAGAGATTCGTTTAAGTTCCATATAATTAAAATTCCTGTATGGAATAGTAACTTGCATATATCAATTTACAGAAATATCATTTTGAATTTTTATTTAGAAATGATAACTTAACTACCCACAAAATAGATAAATACAATAATATAAAAAAAAATTTTCAATGTTGTTTAGATCATGAATACCCTTTTAATTTCTTAAGAACTTATATTCATCACAAATACATTAACCGTCTTGCTACTTCGAATTCCAAAACCACCACACAACAATAGGATTTCAAAGTCAGCATGTTAGTGGTCTTGCTGTGAAGATTATATCATAACACTCATATCACAGTTTACATTTTTCCACACACATCTTGAACATCTTACACATTGTTGACAACCAACCAAATTAGAGCCTAGCAAATTTACATTTTTGACAATCAACCAATTCAAATTCTACCATATTTGATTGTCGTCTTTTTTGATAACTGTCTTTGCTGGCTGGTTTAAAAGCTCAAAAGATGTGTTTATGTATATTCGAATTTTTTAACTTGGTGAATAATTGATTTTCATTGATGTCAAGACGCTTGATTCTCTTCGTAAAAGCTCTGTGAGTAAAGAAATTTTGTTAAATTATTTTTGAAAGATACATTTCTTATGTAATTGTTTTAGAATTTTTCTACTTTTTCGTAATTATTTTGCGATTTTTCTGCATTAAGAGTTTGGGAGAGTTTGCTACATAATAGTAGTAAGTGGTTTTATCATACTCTCTGAGTTTTTACATACTCTGAATTTTTGTTTATTTTATTTGGTTTTTCCTACCGAGTTGCAAAGGGCGAAGGTTGGCGCCTTCAAACTAGTTTAACCCCACTTAGTCGGTCCTAAGTCCGAAATTGCTTTCTGACTCGCTAGGTTCTTCTTTTTTGTAGTTTCTTTTTTTTATTTCTCTATAATTTTGTTCTTCATGTTCAGCTTTTATATTTTTATTACGCTATTTCTTGTTATGTTCATTATCTATTATTTCTTGTTTTTGATATATAATACATATTTCTTTCATATATATATATATATACATATACACATATATATGTATACATATACATGTATATATATATACATATACACATATATATGTATACATATACATGTATGTATATATATATATATATATATATATATATATATATATATATATATATATATATATATATATATATGAATTTGTATATAGTTTGTATTTATATTTCAGGGAAAATAAATTGTTAAAATTATACTCGAGGCTATAGAAATAATATTCACAAACTAATCAATAATAATTAGCAGTACTCAGAATTCCATCGTAGAAATTTTTTATCACTTATATCTCCGTTAGAAACATGCTTTTGATGCTCTTATATATTAACTTAACTCAGTTGAGTAATATGTCATGATGGTGAAGGCCTACTATGCCCAACTCAGTATACGCGATCATGGGCCCTAAGGTGCATGAGCCCTAAGGGCTGATCATGGGCCCTAAGGTTCCAGTGAGGGGGTCAGTCTGTCGCAGTGTTAAGTTCCCATGCAAGCTTGATACTCATTTTATCAACCCACTGAAAAGATGAAAGGCTGAGTCAAGCTCTTATATCATAGGAAAATGAATAATAGAGCGTCAATCTTATTAATGTCAAAAATTTTAATTATTTTTATACATAGACTGCTTATATTTTTCACTCTTTAAAAGAGATATTTTTAAAGTAGAAATATAGTAGTAGCTCTTTCCACTCAACAAATCTAAATATATCCCATTTATTAGTTTCATGTGAATAAAACTTTAAGACTGACGATTTTTTTTCTGTAGTTATTAAATAAATCTTCTTAAGTGTCGTTTAAGGAATATAATGTAGGTATAAATTTACCATTTCTTTTCAGAACTATTCTTACATACAGCCTCAAATCATTACATATAGCTTTTTTTTCTTGGAGATACACAGTTTGATTACAACTTACTGAAGAATCGCAGAAAAATATTCAAGGAAAAAACATCAAGTAACATTTTTTAAAAAAAAATTTAAGTTTTCTTTTTGCTCGTTACTTAATACCAATTTATTGATTAGATATAGGATTTTTTTATAACTTGATAGCATAAATAATTTTCCATTTGGCTCAGATTTAAGAGGAAGAAATAAAAACAAAATAATTTCTGTCTGATTTTTTTTAATTCTATTTTTCTATTCCTCCGCTGAAGAAGATCCGGTTTCCTGCAAGAATGATTCTTTTCTAATCTGCTTCGGATCGCAATAACCGCGTAATGTGTTTCCCTTGTTTTAGTGTGTGTGTATGACGTATCTGTCTTTCTCAAATCATACTATTTGTCTATCCGGATACGAAGTTAAGAGCATCAGCTATGTTAAAGAAATAGAAAACGAAGACAAATTCTATTTTTTCTCTCTCTCTCTCTTTTCCTTTTGCCGGGAAGAACGGAAATGAGGCATCGTATGTTCGGTTCATTGCTACATGTGGAATCAATTCAGTTTCAGAACGGAGAGGAAATATCCTCTTTCTCTTAACATTCGTTTTGTGTCATCAGTACATTAAAACATATATTTTATTCTTAGTATATTATTTAAATAAACATAATGGAGTGAAAGAAAATGTCTGATATGTAGAGCAGCATGTTCTTAGCTTTCGAGATTTCTTAATTTATGATATTTCAGAACATTTATTTTCCTGGGGAATTTACATTGAAATCACAATTTTTTTTTCTTTTCCAGTTTTAATTTACCTAGTAATATTTTAAAAGAAATATTAAATACTAGCTGTTTTACCCGTTCTTCGCACGGGTGAATTGAAAAATTAAACAATACAGATTGAAGGACAAAGAAGTTTTGAATGAGTTAATTTTACGTGAATTCCAAATTAAACCAAAAAAATCTTTTTGCATATCTCAGCTGAATGCAAAAAAAACCCTGTTTGTTAAATTTTAAATCTGTAGATCTAATACTAATAAAAAGGATTTTTTATCTATAACTTCCCGTAACTCTCTTGTGGGTCGATTTTTGAAAACACCTTCCTAAGCTGATCTCTACTCAGTAAAAGTAACACATTGTTGCAAATTTTGTGTAATGAACGCTTAAAATAGTATAAATAATTTACATCTGGAAGTGTAATACGTTAATATTACTTTTTGTTGAATTTATTTTATATTAAAATTGTAATCAGCCTCACACTCCGCCTGTTCAAGCTTTCGCAGTTCCTGGCGTAGACAAAACAAAATGCAGTTTTGCTTCACACATAAAAGATAGACATATGCTGTCGCGGGCTTTTTTGCAGATGACAGAATTTTTTCCTACTTACTGGACAATTATCGTTATATTTTGGACACTTCACACAATATCTTTATAAATTATAGCCTATGTGTTATTCTGATGTAAAAGCTATATTATTCTAAAGTTTCATTAAAATCCATACAGTTATTTTTGTGTGAAAGAGTACCAAACATCCACACAAACTTTCACGTTTATAATATTAGTAAGGATTTAGAAGATCGATTAATTATCTTTACTTTTATTATAATATAAAAGAATAACCATCAAGTGAATTAAAAACTTTGAAAAGTCCGTTTAATGACTGATATAATATGTAGTTTAATATAAAGTATTACTTATAATGCTGTATTTAAGCTGCATACTTTGATTCATTTGAAGATATTTGGTATTTAATCAGGATTATTTCACTTTAAAAGTTTCTTATTTATTCGTATAAAAATTACACTGTTCAATGAAAGGAGAACTTTATATATAATTTTCCGTAAGTAAATTTTTTCCCCTCAATTTCGCAATTTCAAGAACTATTTGAAATGAGAAAAAATAAAAAATAAAAATTTATCATTTTGCAATCAAGCACTTTCCCTACTGAAATTCTAATATTCGTTAAATCTTTTCAGTAACAATTTATCAAAGCTGAAAAATTGCTAATAATGTCAGCTAAGACTTTTGGAAAAATTCGATTGATAAATCAATAAAGGTAATCATTAAACGTCATAGTAAAAAATTAAGGATGCATTTCTTTCTGCATTAATTACTTTATTTTCATTTTATAAGTTAATAAATATCCATTATATTATTCAGTGGATTTAATCTACATTTTTAATAGAGCATATGTACATTTTTAAAGGGAGTCTTTTAACTCATCTAATTTAAATCCAAGATCTTACAATTTTTAAAATGATTAGAAATGTTTAATTCGTATCTGTTTAGAATAAAAATGCCTAATTGTAGAAGAAATAACGAATAGTTACTATCAAATTCCATATACTAATAATTTCCGCTAAAATGAGAATAATTTTTTTAAAAAATTCAAGTTTTTTATTTTAAATTTTTCACGGAGTTCGAGACCAGTTCAATTCAAAGAAAATATTTGACTGACGATTCATTAATTCTAGTTCTTGAAGAAAATTATTAATTAATTCAGAACGTAATTTGTTTTAATTATTTCATCTTTTAATTAAAAAAAGTACACCAGAATTCAAAATGATGTTGATTAATGATTTTATGTGTTCAAACATTTTTGATAAATGAATAAGGAATTAATGTAATTTTATTCATCAATCACAAATCTTTTGAGTTATTTGCAGTTATATAGAGAGACAAAGGTGGTACAAGAGCCACAAATAACTGCATCACACATGTTATTTAATATTTCATGTTTTTTTAATTATATATTTATTATAGCATTGTCGTAATCTCACTTCTCTAGCTGTATTATAAAATGTATTAAATAAATTATATTAAATAATAAAAAAATGAGTTTATAAGAATTTTAACTCTATGACACGTAAGATAAAAAATGTATGTTTAAATTGAAATTGCTTGAAATCCTTTTGGCTCTTTAAATAAACTCAACAGTACTAATTTCGATAGTACGGCCGGAATTTGTTGGTAGCCCATACGATGGCAAGACATTCCCTTTCTGTGGTGGAATAATTCTTTTCGGCTTTTTAAGTATACTGAATACTAGGACAGCTCCGATACCGTACCCGCTTGCATTTACTGTAATTATAGATTTGTTTCTTAGAAAGGAAATAAAAATTCACATATCTGAATTTCTGTAAAAGAAAATAATTTGCAAATCACATACCTTATATTTCCCCCATACCTACTCTAATATACGGTTTCAAAAAAGGCACAATTAATGATTTTCGAATTTCTCATTGCAATTAATAAATTGTTAATATTATCGACATATTTTAATCTAATTAATGAAAAACTAAGTTATTGTATTTCTAACTAATTTAGCATCGAGAATTAACTTCTAAAAAGAAATTCGAAGACTTTTTTTTATAATTGGATTAACACTGTAAAATTCAAATTTCTAAAATATTGCCCAAAAGTTTTTTGGAAAAAGAATCATTTAAAGGTAAAAGAAAAAATTTTTAAATACACTTAACACTATAAAATATATATTCCATTTAATATTTTAAAAATATTTCACAATGATCAACAGATAATTATTTCCCTATTCTGCAAATAAAAATTCATATTTTATATTATTAAATTCAAATATTTTATATTAAG